>CM076578.1:25766596-26015161 GCA_034641835.2 Pinus albicaulis | reverse complement strand
TTGATCATGTCAAACCCCTATTGAAATTTTGGCAGGCCATTCCATTTTAACCCTTCAAAATTCTTTTGATAGCCTGGAAAATCCATTATCCGCCTATCGTCGCCTTCTCGAAGCCTCAGAATTGCATAAAAGGGCCGAGAAACCCACCTTTGAAAATACATCAGGCCTTAGCCCCTTCGGCCTAGCCCCTTTTCTCCTTTTCCTCCACGTGACCGAAAGACAGAACCGGGCGTTGGCCCTATAAGCGCTTACCACAGATACATGTTGGGCGCGTCTATAACCGTCGATCTATACGGATCGGACGACATTCGCAGTGCTTCATCCCGCTCGGACCCCACTCCGTTCACAGCTCTGATAATCTGTCCACCGTCCGATTAGCTTGCAGATCAACGACTATAAGCTCACCCGCTCCAGTGGCCCCCGTAGCGCACTACTCCAAAACCGGGTGGTATGTATCGCACCGCCTTTCGGCGGTAGGCGGTAATTCTCCTTGGGCCAGCGATTCCATACACTGTCTGCCACGCGTCCTAGCGTACGGGTCCAAAACCGTCGTTCATCGCATGCTATTGTTCGGCAAAAGATGTGTAGCGATATCGCTGTCAGCCGTCGGATCTGGAGACCTTCATCGAATGGTCATCGCGCATCGAAGTTGCATGAGTTTTAACCCACAGAAAATGCGCCCCTGGCCCACTGTCCATCACCTCCAATGCTCTTTCAACCGTCGATTTCCCCTGAGATCGGACGGTCCAGATTTAGTCACATGCCCGCCATTGACCTCGTACCACCACGTCATTATCCCACGTGTGCATCGCATTTCTCCTCCGCCCATTACATATGTCAGTCACAAGTCAAATTTCATTGTTTTTCATTTAAAACTTTCGCTAATTCGCCTACCATTATTTCCACTGCATTTTCTTCATCACCACCCTGCATGCTCCCTCCATTTAATCATGCTACTTCACTACACAATCGCCTCCATTGCATTTCCGTCCCCCATGCATTTGTTTTCTTCACAACTTTGTGTGTTTTGCAGGTTTACAGCAATAAAGAATTATCATAATTTGCAACATCCATTACAAAAGCCGAGAACACGTCAAAGGACCAGTTTTTCATAGGCGAAATTTATGAAGAAAGTCCGGGTAGCTGTTGTGACACGAAATCCATTAAATAAACAGGGTTATACTTTGGCAAGCTTTCCAGGGGCATTCAAGGCGTCGATTTCACAGATGAAAACATTAATGGAGCAGCAGAGGAAGATCAGTGAATGATTGAGGAATTCAGCGTTCGGCGTTGAAGATTTTAAAGCTTAATTCAGAATTTGGAAGGCAGAGGGTACAAGGCACAATAAAAAATATCTCAAGGCTTTCTTTTTAGCACCATATCCTTTCAGGAAAGGACAAAATGTTTATATGATTTTACTCCTTTACCATGTTCCTGAAGAGATCTTCATCAAGTGAATTTATTTCATAACGTCGGCCTCAGAATACACACAACACTTCAGAACCATTCAGTATTATGGGCGTGCACGTCTCCGCCATTTTGTTTTAATGATACAATTAAATGTTCATCACCCACTTTCTTTATGAGTCCTCTTTGTTTCCTATAAAACCAAAAAGAACAAATAGTTGGGGGTTCCAGATTTTATCAAACAACTATGCAGTGAAAGGCTTTTTGTATACATTTTGTAAAGCTCTTGTATGAAGGCTTAGAGCCCATAGGGTCTCAGTGAGGAGGAGTTCTATCTGTTAAAGAGGATTCTGGTCTTTGGTATTTCATAGTGTGTAACCTTTTCTCTTATGTGTTATATTAATAGATCATTTCATTTCATCCATCTTTCTTGTATCATGTTTTGGAATGCGAGTGGCTCACTGATTTTTGGTATGGATTCATCCTAGTTGATGCCCATGCTCGGATCAGTCAAGCGCTTTAAATATGGCTCATGCATGATATTATGTTCCACTATTCATCTAAACTATATTTCTGCTATATTAGTTTCTTTGGGAGGGTGCTTTTAAAATGCTATTATTATGTATGGATTCTTAGATTGTTAAGCCCATGCATGGTGGTATTGTATATCTGGGTATCAACTCAATGTTAACTAATATCTTCTCAATATTTCTTTCACTACATACACCTTTTGATAACTTATGTCTGTGAAGTATTTCTGAATCAGTCCGCTTTTCAGTGAACTGTCTCTGAATTGTCTGATGCTTTGTATTAGAGTTTTACACCTTGCCTCTGCAGTATTTCTTTTCCTGTATCATTTTCTGAGAGTTTGGTCCCATTCTAGTTGATTTCCCTATTTACAGGAGATAGCATGTGAGCTGAAGTTGACAACTTCATACATTATACTATACGCTCCTTGCTATGCTAAGATGTCCTAGGCACTGGTCTATCACAACTCTAGGCTGTCTCTAGGAACAAAAACATCTTTCTGGCGTCGTTGCCGGGGATCGAAGTTGAGAAATTTTAAAATCCCCGAGCCTCGAAAAAATCTAATTCACTCTTCAAGTAGGTGAGTATGGAGAGTTGAGAGTTGTAGATCCCTCACCTTGGCGACTCCACATTTGTTCATTCGATAAATCTATTTGTAGTCCTGGCTCCTCGTAAGCCACACCCGAGGTCAGATACGTCTAAGCCAAAGACACCTTCAGTATCTGACCCTGACCAGATTATACATAGAAGAAATTGGAGGGAAAGAAAATCAGTCCGTTCCGAAATTCCTGAATTGTCTATAGAAGACTTTCCATCCTCTTCTTCTCAAGAAGCTCAAGTGCTAGATCCCGACTCCACTGTGGGAGATACTGATTATTATTATTTGGATAGTCCACCCTGGGAGGGTATCAGAAATAAAAAAAGTCTTCATCCTACTCCTGAGGTTGAAGAGGTCAAGGAGGTAACCGAAGTATCCGCTGTTAATAGACCTTTGTTCCCCTCAACCCCTCAAGCTGCAGTTGAGTATATTCCTATTATTATTCATACTCCACTTCCACCTCCTCCTCCTCCTCTTACTCATCAAACTATTGCACTACCTCCACCTCCTCCAATGGCTAATGTTCCGGCCTTCTTGATGAATAAATATGCTCCCCTGGCATTACCCCAAGTGTTGAATGATATGCCCCAGGATTATCTGAAGATCTTGCCCAGATTCAATGGGGAAAACGAGATTGATGCTCAAAAACATCTTGAGACTTTCTGCTCCTTTGCAGAGAACTTTAATGTTGAACATTTAGATGTGGTCTTAAGACTGTTTGTGCAATCTCTAGATGGTGAAGCTCGAAAATGGTTTAAGACATTGGCTGGCCATTCTATTACCACTTGGGATAACATGGAAGACACTTTTCTCAGGAAATGGGGAGAGAAGAAAGATCATGGAAATTGCCTCATTGAATTCAATACACTAAAGAAAAGACACAATGAAGGAGTGTCAGAATTTATCAAGAGATTTAATAAATTGTATCTGAGTCTCCCTGCTGATATGAAACCCCATCAAACTGCTACTAAAGTTGTTTTTGTAGCAGCCTTTGATTCAGAATTTGGTTTCTCTCTCAGAGAAAGAAAGCCTGATACTCTGGATGATGCTCAGGAAGATGCACTAGAGTTGGAAGCAAACTTTGCCTCCACTGGTAAATCAAAAGTAAAATCTGAACAAGATGCTAGAAGAAGGGGCAAAGAAGAGGTGTCTACTTCTAGCCAAGACAGAGACTCCAGTACTAGCATAATCGAAGAAATGAACAAAAAGATCAGCAACCTTACTAATAAGCTGGGTAAGCTTGAATTGGAGGCCAAGAATTCAGCTTTCAGGAATTTCCAAAATGCTCCAAATAGAGGTTTCAATCCTCAGTATAGGAAACCACCCCTGCAAATATTGCCAAGGGAAACAAAGGAGCAACAGGATCAGGTACCACACCCATTGTACCTGGAAGGGCCAATAGATGATTCTACTGAAGATATTGCCTATGGACTGGAGGATGAAAATCTTGCCTTTTCAAATAGTGATGGAGAAGAATGCCCTTTGCAAGGGAATGATGGAGCTGGGTGCTCATTGCAAGAAGAAGAAAATACTAGAGACACAGATGAAGCAAAATTTGATCATTATTGTAAACAATTTGATGATTTCATGCAAGCACATTTCAATAGAAGATATGATCTCAAATCTTCTAGGAAGAGGACTCGTACCCAAGAGCAAGAAGAAGAGCTACCCCAGAAGGAAGCACCTGCTCAGAAGGAGTCTACAATGCAGAAAGTCGCAGACAAAGGTAAGGGCCCTCTAAACAAACCTTTGCAGTCTAATGATCAAATTCCTTCCACTCCAAAAGTAGTCATTCCTCCTAATACCGAGTCTGTGTCAAAGGAAGTCAAACCCCCAGCTAAAAATAAAGAGTCAAAAGAGGTTGTAATAGATAAATCCCCCCCAGTTTTCAGTCTACAAAAGGAACTCGAAAAGGTCAAAATCCCGGTCCCCTTGACTGAACTGTTGAAACAACCAGCATATCAATCTCAAGTCACCTCATTTATGCTCCCTCCAGAAACACCAATCATCCCAGACAGTCTCAACCTCCAAGAAGAAAGACCCATGGTAGTTTTTGGCCCACATGTCGAGGAGGTAGATCCCTCTACTCCTCCCTTCTATGTGTCTCTAGTAATTCATGGCCTACTATTACATAACTATATGCTAGATTCTGGGGCTTCCCATAATCTTATGCCTCTGTCAGTCATGGAACAACTAGGATTACAAATCACCCGTCCATACAAAGACCTCTATTCATTTGATTCCAAAAGAGTTAAATGCTTGGGGATGATCAAGGATTTGGTGGTCAATTTGGCCCAAATCCCAACAAAAAGTGTGGTAATGGACATCGTGGTGGCTGACATCCCAGCTCGTTTTGGTATGTTGCTGTCAAGGTCCTGGGGAACAAAAATCGGTGGATCACTCAAGATGGATTTAACATATGCCACAATCCCGGTTTTTGGTGGCCAAGAGAGGAGGTTGTACAGGGAGACTAGATTTGTCAAGATGGTGACTAAGGCTGATAATTCTGTAAATTCACCAGTCT
This sequence comes from Pinus albicaulis, assembly GCA_034641835.2. Lineage (NCBI taxonomy): Eukaryota > Viridiplantae > Streptophyta > Pinopsida > Pinales > Pinaceae > Pinus > Pinus albicaulis. Next base: position 26,010,104 of record CM076578.1, on the reverse strand, counting down.
ATAGTAAAGAAAGAGATTTCTCATGCTTAATGCTGGAAGAAGATCAAGATTATGCTAATGAACCATCCTTCTGCCAGATTCAGACTGAGCAGTCCTCAGAGAGCCATGATGTAGGAATCTGGACACTTCATTTTGATGGAGCAAATTCAAGAGAAGGTAATGGGGCTGGAGTGCTATTGATTTCTCCTGCAGGCAAATGGATCCCACTGTCTTTCAAACTAGAATATGAAGCCACCAACAATGTGGCTGAATATGAAGCACTCCGGTTAGGATTGCAGACAACCAGGAACATGAATATACAAAGTTTAAAAGTTCTGGGAGATTCAGAACTGGTGGTCAGACAAGTCAGGAATCAATGTCAGACCAAACATCCTAGGCTAAGGGCTTATAGGAATGAAGTTTGGGACATGGTAGAAAATTTCTTCTTGGCATTCAATATCCAGTTCATGCCCCGAGAACAGAATAGGATGGCTGATTCCCTTGCTGTGGCTGCTAGTACATTTCGACCACCTCAGAACCCTCTCTTAAGATACGAAGTTGAGGTGCGTTATCGGCCTTCAATCCTAGATAACATCAAACACTGGCAGGTGTTTGAAGATGAAGAACAGATGAAGAGATTCTTGGAAACAGTAGGAGAATTCTCCAATATAGAAATTGATGATGATGAAGAGGTTGAGTCCGAAAACACTCCACAAAGAAATTGGGAGGAGAAAATGGTAGGTAATAAGGTGTTGCAGTTAAAGGGAAACATAATACCTAGAGGGCTGGTGCCTCTAGAAAGATTGTTTGACAAAAATGATGTCCCACTGCAGCCAAGCAAAGTGGTAGAAGAAAATCAGGTAGAAGACCTAAATCTGGGAACTGATGCTGACCCCAAAATTGTCAAATTGTCCAAGAAAGTCCCAGAGGAATATAAAAAGCTATATCAGAAATTATTTCAGTCTTACAGAGATGTGTTTGCATGGTCCTATCAGGACTTGAAAACTTTTGATATCAGTATTATGCAGCACAAAATTCCATTGAAGGCAGATGCAAAGCCCCATAACCAGAAGCTCAGACAAATAAATCGCCTGCTGCTGCCTTCTATTGAGAAGGAAATCAAGAAGCTGCTGAAGGCCAAAATAATTGTACCTTTGAGGTACTCTGAATGGGTGGCAAACCTTGTCCCTGTACGAAAGAAGAATGGAGAAATAAGGCTATGTGTGGATTTTAGAAATTTAAACAAAGCTTCCTTAAAGGATAATTATCCATTACCTAAGATGGATCACATCCTGCAGAAAGTGGTTGGAGCTTCTAGGATGTCAATGATGGATGGATTCTCTGGTTATAACCAGGTGGCTATACTTCCAGAGGATCAAAAAAAGACTGCTTTCACCACACCATAGGGTACATTTATGTATGCCAGGATGCCTTTTGGATTGATTAATGCAGGGGCCACTTTTCAGAGGGCCATGGACATTGCTTTTGTTGGGGAGCAAGACAAATTCTTGGTAGTCTACCTCGATGATATCACTGTATTTTCCAAAAATGATGCTGAGCACATTGAACATCTGAGAAGAACTTTTGAGAAATGCAGAAGGTATGGTCTCTCTCTGAATCCTCAAAAGTCTTTATTTGCATTAGAAGAGGGAAAGCTTTTGGGCCATATCGTGACTAAAGATGGGGTGAAGATAGATCCTAAGAGGGTAGAGGTTATAAATGGTATTGCTTTTCCCAGGAATAAGAAAGAAGTACAAGTATTCCTAGGGTGCATTAATTTCTTGAGAAGGTTTTGTTGAGCCCAAGATTGTTCTTTCTTTCATCTTACTTTATCCCATTTTCCTTTTTCCATTGTTATCCCAGGCCCAATTGATCAATGAAATTAGTTAAAATTATTTTTAGAATGAATAACATGGCTAACTTGCTAAGTTTTTTGATTTTGTCATTGTAATGCATTTTGAACCGAAACTAGCTACAGAATGCAGACATTCCGTAGCTAGCCGCCAATTCTGCAGCTGTATTCACGTTCAAGCATGTTCCAGGTGTCCTCTCAGGAAAAGCCACACATGGGTATATTCCACATCATGTCCTCATCGTTCGTTGCTCACCATGAAGAATGAACCGAATTCTGGACGTGGTTTTGTACGTGGGAACTCATTCAAGGAGGTAGACTTCTAATAGGACTAGGACAGTCTAGATGTCCTTTGTCCCTTTATGCTGCCATCTTTAGAGTCCTAGTACGATTTTGATAAGGAAAGACAATGATCCCCGTATTGTTGCAAGTTCTGTTATGTAGATTTGTTATAAAAGCACTCGGGAAACCGAGAGACAAGCTCTAGATTTTGCTTAGATTTCATGGATTGATTGCTATATTTCTGAAGACTGAGAATACTCTGTTTCAAGTTATTTTCCTTTAATGAAGAATACATCATTGCTTTGAACGCGTTGAGTTGATTTTGAGTTAGATTCCGTCTGGTGGTAGAGGGCCCCTGCCTCCTGCACGGCTTTACTTTCGTAATTTAGATAAGTATCTTAGTCGTTTTCACATTTTTGAAGTTTGAGTTCATAGTTAATTTCATTAGTCACTATAGCTATACTTGTTCTAAGAAACTCTTCCAAAAGATCATGATAATGAATGGGAAATGGCTGTAGTGTTGTAGGTTTTATTTGTAATTTCTTTTTTTCATTATCACAGTTGAACCCATTCTAGTAAACTCTTCCAAAAAATCCTTATGATGTCTAAGGCATGACTGTGATACTGAATGTTTCAGTTGTTTGTTTACACTAAGTAGCATAGCTGATCTTACTCTTAAAACGCTCTTCCAAAATATCATAACAATGGGTAGGAAATAGCTGTGATGTCTTAGTTTTTAATTGTAATTGCTTTTAGTCTTTATGTTTGCATTTGCATTGAATTGTACAGCCAGGATTGTTCTAACAAGCTCTTCCAAAATACCATTCATGATGGACAAAATACGCTGTAGAATCCCATAGATTAATTGCATGATAACTTAGTTAGGGTACTCCGGAGTCAAATTGCATTCAATTCATGCTCTGTTATTTCGTTTTAAGTTTGATAATGGCTTGTTAGTTCAGCACTGTTTATTGTAGACTAGTGACATCTTAGTTCAGTTCTAGCTTAGCTCATTGTATTTACATTCCACATTTAGTTGTCATCCATTGCATATTAGATTACATTAGTTGTTAAACTTAAACACCACGACCTTCATTATTTACAAAACCTCTTTTGTTCCAAATCTATAATTGACTCATAACCATCTGGACAGAAGACAGTATCAGCCCAAGGCCTGAAGTACTTTTGCAACCTCTTTACCATTTCATAAACAAAGCCTTTCCTCAAAAGACTACTTTAAAAAGAAATCTATAACTTTTGAGTAAAGTTTAGTGATGTTAAATTAAGTTGCAGAATAGAATTAGGAGCTAGTCTTAGAGTAGAGATCTTATGATGTTACCAATATTCTTCTCCAAATATGCTTCAACAAACCTTTAATCATGGATAAGATGTTGTATCATTATAAGCTGATTGTTTAATTGTTTAGTTAGGAGAATTTGTATACTTAACTGCTCATTTCTCAAGCTCTTCCAAAATACCTTTAATGAAAGAATTGGACAAGTTAAGTTTATGTTTTGATTCATTTTCTTGAAGTCATTATCAAGCTTTGTATTCTGCTTAGTCATAGTTTAGGTTTGATTCTGTTTCAGTATTTTCATTTGCATTTGTCATTTGTCATCAATAAATTAGGCTTCACTCTGTTTTTAACCAGCAGCTTCTTTCCACTAGCATCTAGTTCTTTTCCTTGTGAACATAAAACCATCAAAATACCAAAAACATCATAAAACACTAAACACAACGCATTAAGAAACAAACACTTAGGCACATACGGTGCACTTCACTTCAGAAGTTTACCAACCCTGGTTGACAATTAAATGAACTCAATTTAAGAGACTAGGTTGAGACCAAACGAGTTTATCTAACTATGCTAAGATAGTTAGGCATATAACAAATATGCTGAAGAAGAATAATGAGGTAAAGTGGTCATAAGAATCACAGGAGGCATTTACCAGGATAAAGAATGCTTTTGCAGAAGCCCCCATGCTGGCTGGGCCAGATTATGATAAACCTTTCATGATCTTTTCTTTTGCATCACCTCATACAATAGCAAGAGTTTTATTGCAGAAAAATGATGAAGGATATGAGCAGCCTATTGCCTTTTTCAGTCAGGTGCTCCGTGATGCAGAATTAAAGTACAACATATTGGAAAAGCAAGCATACGCCCTAGTGAAATCCCTCAAAGCATTCCGTGTATATATCTTACAGTCCCACATCACTGCATTTGTGCCTGTAGCTGCTGTAAAAGATATTCTTATTCAAGGGGATAGTGAAGGAAAAAGGGGTAAGTGGATCGCTAAAATACAAGAATATGACTTAGACATCCGCCCTACTAAGCTGATCAAAGGACAGGGGCTTGCTAAAATGTTATCTAAATCAAACTATTAAGCTCTGGGCATAAATTTGTCCATTATAGCAGGTGTGGAATCTGAAGAGCTAGAAGAGCGAGAGGGAATTGCAGTAGCTACTCTAAAAACACATTTGAAGTACCTCACCAGTCTGTGGTACAAAGAGATAGTAGAATATCTCCTTACACTCAGCTGCCCTCCAAGTTGTGATAAAACTAAATACAGAGCGATGAGATTGAAATCACATAAGTACATAGTCGCCAATGGCCAGCTATATTGGCGAGATCCCTCAGGCATCTTACTCCTATGTCTCACAGAGAATGAAGTCGAGAGTATTATAGCAGAATTTCATGAAGGGATCTGTGGAGGTCATTACAGCTGGAGGGCCATAGCTCATAAAATTCTGAAAGCTAGCTTCTATTGGCCAAAGCTTTTTGGAGATATTTTTTCAAGAGTAAGAGCATGTGATAAATGTCAGAAATTTGCTGGGAGACATAAATTGGCACCATTTCCTATGATTCCAGTGCATGTGGATGAACCATTTCGTCAATGGGGTATTGATTTTATAAATGAAATACATCCTCCATCGAGTGGACAACATAAATGGATATTAACAGCCACAGATTATTTCACTAAATGGGTGGAAGCCATACTTGCAAGGAATGCTACAGATACTGTGATCATAAAGTTCATGGAGGAAAAAATCATATCCAGGTTTGGATGTCCTGCTAGGATAGTGACTGATAATGCACAGGCCTTCAAGTCTGCAAAATTTATGAATTTCTGCCAGTAATACAATATCATACTGAGTCACTCTACAACTTACTATCCACAAGGAAATAATTGGTATATGGACGAGCAGCAGTTTTTCCTGTACAGCTGGCTTTACTAGTGGCCCGCTTCATGCAAGAAAGCTAAGAGGAACCTGATGATATGATCAGGAGAATCAATCAATTGGTGGAATTAGAAGAAACACGGGGCCAGGTGAATCAGAGGTTAATAGAATATCAAGAGAAAATGAAACACATTTTTGATCAGCATGAAAAATACAGGAAGCTGTAGATTGGTGATTTGGTGCTCAGATGGGATATCCAAAGAGCTGAAAAAGGTAAACATGGTAAATTCGACCCCCTCTGGTTTGGTCCTTTCAAAATTGTGGAACAGGGGGGCAATAATACTTTCAGGTTGGAGAATTTACAGGGTGACTTACTGGATGCCCCTGTAAATGGTCAATTCCTTAAACCCTATTTCCAGTTTTGACTCAGGCCGAAAAAGCCCGGTGTATTATATTGTATATCAGTTTGTTGTTTCATCTTTGTTCGGATAATGTGGGTGTTATTAGGAATCGTTAAATGAAAAGAAATGTTGCTGAAGAGCCGAGTTTTCACAGAAGATGATCAGAGGGTCTGCGAGTTCTCGACACGTCCGGGGATAAACGTGCCATCCCCAGGTGGAGCCGATGTTGATCATGTCAAACCCCTATTGAATTTTTGACAGGCCATTCCATTTTAACCCTTCAAAATTCTTTTGATAGCCTGGAAAATCCATTATCCGCCTATCGTCGCTTTCTCCCAGCCTCAGAATTTCATAAAAGGGCCGAGAAACCCACCTTTGAAGATATATCAGGCCTTAGCCCCTTCGGCCTAGCCCCTCTGCTCCTTTTCCTCCATGTGACCGAAATCCAGAATCGAGCGCTGGCCTTATAAGCGCTTACCACAGATACATGTTGGACGCGTCTATAACCGTCGATCTATACAGATCGGACGGCATTCGCAGTGCTTCATCGCACCCGGACCCCACTCTGTTCACAGCTCTGATAATCTGTCCACCATCTGATTAGCTTGCAGATCAACGGCTATAAGCTCACCCACTCCAGTGGCCACCGCAGCGCACTACTCCAAAACCAGGTGGTATGTATCGCACCGCCTTTCGGCGGTAGGCGGTAATTCTCCTTGGGCCAGCGATTCCATACACTGTCTGCCACGCGTCCCAGCGTACGGTTCCAAAACCGTCGTTCATCGCACGCTATTGTTCGGCAAGAGATGCGCGGCGATATCGCTGTTAGCCGTCAGATCTGGAGACCTTCATCGAACAGCCGTCGTGCATCGAAGCTGCATGAGTTTTAACCCACGGCAAATGCGCCCCTGGCCCACTGTCCATCGCCTTCTATGCTCTTTCAACTGTCGATCTCCCCCTGAGATTGGGCGATCCACATCTAGTCGCATGCACACCTTGGACCCAGTCTCCCACCACGTCATTATCCCACGCGTGCGTCGCATTTCTCCTCCGCCCATTACATATGTCAGTCATAAGTCAAATTTCATTGTTTCTCGTTTAAAACTTTCGCTAATTCGCCTACCATTATTTCCACTGCACTTTCTTCGTCACCACCCTGCATGCTTCCGCCATTTCATCGTGTTGCTTCACTACACAGTCGCCTCCATTGCATTACCGTCCCCCATGCATTTTTTTTCTTCACAACTTTGTGTGTTTTGCAGGTTTATAGCGACAAAGAATTATCATAATTTGCAGCATCCATTACAAAAGTCGAGAACACGTCAGAGGACCAGTTTTTCAGAGGCGAAATTTATGAAGAAAGTCCTGGGTAGCTGCTGTGACATGAAATTCATTAAAGAAATAGGGTTATACTTTGGCAAGCTTCCCAGTGTCATTCAAGAGGCAGATATCATAGATGGAGACATTAATGGAACAATAAAAGAGTATCAGTGGAAGGTCAAGGAATTCAGTGTTCGGCATTGAAGATTTTAAATCATAATTCAGGGTTTAGAAGGCAGAGGGTACAATGCACAAGAAAAAATACCCTCCAGGTTTTATTTTAGCAGAATCTTCGTTCAGGAAAGGACAAAACGTTTATGGGATTCTACTCTATACCGTGTTCCTGAAAGAGGCTTTCACCCAGTGCATTTATTTCAGCAAGCAGGCCACAGAGTACAAACAACACATCATAGTCATTCAGTAGTATGGGTGCGAATGTTTCCGCCATTTTGCCTTAATTATGCGAATTAAATGTTCATCACCTACCTCTTTTACTAGGTTTTGGTTTCTCCTATAAAATTGTAGGAGAACGAATGATTTAGGGTTCCAGATTTTATCAGAAAACTATGCAGTGAAAGGCTTTTTGTATACATTTTGTAAAGCTCTTGTATGAAGGCTCAGAGCCCATAGGGTCTCAGTGAGGAGGAGTTCTATCTGTTAAAGAGGATTATGGTCATTGGTATTTCATAGTGTGTAACCTTTTCTCTTATGTGTTATATTAATAGATCATTTCATTTCATCCATCTTTCTTGTATCATGTTTTGGAATGCGAGTGGCTCACTGATTTTTGGTATGGATTCATCCTAGTTGATGCCCATGCTTGGATCAATCAAGCACTTTAAATATGGCTCATGCATGATATTCTGTTCCACTATTCATCTAAACCGTATTTTTGCTATATTAGTTTCTTTGGGAGGGTGTTTTTAAAATTCTATTATTATGTATGGATTCTTAGATTGTTAATCCCATGCATGGTGGTATTGTATATCTGGGTATCAACTCAATGTTAACTAATATCTTCTCAATATTTCTTTCACTACATACACCTTCTGATAACTTATGTCTGTGAAGTATTTCTGAATCGGCCCACTTTGCAGTGAACTGTCTCTGAATTGTCTGATGCTTTGTATTAGAGTTTTACACCTTGCCTCTGCAGTATTTCTTTTCCTGTATCATTTTCTGAGATTTTGGTCCCATTCTAGTTGATTTCCCTGTTTACAGAAGATAGCATGTGAGCTGAAGTTGACAACTTCATACATTATACTATACGCTCCTTGCTATGCTAAGATGTCCTAGGCACTGGTCTATCACAACTCTAGGCTGTCTCTAGGAATGACAACAGATCTCATGAAGTTTCCTTTAGATGATTTTATTATATGTTTTTTAATTATTGTTTTTAGCTTCTGCAACATATGGTTCAGGATTACTTTCCAAGTCTTTATTTCCAAGAAAAATGTGCTTTCCATTTCTTACAATCAACATAGGTGTGTGGCATTTCATTTATGCAAGTTAATTTCACGTAGCATACTTATCCGAGCAACTTGAATGGAATTTTGTTCGTCTAGCGTATGCTCAACATCTCTTAATTACACAAGGATTAGATTAAGAAGGAGATAGTTCCTACTACACATATAATATTGACCCCTCTTAATTTTTTATGAACCTCAAGTTGATAATTAAAGCTAAGACTCTTGGGAGTTGTAGCATTATTACTGCAATATTGAGGGCCATCACTTTTTTGCGCCATTGTCAGGGAGGTGTCAGGGTATGCGCTGCCTTTTTCTTTGACCAATTCACTCTTTTCCTCATTTTGTCTTATGTTAAGAAAAAAAAAACATTAGCAATCCTTTAGAAAATACAAAAAACAATTTTTTTCTTTCTTTTTTTTTTAGAATTTCTCTTCTTTTAGGCCTTGCAGAATTAGGGACAATTCAGATAATGTTTTACCCAAAACCTCCACTTCTACTAGCAGCTAGTCATTTTTAGCTGACTATGAGCCTCTTGCCCTGTCCACGGGGACCTTTGAGGCCCTTTTGAGTGAGAAAGCAAGGATATTTGAGGGGATTTCAGGAGGAGAAAATTCTTCAACCCCTAATACTATTATGGTTGAATAATGATAACCTAAAGTGTTTGTATTCCCCATTAAAGAAATAGATGGAAAAGCAAAAAATGAAGATATTGACACCTTTATGTTTGAGTTTGTTGTTATGTGCATAACTTATGACTACACCATAGATAAGCAAAATCTCAATCTCTTTCATTCCACCTTGAAGGATGCAACTCTTCAGTGGTTCATGAGCCTTGAAAGCAATAATATCACTACTTGGGATCAAATGTGAGAAGATTTTAACAATAAGTAGTGAGATTATTGTAGATCAAGGGACAACAAGGATGGGATTTTTAGAATGACTCAAGGGGAAATGAGTCTTTAGATTATTATGATGAAAGATTCTAGTTGAGTTACAGAAGGGCACACAATTGCACTTTGAGACTAGACTCCTTAAATCTTGTATTATTGAGGGGAGTTAGAGAGGATCTCATGGAAATTTTCAACTTATTGGATAATGGATATATCTACCAACTCACATATGATGAGATTAAGCAGGTTTTTAAAAATCATTCTAGATCTACTAGGAAAAAAAGTAGAATAGGCAAGAGCTTGGTAAGTCCTTTTTCCTCCGTGGTTATTAAAAATGAATTAGTAGGAATGTTATAGTATATTAAAACAAGAATATTACACACATTTTCCATGCATATGGATATTAGAAAAAAAACGAGAAGAAGTAGAAAAACCATTGGCTGTGTTTTACCCCCAGTGCACAAAGAGACACCCTAGGACTGAATGTCATTTGAAGGTTATAGAATTTTTTTTTGTATGTGAAGAAAATAATGGTACTGAAAAGTTTCCATCTCTACTAGGTCTGAAGGTTGTTTGCCAAGTAATATAAGGGAGCATTGACTAGTTATGCTTCATCAATTAGAAGACACCACAGGCCCTAAGACAATTTTAGCAAGGTATAAATTTCCCTTATCATTTCAATTACAATTCTCAATATCAACATTGGTGCTATCCTAATCCTTCACCTTGACCCATGCCTCAACCTGTTCTTCCTCCCCTCCATCCATATTCCAACCAAAATCCTCAATAGGGTAACCCATCACGAGGATGAAGGTCTCAAGTGGCCCAAGCACCTACTCTGATGCCTCATCCTCAACAACAACAAGTGCTCCAGAGTGTTCCTCCAAAGAAACCCCAGACACATGCTCAACCAAATACCAATCCTAATAACAAGTATACTTAACATGTTTACAATGGAGAGATTGCTTATCATACCTATTTTGTAGAGGTACAAGAAATTAGCCTTAGGCCAGGGTATGTCCTCCCAAATGTCCATCCACCTTCTCCTAATGAATATTCTAAGAAAGAGAAGTAGGATCATGTGCCTTAGATCATTTACAAAAAACCTCTCTATCCTGAAAGGTTGGAAACTAAAAAAATACACACCCCAAAAGAATTTGAACTTATGGGAGAATTGGAAAATATGTTTGTAAAAATACCCCTCCTCCAAGCCATCAAGGATGTTCCCACTTATAATAAATTCATAAAATAGAAATGGCAGTAGGGATTCTAAGAGGGGATATAATAGAGCAACTGCTACGTCAAGGGGAAACAATGGAGTGATAGCCCAATGTCACCTCAACTAAGGCTCCCTTCACTTTACCGACTTTCACCAATGGGAGGAGACCCAATATAAGGGGAATCACTAGATGAATGAAACAATAATAGGATAAGGAGTGATTCTCATAGCCTATTCACATGAGAGGCTCAGACAAATGGCTTACTTTCTCAATAAGCAAGGTGATAGGTTCTCTAGGAATGGATAAGGGGATTCTTGAGTTTAGGTTTAAGTAATATGCTTTGACAAGAAGGTTCCTAGACTCAAGGATCAAAATGAAGGAATGGATTACAAGTAACCCTTGAGGTATTTGAGTTGTATATTTATGGGACCACAATGAAGCCATGTGGGGATCAAAGGACTAAATTTTCTTTGAAATTTTAATGCAATTATCCAAATGAGGACACTAACCCATATTATCCTAGGGAGAGAAATGATCCTCGAGCTAAGGCTTGCTATATTTCAGGATTCCACCATCCTATTGTGCTCAAATTTGGAAGACCCCTTGAGAATACCCCAAAGGAGATGTGGACCAATTTTCAAGGTGTTTAGATTGCTATAAAATATTTCACTTTATTCCCTAGGTGAACTTCTAGGGTTAGGCCTAGAATTGGGAGAGGTGAAGAAAAGAAAGATGAATTTGACCACCAAGAGGATGTGAGAATCAGTGCCTTGCTTAAGGGGCTTAGTGGAGTCAAGATACATCTGGATTGAAAATTTCAAGATCAAAGGAGCTCTAATTAACCTTCACTAGCCTATTAAAGGGCGACAACTGTTGAGATTCAACAAGAAGATCCTAGTGAAAATTATGCACCTACACTAGGATGGAGCCTCAAGCTATTTTTAGGTGGAGGTCTATTTATAGATGCATGAGAAAATTCTATTTATATATGGTTGAGAAAATTCTATTTATAGATGTATGTGTGAGTTCTATTTATAGATCACATGTCTATTTATAGATTCATGTCGACTATTATTATCCCTTAATAATAGTTGGACAATAAACAATAATCTATTCTCAATGAGCACTTGGAAATAGTTAACTGAAGTGGAAAATCAATTATCTATAGGAAATTCGAGTTCAAAGGTTGGTTGATGGGACATGCAAGTGGACTTAGTTGTAATTGAGTGATTCGAAGTTGTAACCGAGTTGGATGTGTAGTTATGTGAGTTGTAAAGTAGTTTAACTCGGTTGTGCTAGCTGTAACTGAAGATACACTAGTGAGAGATCAATGAATTAATTATTAATTAATTGACAATTAGTGGTCTCACATGCAACTGAATATTTACTACTGTTAACTACATGAATGTCAGATCTAATGGAGACCCAATTGAGATGTAGGTGAAAGGGACAGTTTGAATATCAGTTGTGACATTGGTGGGTGCACTCATGCAACCACACACACATTGGATGTGCCCATGAGGATTGCGCAGTCAAGGAAAGCAGGATTCCATTCATTCAAGGATTGCTATCAGTTGGGATTGCGCAGTGGAGGTAGGATGTCTGGAGGCAGTAAATTGGCACATGAATTTGCCAATTTTTGTATGACAGTGTGAGACGATTGTATATTGTACTGAGAGCTCTTGGATTAGAGTTTTGTATGATATTGTTTCATGATCCATGATATATACATAATATATGATAGTGGGGTTTTTAGCTTTATGCTTTCCCGGTAAAAACATTTGTGTTATGTGTGATTGATCTTTCTTCTTGATATTGCAATTGGCGACTATGTTTTAAATTCCGCAAGATTTTTGTAGAAGCAATTCTGTATTTAACAGTGACATATAATTATTAGATCAAGATAATCCAGACAATACATAATTTGTATTAAAATTTCTACATGGTATCGAAGCACAGAAGATTGCAATTTTGAATCAAGGGCTGAGTTTGCTGGTGGAAAGAATTCGAATTTTCAGAAAGATTTTCTTGGTGCTATAGTTGAGTAAACATCGAAATGGATTTCAATGGCTTGCAGCTAGAGTATGCACACGAGGGTAACTCGAATTAAATTTCTTGGAAGGACAGGATGGAGGCGATGCTCGAAGATAATGACTTGAAGAAATTCATCTATAGTGATGTTCCTAAGACCACTTTGACAGATGCTGCATTACTTGATGCATGGAAAAAGAAAGTGGCAAAGGCAAGGAGGTGTTACACTAAAAACTGTCACCTTCACATTCTGATAACTGTATGAGATCATTAACACTCATACATACCTCCTCTGCAAGTCTTACAACCTTTACTCCTTATGTCAAGCCATGAAACAAGAAGAAAAACCCTAAAAACCTCTGAAAGAATGGGTATGCATGTAACATGAAGCCTGCCTGCATTCTTGGCTTGGGTACGCAGGTAATGTATGGCTTACCTGCATTCTAGAATGGAGTTTTCCTTTGGAATGCCTACGTACCCCCTCCAAACTCAAAAGAGCGAGAAAGTAAAGTTAAAAAGTTGGTTTGAGGTCAATTCTAGAAGGTTCTAGATGATATTTTTTGGGGATGAGTACGCTTTGATAAGGTGCATGTATCCCTCACCTTAATGAACTAATCCCTTGATGTGAGGAGCCTATCCCTTTGAAGGAGGATTCTATCCCTTAAAAAGTGGAATCCTAACCTCCTCATCTGCTCTATAAAAGGAGGCATTCGGTAGCCTCAAAGGGTTAGATTTTGGAGATTGAGAATTGGAGTTCAAGCTTTATGTGTGATTGAGTTGAAGTGCTGTTGAGATTTAGACTTCTTTCTGCTGAGCTTTTGAGAGGAAAGATCACATACCTCTTTATGCTCCTGGAGGAAGAGTGCAAGACTTATCAAAGTAGAGGAGACTCTTGCTTCGAACCCCGGGAAGGCCTTTCGAACATCAAGGCTAAGGTTTTAAGGTCCTTCTGTTATTTTTAAGATTAATACAATCAAGTTTTGTTTTTCTCAATAAATTGTCGTTCGATTGTTTATTTCAATAAGCTGTCGTTTGATCATTTATTTCATAGATTCCTTGATCACTATGATAGGTATGTTTTATAATTATTTGTTATACAAGTGCTATTTAATATTTGATTGTTTATGATTGCAGGTCGACAAAAGACGAAAAATTGTTGCGATGAAAGAACTCTTGCTGCGACGGAAGAACTCTTGTTGCGACGGAAGGATTTTGATGCAACGGAAGCACTACAACTGCAAATAAGCATTTGGATATAAGGTAGGATAGACACCTTTATAAAATTTATTTGTAAAACAAATATATTTAGAGAAAGACAAACTTAGTTGTTCGTTTGTTGCTAGATTGTCTTCTGACATTAGGGAGATTGGTCTTGTCCGCAAGAACGATTTATCCGCCCAACAGGAGGATTCTGTTGGAACGTGTACGAGACCACATTGTCTCAAGCCTTCATGGGAAAGCCACACCATATGCTATGTGTAAGGCTTTGACATATGTTTTCCAAAGCAATAATGACCATAGGAAATTGGCGCTCAAAGATAAACTCAGGAATATCAAGATGGAAAAGGGCGACAACATTCCAAAGTTTCTCATGAAGTTTTTCCAATGTCGAGATGAAATGGGGAGTGTGGGAATAATTGTTGCTGATGATGATTTGGTGATCTTGGATCTCTTGGGACTTCCTAGGAGTTGGCACAGTTATGAAGACTCTGTCAACAGACAGGAAAAACTGCCAAATTGGGAACAACAGTGGTCAGATCTAGTGCAGGAGGAGTTCACACGAAACACCAGAGATGGATCTTCATAAAAGCATGATGATGAAGAGGATTGTGCTTTGGCTGCCAAGGCAAGGAAAGGGAAAGGGAATAAATTCCATTCAAAATCTGAGTCTAAAGGCAATAAGCTGCATTTGTCCAAGGTAAAGTATTTTCACTGTCACGAAGATGGGCATCTCACTACTAACTGTCCGCAGAAGAAGAAGAACATGAAGGCTGCTAGAGCTGCAGCTGGTGAGGTCCTTGCCTCAAAATTTGAACTTGACTTCTCCTTGATCGCATGCATGGTGTCAAGTGCATTGGGATCGGTGTGGTATTTGGATAGTGGCACTTCCTTCCACATGACGGGATATAAGGATATTTTCAATGACTTGGAGGAGAAAGATCTCCAAATGCATATAGAGATGGGTGACGACAGATGATACAGTGTGACTGGAATTGGTACTATTACCTTTTAGAGGGAGTCAGGTAAGCCATTTCAGTTGAAAAATGTTATGCATGTTCCAGGTCTGAAGAAAAACTTGGTCTCAGTCACAATGTTGGAGGACAGAGGTTATGACGTTGTTTTTAGTGATGGAAAATATTTCCTGCGACATAAAACAACAGGTCAAGCCAAGAGGATAGGGATTTGAGTTAAGAATATCTACAAGCTGGAGGTAGATGGTTGCGCTGCCATGATGGGAAAGGTGGAAAAAGTGGTGAGCTGGGATGAGGGAAAATTGTGGCACAGTCAATTGGGCCATCTTCATCATGGAGCCTTGAAAGTCATGCAACAAATATCTACTGGACTTCAAATGGGAACACTTGCTTAGTTAGATCAGTGCAAGGGTTACACCATGGGGAATTATGTAAAGTCCACCTTTCATGAAAAGGAGAATCGTGCTTCAGTGATCGTGGAGAGAGTTCACACAGATGTGTGTGGACCGTTCTCGGTTGCTTCAACAGAAAAACACAAGTATTATGTTATTTTTTTTGATGAATTTTCTCGTAAATGCTGGATCTTCTTCATGCAGAAGAAGGATCAAACATTCTCAAAGTTCTATGAGTTTAAGGTATTGGTGGAGAAAGAGTCGAGGAAGTAAGTGAAGGCTCTAAGGAGCGATAATGGTGGAGAATACATCTCTAACGAATTCAAAGACTTCTGCAGCAAAGACAGAATCTGAAGAGAACTCATAGCGCCTCATAACCCACAAAAAAATGGGGTCGTGGAGAGGAATATTAGAACGATCGTGGGTGTAGCACAAGCGATGTTGCATGATCAAGGCCTACAAATGCATTTGTGGGCGGAAGCATGCAAAACTGCGGTTTATGTGCAAAACTGTTGTCCTTGTAGAGTATTTAGAATGGGTACACCTGAAGAAGCTTTCACTGGTAAGAAACCGAATGTTTTACACTTTAATATTTTTGGCTCATCTGTTTATGTGCATGTGACCAAGAATGCCAGGAAGAAGCTGGAGCCGACTGCTGAAGTTGGGATATTTTTGGGTTACACAGAAACACCCCATAATTATCGTGTGTATTTTCCTAATAGTAAGTTGATTGTTATGTGACGGGATATGAAATTCGATGGGGTGAAAGCCATGCAGTTTTCACTTGAGAGGGAGCTAGACTTGCATGCGAAGGAGGAACTTTTGGTTCCCAAAGATGAGTCTCTAGATGTGGTTCAGCCACAAGAGGAGGGTCATGGAGTTGTTATAGCATCATTTTTGTTAGTATGAATCTTTCGTCGTAAAAGATCACTTTAGCTACGCATAACAAATAGCCCTAACAAGATGAGTCTCTTATTGGTGTAGAAAAACAAACATGGAACTCAATGGGAGTTCATAAAGCAAAATGGAAAATGGTGACCAAGAGTAGATCCAGAGTGATCTAATGCAATGAAGGTGACTAACGAATGGGAAAAACCCTTCTATTTATAACAAAATATTGGGGTGTTCTAGAACTCGGTGCATGAATAAAATATTATTAATCAAATTCTAGAATCACCCTTCAGGAATATTTTATTATATTTGTTGGAGGGAAAAGGTATTTTGACTTGGGTCAATTCCTTTATTTATAAACAATATATAAATAAATGGTTTTATTTATTATTTTAGGGACATGATGGGAATATAATTAAATAGATAATGATTTATTTAATTATTTAAAAATGATTTAGTCAAATTTAACTAGGAATATTATTTAAATAATGATTTGAATAACTTATTCCTAGGAAATACTTAAATAAATAATGATTTATTTAATTAATTTCCTTGTTTTGGGTTAAATATGACTAGGAAATATAGATAAATGTTATTTTATATGGTGAAATAAATTTTACTTAGATTAAAATTGGTCTTACATGGTGTACTTGGGTTCATCTAATGATAATGAATTAGATGACCAAAAAAATGGTGTAACATATTTCCCCCCCAACGTACGAGTGTTAGGAGAAAATCGTATGACCGAAGTACGTTGTAAGAACTCAATCACTAGGTATCAAGAGGGAAGTGAGAGAGAGGAATGTAAGGTAGTCTAATGTGATAAAGGACTAGACCCTGAGGAGACGAGACTTACAGGTGCAACAAGTCTCTAGGTGATGAAGTAGTACCAGTATGAAAGGCGGAGGGGGAGGCATACCTATGCCCACCGATACAATAGTACAAAGAATAAGGTGCCCGAAAAACCACGAAACGCAAGGATGAAGCATATGTTGGCCTAAACATGAGCCAGATAAATAAAATGATGAATTCCACATACATGTGATGCCTGGAATAGCCGTCGGGACTTATACAAGAAGATTTTAGTACATGAGATACAAATTCACCCAAATGCCCCCTACACACGGGGAAGGGCTCACAACATCTAACTGATATATGCAAATCGAAGAGGCAATGGAAGTGGTTGAGGCCGATATCATCAAATGAGAGGAGCTGCATCAAGGGCGGAAATAAAAAAGTCATCCGGGCATGTGGGGGGCTACCTGCAGGGCCACCCCTTCATGAGGGTTGAGACATCTCACACATGCCCAGGAATCATCAGTAGTTGCTGCTACATCACTGGACCAGCAAGTGTAGGGATCATGATCATGCTGAGAAGAGCTCGAACCAAGGTACACTTCCCCCTAGACCTGACTTCTGGAGTAAATGAGCTGATGTCGACAGAAGTAGGTCTGCCATAGGTGAGGCAATAGGGGAACCCTCAACTAAGGCACGGGGGAAGATAGTAGAGTGACGAATAGAGAGACACTAATGATGATGATGGAATGAGGGATATGGAGGAGTGGTTCGACAACTTCCCTTGTTAGAGCGTAAAGGGCATGAATAGCTTGGCAGCGACTGATACAATATCAGGGGGGATAGGGGACAAGGGTGCGGAAGGCCATAATGTGCGGCATGAGAGAGGGATCAAGCAAGACAGGAGGGAGGACTATAGCGGGGTACAAAGGGACTCGAAATAGGCTCCATGAATGTGATGATGACTCGACTTGGATGCTCTAAACAAGGGCGACTCGATGGTGTTGCCTCATAGTAAGGGTCCAGTGGGGAACCATAAAATAATGAGTAGAATGGGGTAGCTCATGATGAAAATCAACATGAACGAAGACGAGTAAGAAGGCAAAGTGGTGCCCCGAGTACAAGTGTCTTAAGTGAAGAAATTCGATTTTGAGAAGAGGTGAATAGACCCTTCATAGATGAAATGTATCCTGGCGAAGTATCAAAAAATAAAAAACTGACAAATACCCATTTGGGTGCTTGGTGAGAGATTTCCAACGGTGCAGACGGTTTGTCAAACGGGGCTACGGTTTGGTCGCAGTGGGCGAAAGAAAAAACAAGGGTTTTCTTCTAATAGGGCGCTTTCCCTCCAAAATCATTCATTTTCTTGTGTAGCTATGGTGAATGTGGAGAGGAGAGAAGGCCTTAAATCTTGCGGCGATCGTAGCAGACAAACTGACTGTTGGAATTGTGATCCGTAAGTTGCAGGTAAGAGGCCTAATC
This sequence comes from Pinus albicaulis, assembly GCA_034641835.2. Classification (NCBI taxonomy): domain Eukaryota; kingdom Viridiplantae; phylum Streptophyta; class Pinopsida; order Pinales; family Pinaceae; genus Pinus; species Pinus albicaulis. Next base: position 25,991,728 of record CM076578.1, on the reverse strand, counting down.
CTAAGCTTTGTTTTTGATGGATTAAAATTGAAGATTAGGGCTTTAATTCTCAGTAACTGCCCCTACTTCATCATTACGGTCGGGTCGCACTTTTTGGGGCAAAAGCTGCGACCTGGGATGCAGGTTTTGGCCTGAAAATTACGACCTGGCCCAAGTTTTGCCCAAAAAGTGTGACCTGTGAGATGTGGGGGGTTTCAGTGCTGTCATGTGCTGAGATGTTGTTTTGGTGTGATCTGGAGGCTGAAAAAAATAATGTTGTGGCAGATATATGGATCAAGTGGAGAGAGAGAGACTTAGGTACATTACAGACGGAAATCCAGGTGGATCAGGGTGTCCGTCATGCACTGGCTAGGTATGGGGTTCTAAATTTTTGGGAGAACCCATTGATGAGGGCTGGAGAGCCCTTGTTGGCCTAGATTATCAGTTATTGGGATCCAGATCATGATTCGTTTGTAGTTCAGGGGCACAGGATCAAGCTGACAGTCCAGGATTTGTATTTCTTGACTGGTCTCCCACCATTAGGGATGGTGGGAAACACATAGCTATTGTTACCACGGGGGCGTAACATTATGGAGTTTGTTGAGCGACATTGTCGACCAAGTGTCCAAGTCAAAGGGACTCGAATATCCATTGGTGATCTAGAGAGTTTGGAGACCCGGGCAGTGGCCGCAGCAGTGTTGCGGATCTTGGGTAGCCAGGCATTCCATCACATCACTGGAGGGCAGATGATGATTGTAGAGAGTGTGCTGAGTGGGACCTACTATGGGTGGGCCCAGATGATGTTGGTGTCAGTGAAACGATAGCTGTCGCTATGCAAGCGACAAGTGAATCATGATTGTGCCTATGGGACTATTTTGTGTTCTTGCTTCTTTGAGAAGATCCCGACCTTGCGACCTCGGATACAGTTACCTGATGGAGGTCCGAGAGAGCCTCGGATGCGTCGGTGGGGACGATTACTATGTAGAGGAGGATGAGGGGCAGTCGGACGGGTGTTTCTACCAGATTTCTTCGCCCATTGGGATCAAATGCCACTATACATAGACGACTATCCCTATAGTGGGATGAGTTATTGGGAAGATCCAAACTTGCCACTTCTTCCTGGTCGAGTGTGGGGGCTCGATGGTAAGTGATAAGAAACTAATCTGTTATGTGCATTTTAGAGTTTGTGACTAGTATGCATGGTACTAATCGTTATATGTTTTGGAATGCAGATATAGCTCCGGTGAAACTGGCTGGATATATGGGGCGACTGGTAGCAGCAGGCGCTACAGGTGCAAGTGGATCAAGGACAGCACAGAACGAGGATATGGCCGCTCTGGTGGAGGACATCCGTCATAGATGTGAGGGGTTGTTGACCAGTGTGTCGGAGCATGGTTGGCAGGATTTAGATGACCAGTACATAGAGTTATGTATTGGGCTACCCTCGAAATGTTGAGGTATCATGCGACGCATGGCGATGGTCGGTCAGACTGTGCGTGATCTACGAGCTACAGGAGCAGAGCCATTGGCTCGGGATCCTCCGGAGAGTGATTAGATGTAGGGAAGATGGTGCCCCCCAGTGTTTTTGTAGGGGCAAGTGGTGCCCCCCATTTTGTAGTTTTGCTTTTTGTACCATGCTATGGGCATGTGATATGTTTTAGAGCAGATGGACTCTAAAAACACATGGGATATGATAAATATGATTTATGTATATTTTGTGGATGATGTGAAATTTTATTGTCTTGTGTGTGATAAATGCCAGTCTAGAACATGATTTGCAATTTGATCGACGTAGTGATTTTGACGTTGAGGGATATGGTGGAAATTAATAGATGTAAATGCACGTATCAAAAGTTTCACACGTAAATATTGTCTAAACAGGAGAGGGTTATGTACACGATAGACACCATTAAGTTGTAGGACAAGAAGCAGGGAATCTAAATGAACATGCAGATGGAGGATGTGATGAGAGAGGGCATCGGCTAAGAGACCACGCACGGCATCATATTCAGCCTGATTATTGGTGGAATTACCAATGCAGACCCCATTTGCAAGAACCAGGGTATGCAAGGAGGTAAAGATGGCCCATGCTGCCGAAGCGATATTCCGGGAAGAGCGACTTGCCCCATTGGCATAGCCAAGATAATGGGTGGAGGAGAGGGCCGATGTAATATTGTAGCGGGACAACAACTGGGAGGGATGAGAAAAAGGATGGCAGCGTGAGTAGAGGATAGACATCCACTGACGGCTATGGGAGGGAGCAGTCTGGGTAGGAAGTCTAGGACTCATAGATCGACGAGAGGGAGATGAATGAGAACTATGGGATGAAGAGCGGGAACTCAGGCTGCGAAGGATATCGAAGATACGGATGGTATGATCGTGAGTATGGGAGGGGATGGAAGGGTCAAGGGGACCATACGACGCTGCAAAGTTACCAAAGTAAACAGTATGGGAAGAGAGGCGCAGATATGGGTCATCACGGGGAATGACAGAAGAACAGGTAAAAATATGGTCAAAACATGAAGAGCCCGAGAATGTGTCTAAAGGAGGATTAAGCAGAACAGATGGAGTGGATTCAGAGGGAATGTACTCAGATGGTTGCGCGGATGATGATAGGTATAGGAGGGGAGCAGCAGAGTCGGACATTTCAACATCAGGGAGAGGAATTTCAATGGTAGCAGGAGGATCCTCGAGTAGACCTGACGCATATTGAGCAAGGATGGGAGAGGCAAATTGATTTTGTTCAATTTCGTACTCGCGAATGACCTCTAAAGAGCCTTGGTAACGCGTGAGGTGAGGAAAATGGTGAGATTAATGGCCATGGACACCACACAGAGCACAGGGTTTGTTGGTGCAAAGAGTCTTTGAGGTCTTGGTTGCAGATGGGAAAGAACCAGAAGTTTCAGGGACCGTTGATTCAGGGAACGCGAATTTAACCATGGGTTGGATACAGGGCAACTCAGGACAAGTATGGGTGGGGTGACCGATACCATCACACAAGGCACAAGGCTTGGCGGGTTGGGTAGGGGGAGGGGTAGGGTTAGGTGCGGTGGCCTTGTCTTTGGATGCCCCCTTTCAAGTTTTTCTTTTCTTTCCTGTAGGGGTTGTCACATGGGGAGGGTCCTACGGAGAGGCTAGGGGAACTGTAGTGGTAGAAGGAGCGAAGAGAATCGGTTTCACTGGTGTCACAGCTATGTATGGTTTGGGGTGGCCCGGTGGGGTCTCGGCTAGAGGATTAAGATACCATACTGGTATTCCCAAGGTTAAATTAGGTAGGGAAAGGGTGGCCATGACGGGGACCGAGTAGACGCCAGGGGGGGGCCAAGGAAAGGTATTTCACCGACGGGGTAATGACCAGGGGGGACGGCTCCCATATGGTGGAGACCTGAGGGAACGGACTCAGGAGGGTATGGTAGTTCCTGAGTGTGATGGGAAGGGTCAGGTGAAAAAGGTTCGGTTGACTGAAGCGAAGGGCTAGGAGTAGGAGGCGGTGGGCGAGATTGAGGTTGCTGACTAGCCGGAGCAGGCTGTGAAAGGCCAGCCTGAGACAATTGCATCATGCAAACATTTGCTAAGCTGGGGTCAGAGACAGGAGGAGGGGGAGGACCGGGAAAAGTTCCAAGCAAAGAGGAGTCTTTTTAGATGCCAGGGGAGACACAGGTCAAAGAATCAACAGTTGGTTTATTGGTGACAGTAGAGATGGTGGACTCAGGGGAGGTCTGAGAATTTGGTTCGTGGTAGGTCAATTGGTCAATGGTGACAATCTTGCCATTATGAGGGAAAAACATCTTGCGGTGGACTGCGGATGGGACGGCTGACATGGCATAGGTGTAACTACGCCCCAAAAGGATGTTGTAGTCAAGAGGGGCGTCGATAACTTCGACGTCGACACAAACAGTCTTGCCGGCAAGGGTGATAGGATAGTTACGGAATAGGCCAATGGGCTGGGAGGCATGGCCATCCCACGCGCGAAGGGTGATGGTGGAAGGGGCCAGTTCAGGGGATCCAAGTTGTTTCCAAACCAAAGCAGACATTACGCAGGTAGATGCCCCCTCATCAATAATACACCGAGCAACATTGGCGTTTCATATTTTGACTGGGATTTGGAAAGCAACCGAAGGAGGAAGAGGGGGATGTTTTGACTGACAAGCGTCGAAAACAATCAATTGGTCATCAGCAGGATCGACAACGCCCACGGCAGATAGTAGAGCCCTCTTTTGAGAAGGACACGACTGGAGGAGTTCCAGTGTTGAAATGGCAGCAGGAGATTGGGCCAGATCATCTACTATGTTGTATGAATGGGCAACCCGACCAGAGGCAGAATTTCAGTGTAATGGTCCCTTAGGAGGCTTGGGATGAACCTCGGCTTTGGGCAGTTTGAGTTGCAAGGGACCATTGGGTGTCGATAGAGGCTCTGTAGGACCTGACGATGGAGACTCAGAGACAGATGGAACGGGAGGTGTGGAATACTGACGGGATCGAGTTTGAAGGTTGAGGTCGACGTTGAGAGGGGGGTTAGAGGCCATCATGAGAATCTGGTAATTAGAGGAACTAGAAGGAGAAGGTGGAGTGGTGACCGGGGCATGAGGGGGTTGAGTGGCCACAAATCCTTGTTGAGGGAAAGGATCAGTAAACACAACGGGTTGAGAAGTAGCTGGGGTAGGAGGGACAGTAGGGGAGGAATTTTGTCCCCACACAGTGGCCTGAGAGTCCCACATCTACCACATTTGTGGTAATAAGGGACAATCGTGAGTGTAATGACCATAAACACCGCAACATGAACATGGCTTATTGGTGCGAAGAGGCCTGTTCGGCTTGGGCTGAGAACCCTGTGGCTGGGTAGCAGTGTGAGGATCAATACTTGAAGGATTGGGTCCATGATTACTAGAAGCGGATTGATTGCCTCTTCTCCTTCTTTGAGAAGGAGGAAAATTAGGTGCCCCCTGCTATGCAAATACTTGCCCTGGAGGGGGTAGTAAGGGCGGTTGCGGGGGTGGAAAAGGAAAGGGAGTGGGAGGTCCAAATGCTGGAGGAGCTAGGACACCAGGTTGCGGATATGGATAAGGGGTAGGGTGGGCAGCAGTAAGGTAAGCAGGAGGGTGGGAAAAAGGAGGAGGCATGCCGTAGCCTGAATACATGCTACCTGGAGGGGAAAAAACGCCAGAGGGGCTGGCCCCTGGAGGAAAACCATGGCCCGAAAGAGGTTGGGCAGAGGTATGTGACAGGGCTCCAATGATACCGTCGGCAGAGTGATATGCCCCCGAGGCATTAGGGCCATCGGGTTTGGGAAGGTCAGGAAGGACGGTATAAACATAACCAGATTGGGCATAGATAAGGTCATAATTCAAGGCTACTTGGAGGGCGGCTTCTTCGGTTTGGGGAAAATGGGATACGACATATTTGCCAATGGGAGGTAAGAGAGAGCGAAGGAACCAGTCCATGTAAACCTGATCTTCAAAGGGGGGAGCGTGACACAAGCTCCGTCTTCGCCGCCATTCCTGGACATGAGCAGAAAGGTGGGTCGAAGAGGATTGGTGAAAAGAAGTTAAGAGTTCAGTACTGGTGTCGTATCGGAGGGGGAGCTGGAAATAAGATAGAAAGGCTTGGGCAATGGTCACAAAGGTGGTATGGGAAGAGGTGGCTTGGTCAACATACCATTTAGAAGCTTCACCGGTAAGCGTCCATTGGAACAGTCGAAGACGGATGGAGTCATAGGTGATGGAATTGGAGGAACACCACATGTGAAAATATCGAATATGGTTAGAGGGATCTTCACTAGCAAGGCCTTCGAACTTGGGAATGTCGGAGGGGAGCTTGGTTGGCATAGCAGGCCAATTGACATCGTGGTGAATAGGATCATTGATTAGCTGATTGAAATCAGGCAGACTGAGGCTAGCCATATAAGGGAGTAATGGGGCAGTTGAGGTAGGTCCCGTAGTGGTTCCACCGGAAATGGACCCAGCGGTAGAACTGGGGTTAGGGCTAGGTCCTGAACTATACATGGTGAAGGTAAAAGAGGGAGAACCAGAAGGAGGGGGAGAACCTGAAAAATCAGAAGAAGAGTCGGAGGGTGGAATTAGGGGAGGAATTACTCGAGGATGACGGGAAGGAGGAAGTCGACCGATCGGAAATTGAGGGTGAAGGCCAAGAAGTCTCTGGGAGAAGCACCTTGGGGCGCAATGATGACAGGAAGAAGAAGAACCGACAAGGGTAGGGAGGGAAAAAATCAAGTGAGGGCAGAGAGGTGTAGTGACAATTGATTTTAAAGTCTTTGCCAGGCGCTGTTCACCAGGCTCTTCTTCACTTAGGGTCAGTGTGTGGCGTGCATTAATTTTAATTGTTTAAACCCAGACGTTTTGAGAGTAAAAGAAAAATTGTGCTCTGTAAATAAATCTGCAGTAAATAAAACGAAAAGAACAGAAAATTAGCAGCTACTAATGCATCAATGTAACCCAAGAAGGCGGGTCTCTCAAAACTAGTCTATAAGAGGGAAAAACTAAGCCAAGCATGCAAAAGGGAGGCCAATAGATCTAATGTCAGGAGGGAATGGGATCTAAAGGAGAAATCTGCTGAAAAGTGGTGCAGAGAACAACAAATAGGCAGAGGCAAGGTTGCTGTGAAAATGGAGGAGATCAGCTAAAAATAGAAAAGACAAGGCGGTGGCTGTGGAAAGGAACAAAAAAAAAACGATATGAGGTGATTTGAGAGGGAGAAGAGCTGATCTGAAGGGATCTGAAAAGGAGGTATCAGATCTAAGAAAAATAAAGTCGAAGCTGATCAAATCGGTATCAAACAAAGAAAGACTCGCCCACAAAAAGTGGAGGGTACTAGAGCCCTGAAGGGGGGAAGATTCCCTCTTAGTTGAGTGAAGGCATCGAAACAGTTCAAACGGTAACAGATATCGGAAACCCCCGTGCTTCGCACAAACCTTAAAAAGTGCTGAAAAATTTGCGTAAAAAAGGCAGTCGTAGGTTCTTACCTTTTTAGTCTGTGTCACAGGTTTGGGGCGTAAAAGTGCGTTCGTCAGGTCGCACTTTTTTGGGCCGATAAGTGCGACTCAGATCCGCCATTGCCCTAGCAGATTTCAGAAAATTTTTCGTCTCAAACAAGTGGCCGATGTTCATCACCGTGTAATAAGGCTTAAACACATGTATTAAAAAATTTGACTGTTTGAGGGTTTGAGGGGTGAAAAACACCATAAAAATAGGAAAAACAAAAAATGGAGGAGAAACCCTAGGGTCTGAAACAGCTAGATATGTAGGAATATATAAAACGACAGCGGTCGCAAAAGAAAACCCGTGTGGAGTCGCCAATTGTTCGTATGAATCTTTCATCGTAAAATATCACTTTAGCTACGCATAAAAAATAGCCCTAACATCGATTATGGTTGAAAAATATCTTTAAGTCTGTTGCACAAATCCATATCTAAGCACGAAAAGACATTAAGCAGATAAAATATAGTATGGCTCCATGCATCCAATAGACAAGACAAGAGCAAAGTGTTTAAAAGAATGATTTGTATTATATTAAAGAATGGGGCACCTGAGAGGAAAACAAGAAAGGTGTTTTCTGGTTCTCCTCAGTGAGATGGGTTCTTGGAATTCCTCAGTGTTTCAGATCTAAAATTCCTCTGTCTTATTGGTGTAGAAAAACAAACATGGAACTCAATGGGAGTTCATAAAGCAAAATGAAAAATGGTGACCAAGAGTAGATCCAAAGTGATCTCATGCAATGAAGGTGACTAATGAATGGGGAAAACCATTCTATTTATAACAAAATATTGGGGTGTTCTAGAACTCGGTGCATGAATAAAATATTATTAATCAAATTCTAGAATCACCCTTTAGGAATTTTTTATTATATTTGTTGGAGGGAAAAGGTCTTTTGACTTGGGTCAATTCCTTTATTTATAAACAATAAATAAATAAATGGTTTATTTATTATTTTAGGGACATGATGGGAATATAATTAAATAAATAATTATTTATTTAATCATTTAAAAATGATTTAGTCAAATTTAACTAGGAATATTATTTAAATAATGATTTGAATAACTTATTCCTAGGAAATACTTAAATAAATAATGATTTCTTTAATTAATTTCCTTGTTTTGGGTTAAATATGACCAGGAAATATAGATAAATGTTATTTTAAATGGTGAAAGAAATTTTACTTAGAGTAAAATTGGTCTTGCATGGTGTACTTGGGTTTATCTAATGATAATGAGTTAGATGACCAAAAACATGGTGACCAAGAATGCCAGGAAGAAGCTGGAGCCGACCGCTGAAGTTGGGATATTTGTGGGGTACATAAAATCACCCCATAATTATCGTGTGTATTTTCCAAATATTCGAATGACTATGGTGCGATGGGATATAAAATTCAATGAGTAGAAAGCCATGAAGTTTTCGCTTGAGAGGGAGATAGACTTGCAGGCAGAGGAGGAACTTTTGGTTCCCAAAGATGAGCCTCTGGATGTGGATCAGCTACAAGAGGAGGGTCATGGAGTTGTTATAGCATCATTTTTCACCCTCATGTGAATAATGCTTGTCTCTTTAGCCCTAGGCACCCTTTCCCTCCAGACTTGAACAAATTCATAAAAAACAGTGTTAAAAATCCCATATGCAGTTATGCCTAGACTTTTCCACATATATACGCAAGTCCGTTCATAATTTTCCGCATATGCCATTTATATCATTAAAAAAATATATATATATTCCTTATTTTCGTGGCAGGGTGATGGTTGTTCTCATAATTCAACCACCCCAGCCCATGGCCCAACTGTTTCCAACTGTTGAAACTACTTTGAGGGAGTATAAAAGCCCCTCATGTGTATTGCCTAAGGGAGAGAGAAAATTATAGATATTATACTCTGTTGGATCCCTATTTCAAGTCTGATGTTCCCGTGCCTCCTGCACTTCCCAAGTATATTTAGGCAACCCTTGTTTCCTTGAAGATGATCATCATCCTATATGACATCTCGTGTGAACACATCTTGGAAGAATCCTAGCGAGGTGAGGGCTAGATGGATCTAGAGGAGGGTCTACTCGAAGGCCGTGGAAGGATTCAGGTGATCTCTCCACTTTCTATTCTTGTACATGCCATTTATAATAATAAGTACCATCTTGTTCCCGAATATTCATATGTCTATATATGTGTGAATATTGTTAGTTAAACATTTAGTATTGCTTATATGATATTATAAATGAATTATATTGACATATAGAAACAATATATGTTGTAAAACTAGTGTTTCGTGTTCGTTCTTTCTTGATTTCCAAGTTACGAAGCACGAGGAGTTGCTGGGGGTATGAACCCTGTGGGATCTACATCAAACGTAGGAATTTTGGGTAAGTTCCGCAATTGATTAAATCTAGTTTTTAGCATAAAAGATAGGTTAAGTGAGTCCTTATTGAATGGTATGCCCCTGGTCTGTGAAGGTTGCCGACCCAAAAACCTTTAGGGAGTTATTTCCCGAAACATAAATGGCGACTCCACTGGGGATCACATTTTTTTGATTTCCCTTTGGGTTGTTTCATCTATCTTGAAGGTTTCCAATAGTTTTAATCATTTTTTTTCTAGTTCAGTAAATCTTTTTCCAGTCAGACTGAAGACCTGGTCTCTTGATCAGGCTTGACCTTTTTTATTTTTTTTTCCTTATTTACTTTTCCATACGTGGTTTTTCTTTTGCACAGTCATGTATATACGCTAGTTTGTGTAAATGAACCCGCGTATACGCGAGTTTCTTTTACAACAGTCATGTATACACGCTTGTTGCAAAGCTGTGAAAGCGCGTATGTTTGAGTAAATTTTGAAATTTTTGGTTTAAGAGCTTTTTTGGTCTTCTTTGCCTGTGGAGGTTTGTTCCTGTGATATCTTTGAAGTCTCTAGACTGTGTTTAAAGTGGCTTTATTCTTGTTTCTCTCTTGGTTATTTGAAGACTAGCTCATTTGGTGAAGTTTTTGTTTGATGTGCTTGCAATTCTGGCTTGAGCACCAAGATATTTTTCTGAAGAATCTTGGTTTTTCTAAGTATTCAGGACAGAGAGCTTTTGCTCATTTTCTCTTTCCTAAATTTATGAGTTTCTTTGCATCTTGATTTTTGCCTATTTTTGCATTTGGTTTTCTTGATTTCATTGACTAGGTCTTGTTGCAATTTTCGAAGAGTCTCTTTTGATTCTTTGGAGTCTGAGTTTGCTGCAAGTTTATACTATTGTGCTAAGTTGATTTGTTGAGTTTCTTGTCTTCCTCTTGCTCATATAAGTCCTGTTATGAGAGTAACACAGTTTTCTTAGAGAATTTTGTTGAAGTTTTGCTTGAAATTCGAAGTTTGTTTGGCTCAATAATTTGATAGTTTCTTGGTCTTTTTTGAAGTCTCTTTTCTTCCTAAAACTCAAAAGCCAAAAAACATTTTTGTTTCCCATTGCTTTTGTTTTGGTTTATGGTTTCTTTTCATATTTTTTAAGCCTTGTTGAAATCTTCTTTCTTCGATTCTTGACTTGATTACAAAGGGAGTCTTCTTTTGATTTCATTCTGTTATATCAAGTATGATTTTGGCGTTTTTATACCTTGAGCTTTTGATTTGGAATTAGATTGGTGGAATGCCAAAAAGTGGTTGAACCTTGGTATCATTAGATATTTCTCTTTGCTTTCTTAGATCTTGCATCTTAGAATTTGCCTGCCATTAGTGATTTTCATTAGGTGCACATAAGCATTTAGTCTTTTTTCGCAATTTTTTGAGGTGTGTGAAGTCTGGTTATCTGAAAGAAAAGTAAAATATATAGTCTCATAGAACCTGTGTAGAAATCACTTTTCATCGAAAGGAAATCAATGCATTTTCATATAGTTTGGTTTTCATTGGTTTCTTATTGTGTCATACAAACATCATTTGTTTCACTTCCATATGCCCCTGACATAAAATAACAGCCAATTAAAATAAGCTATAGAATTTTAAAACAACTAGAATTTTTGTTTTAAGTGTCATACATCAACTAGCTTGGTTGTAGGGCCTTGGATTAGGTGAGTGGAGAGTTAACTCTCCAAGGCCACTCAAATTTTGAAACATAGAATTTTATTAATGAGCGAAATCCAACACTGTTAGGTGGACCGGAAAGCTCTCCTCCAGAGAGTCAAGCGCAAGGGAAAGTGCAGGCAGAGAAGAGAGATACCCCCTCTCTGATTTGTTGAATCTTGACCTAAGACCGTTCTGCCCGGCTGCTGATAAGAATTGGTGTCCTTAGTTGCCCATCCTAGGTATCACACAGGTGACTGCGAGGGGGAATACCCGTGGTACCTGAGGCAGACCTTGTATCACTTCCAACAGTACTTTTGGAGGGTGCCCTTGCAAATATTGGGCACTTGCACTGACAAAGGTTGTTTTTAGGAGGTCAGTGTAACTGCCTCTGTTACCTTCGCTAGTGGATATAGGTCGTAATTACCCAAACTACTTTCGAGAGGTCCTATTTTTTGCTTTCCTATATTTTGGTGTCCGATCCTAATCACCCGGAGCAGAAATACTTGAAGGCCGCTTGCTTGGCTGTATCTTAGGGACTTTGTAGTGAGTTCTCTTTGCTCCTAGATTTCTTAGCTTTATACTTTTTTGAGTCTAATAAATATTTTAAAGTGGCTGACTGATCGATTCGTCGATTGAGACGGCTTTGTAGGTTGTCTCCCGTGAGTGCCAAGCATTCTTCAAGAAGGCGTAGGAGTAATTCAAAAGGTTTTTATCACCCGATGTTATCTGATGCAGCAGAGAGAGATCCTCTGTTAGGGCTTGAAGTTTTTGTAGTTGGTCTTGGTGGTGGTGTCAGTACTAAGAGGAGTACTCCACCCACCTCGAGAGTTTTATTTCCAGAAGTAGAAGTAAAGGAAGTACCTCAATCTCTTGAATCACTTATGTCTCCTCTTTCTTCTAATTCTACGTTTATCATCGAGTACATTAGACCTAAGTCTGAGAGACCCGAGAGTCCTTATCCATCACATTCTCACCTTTCAATGGCCATGACTGGGAACACAGCTTCGGCTGTGAGTGCTGCAAGTATTTAGACTGCTCCTAAAGTTGAAGGAGGAGGCACTATTGTTATATCTTTGATTGCTTCTAGTGATGCTATGTTTGGTTCCGGTTATACCCAAGCACAGGCTTCTCAATCTGGTCCCTTTTGTCTTGGAATGTTCGTTAGTGGAATTCCTCCGTTTTCCTTTTCCACTGCTGCAACTGCATCCACACCCATCTCCTCTATGGCTAGTGGTTCAACTTATTTTCAAGGGTTCCCCTTTGGAAGTGGGCATATTCCTCACTCGAATCCTTCCTTAGGGTATTTTCCTTTTACTTCCCAGACTCATAATTTTAATCCATGGTCTGGAGGTCAAAGTTCTACTACCTTCACGAGGTGGAACCCTATCTTTAAGGCAGTAGGGGCAAGGAATCAGTTTCTCGTTGGTCACCAAGGGAATGCTCCTATCCCTTCATTTAGTGCTTATTAGGCTTTTTCTCATTTTCAAATGCTTGGAACCCTTATCAGGGGGTTTCTTCTTCATTCACTACTTCAGTGGGGGGAACTAGTCCAGTTTATAGTAACTCTATGTTGGGAGGGGGTCCTTCTCCAAATGCTGGGTCACAAGGGTTTTACTATGGCCCAACGTTTTCTACGAACTCTTTCTGGAAACCTGTTGCCTCATCAAATCTAGGGTATTCTTTTCAGAATGTGGGAAATTCATCTTATCAGGGATGGAATTCCCAGGCTCCTCCTTGTTTACCATTTCTGGTAATGTTAAACTTTCCAGATTTGTCTAAATTGGCTAATGATCCAATCTGATATAGTCCGGGGTGGCCTCCGGTCCCCACCAAACTATCTTCAAACATTACAAATTTTGAAGGAAATAATGGAGAGGATCCAGCAGATCACATCACCACTTTTTATCTATGGTGTTCATCAAACTCCCTGATCAATGATTCGATTAGGTTGAGGTTATTTCAGCGGACCTTGATTGGAAATGCAGATAAGTGGTATATTGAGTTAACTGGGGGTCATTTTTCCACTTTTGGAGATCTGGATACCATGTTTTTAAATCATTTTCAGTTTCATGTTCGTTATGATGTCGGGACTGAACTCTTGGCTAATTTTAAGCAGGACAAGGCAACCCACATTTCTGATCATATTCAAGAATGGCGGAGAAGGAAGCAGCTCATTAAATCCTATATTCCAAATGAATTCCTTCTAGAATGGTTTTTGAAATCATTGCAGCCAGATATTTCAAAGGATGTATCCCTGTCTGGGGTATTTTCCGAGGAATAGGCTATTTTTAGGGCCCAACAATTAGAACTGATTTATTCTCAGACTGGAGTCCTAAATAAAAAAATTCCTGATGCTCCTCACTCCAAATTGGACTTGTCCAAAACTAAACCTGGTCCTCATGGTGATGGACTTATTGGGTCGATCGATAGCGGTGCAACTAACATGCTTAGCCAATTGCAACAATTTTCCTTACAATCTACTTCTTCAGGTTAGGTTGTACCTTCAGTGCCAACCTCTTCCCAAGCTTTCTCAATAAATCTTGTCCAAACTTCAAACCCCAAAGGAAATAAAAAATCTGAGGGGAAGAAGAAAGGATGAAATAATAATAGAAATAAAGGAAAATATGGGAAGGGAAATGAAAATAAATCCAACTAGCATGTTGGTGAGGGACAGAAGGACAAAAAGAAAGTGAAATTTCCATGCAAGTTATGTACTGGAGATCATCTTACTCACCTTTGTCCTAAAATTTAGGATGTGCAGTGCTTGTTAGCTCAATAGGGATCTTCCAGTTCCCAGGTTGTGTTAATAAACCCTTTTCCCCAAGGGCAACAATTAGTTGTTGGCACGAATCAAAATACTGGGGCTTCCTCTGGAGGCACCCAGGAAGGGGAAACCCCATCAAACATATATATGATGAGTGCTCACATAGATATCACTACGAGATCTCGTGATTATGGTACAGATGAGTCTTCAAAAGCTAAGGGTACTTCTGATACTAATGAACCGCTTCACATTACGAGGCCCACTATTGAGCCCATACCTCAAATGCCAAAAGCATCTACAAAGCATAAAACGATCAATCCAAATGCTAAGGCTTCCCAGAACTACTCTGTTGTAGAAGATCTGGCGCAAATTCCTTGTGCTATGTCTGCTCTCAAGGTGCTCTAGTCTTGTCCAGCTCAGCGAAGTGCTCTTCTCAATGCTATTGGGGCTGTTGATCTGAAAAACTCTCTTATGATTACATTTGATATGAATAATTTTAAAAAGAGATGCCCACATCATATGGCTTTCCATATTAGATCATCGTTTAGAAAATTCACTATATTTTGAACGGTCATTGATGAGGGTGCTTCCACGTGTGTGATGTCTCTTGCATGCTGGAAATGAATCGAATCTCTTGCAGCTGTTCCATAAACCACTCTTCTGAGTGCGTTTGATGGTCATTCTCACAAGCCGCATGGTATTGTCTCGAATTTTCTGTGTTGGGGGCAAAAAAGTAAATATAGAGGTTGAGATAGTTGATTCAAGCTTGGACTACAACCTTCTATTGGGGCGAAACTGGATTTATGAGATGGATGCTATTGCATCCTCCTTGTTTTGTATTTTTTGTTTCCCTCACGAAGGGAGGATTGTCACAGTTGACCAATTGGATTTTTCTCTTGTAGACCAGAATGCATCTGTTGACTCAACTATCTCTTTGATGGATAATGTCAAATCGCCTGTTGAGAATCTCAGGGTTGGAATGTATTCTACTCTGATGGGTACTTTCGATATTCCACCTCCTTCCATTCATATAAATGCAATTTCATCCTCCAGGGCTCCTATTCGAAGAGATTTCTTTAGAACTCATTATTTTTCGGATCCTTGGACCTTACCTTCCCCTACTTCCACATTAGCAGAGGGTCAAGTGGGATGGAATGGCATTTCCGATGTCTACAATAGAGATTGCTTATAAATCCATTGTTGACTCTGCAGAATCCATTCCAATTTCTCTTTCACCAGAGGAATTGGATGGAAATGTGGCCCCAGCTTGGACACTTAGTTCTTCTTCCACCCAGGATTGCCTACATACCACTCTTCCATCTGAAGAGGCTATCCTGGAAGCTATGACTGGTGTAGATAGATTGTGGGATGATTTGCATCATCAGTCTTACTTTCTACTAGACTTGAACAAAGTTGAGTCAAGTTTTCCAAGTCCTCAGTCTTCTGGTCCTATTCACCCAATCCTTAACCCTTTAGCACCAGCACAGGTATTTGCTGAAGTGAACATGGTTGTGATTTCTTCGACTATCCTGGTGAAAATCTCTAGGAATCCCAACGTTATCGAGAATGTTTTCATTAGAGCTGAATGTTCCCCTAAAGAGATTCAAATCTACACCGATCTCTTTAAAGATTTTAGGGATGTGTTCGCTTGGTCTTATGAAGAAATGCCTGGGATTGATCCATATATTGTCTAACATGAGATCAAGATTTATGAAAATGCTAAGCCTATGAGGAAAAATCTTCGTCCAGTCAACCCTAGGAAGGTTGCAGGTATAAAAACTGAGGTAAAGAAGCTGCTCAAGGCAAGATTTATTTTCCCTTAATAAAGCATGTCCAAAAGATAATTACCCCACACCATTTATAGATCAGATTATTGACGAGTGCGCCAGTAATGAGATTTTCTCCTTCATGGACGATTTTTCTGGATATAATCAAATTACTATCTGTCCTGAAGATCAGCATAAGACTGCCTTTATTTGTCCCTGGGGTACCTTTTCTTACAAGAAAATGCCATTCAGCCTTAAAAATTCTAGAGCCACGTTTCAGCGGGCCATGTCATATGCCTTCCACAACATCAAACATATTATCGAGGCATACTTGGATGATCTAGCTGCTCATTCTCGCAAGAGAATTGATCATCCTTCTCACCTCCATCAAGTATTTGAACGATGTCATTTTTACAAAATCAGGTCGAATCCGAACAAGTGTGTTTTCGCAGTCACATCCAGTTGATTGTTGGGGTTTATTGTGTCTACGGAAGGGATTCGCGTATATCCCTTCAAGGTTGAGGCAATACTTTTGTTGCCTCCCCATTGTCTATTTGTCAACTTCAAAGTCTACAAGGAAAAGCTAATTTTCTGCAGAGATTTATCGTGAATTATGCCGAGGTTACAAGAGGATTCATGAGATTATTAAAGAAGGGAGTCCCATTTTTGTGGGATGACTTTTCTCAACGCTCATTTGATGCTTTGAAAAAATCATTGACCACTGCTCCTATACTAATTCCACCTGATTATAGCAGGGATTTCCTCTTGTATCTCGCAGCGGAAAAATCTACTATCGGTATGGTTCTAGTTCAGGAGGATGATGCTCTTGCAGAACATGTTATATACTACCTTAGTCGAGGTTTGGTAGGACGTGAAATCCGGTATTCTCTGATAGAAAAGCTCGCTTTAGCAGTTGTACATGCTGTGAAGTGGATCAAACATTATATTCTCCTACAAAAAACTTATGTTTTGGCAGCAGTCAATCCATTTCAGTTTGTTCTCAGCAGGCGAGTGATTGGGGGAAAATACAATCGGTGGATTGTGATTTTGCAGGAATTTGACCTTGAGTTTATATCTGCCAAGTCCAAGAAATCATTAATTTTCGCAGAGTTAATTTCTAAGTTACTCTATGGAGAGGAGATTGTTTATGATGAATCCTTTTCGAATGAACATCTTTTTCTCATCTCTTCACATGATCCTTGGTATGGGGATCTTATTGTTTATCTTCAGACTGCGAAGTTTCCTTCAACTTTTTTGAAAGATGAGCGTCATAAGTTGCGTCACCTGGCTAAAAATTACTTGATCATTGGTGATACTTTATACCATCGAGGGGTCGATTCAATCCTAAGACGATGCTTAACTCTCGAAGAAGCTAAGGTTGTGCTGAATGATTGCCACGGTGGAGCTTGTGGTGGTCATTTATCTGGGCTTGCTACAACCCAAAATATCTTGCGTGCTGGATACTTTTGGCCTTCAATTTTCAAATATTGTATTGAGTTGGTCAAACAGTGTCATCTGTGTCAAGTGTATACTCGAAAGATGCGCGCTCATCCAGCTCCGCTCTTCCTAGTTGTCACTATCGGTCTATTCACAAAGTGGGGTATTAATTATACTACTTGTATCCCGCCTTCGACTAAAGGTCACAAGTACATTATTGTAGTAGTAGACTACTTCACGAAGTGGGTCGAGGATATGCCTAATTTTGGGAATGATGATGAGACAGCAACTCTTTTTCTCTTCAATCAAGTTATTGCTCGTTTTTGTATTCCTAAAGAGATTGCCACTGATCATGGCAGTCATTTTCAGAACAGCATGATGGTTGAGTTAGCTCTCAAATTGGGTTTCTGGAAAGAGCATTCATCTCCTTATTATCCTCAAGCCAATGGGCAAGTGGAATTCGTGAAAAAATCCTTGAAGACCATTCTTCAACGGACAATTGATAAAGCTCGATCTAACTGGCACATTATGTTGTATCATGCACTTTGGGCATACCGGATGTCAATAAAACCTGCAACTAGTTTTACTCTGTTTCAACTAGCTTACGGGTTGGAATCAATATTTCCCATTGAGTGTGAGATTCCTTCTCTTAAGTTGTATGTAGAACTTCTTCCTGACACTTCAAGTCTTGAAGAATGCCTTCTCCATCTGGAACATTTTGATGAGCAGCGTCGAGATGCTGCCACGATGAATGAAGCGCATAAGAAATGGGTACAATTTCAGTACGATAAAGTGGTCAAACCTAGGGTCTTCTCCAAAGGTGACCTCATTTTGGTTTATGCCTAGGAAAAGGATGCCCCAGGGGTAGGTAAGTTTAAGTCTATGTAGTATGGCCCCTTCATCGTTAAAAATTTCATTAAAAAAGGAGCTTATACCTTGGTTGATTTTGAGGGAAATGAGTTTGCGAAGCCCAGAAATGGGCTCTATCTGAAAAGGTATTATGCCTAGGCCTTGGCCTGGCATCTTGCTTTCTGTATATATTTTTGCTTTTGTTTTTGTACATGTCTGAGTTTTTGGTCTATGAGGTGATGGTGATGATTTTGATCTGCTTTGGCAGGTTGTATTGGATATCATGAGTCATTATGGTTTCGCTGATGGTGCTAGTAGACACACCCGGAACTTAGCTTCCGTAGCTTGGGTACTTCATTATCCATCTGGTCAGTTATTAGTTTCAAGAGGGGTCTGCATTGGTCCTACTTCAAATAATGTAGCAGAATACACTGTAGTCATTTATCTACTCTCAGAAGCAATATCTTCGAGTGTTGATTCATTGGTAGTATTCTTGGACTCCCAGCTGGTGATGTCACAATTGAACAATGTATATTGGGTTCGGAATCCTTTCTTGTTTCGATTGTTTTTTAGGGTGCGTTTATTACAAAGATAATTTCAATTTATAATATTTATTCATATTCCTCAAGCCAACAATCACATGGCAGATTCATTAGCTAATCAAGCAATTGACTGGCACATTATTCATTCAATACTTTAAATCCAATCATCAAAATCATCATACATTTTCACACATTTGTTTCATCACATAATAAACCATTGTATATATGTATATATCATCAGAATGTACAAAAAAATATACAAAAACTTGGACCCATATGTCCTAAAAAATTAGGGCTTATGCCCAATCATGTTCAGTGTCAAAAATATAATACAGTCATCCAATAAAATCTACGGTCCCTGTCCAACATTCAGGTTCCTATAGAACACGATCACAGTAGCCACACAGCGGAATAACCACACCCAGTCTCGCGGTACCCCAACTACCCGTCTCTGGATAGCCTCTGGTAAGTCTTCTACTGCATACATAGGCACTTGGCGAGTTAAACTCTCCAAGTTTCACTGAACGACGTGTAGTGTCCTTCCAGGGTCTTCAGCATCTTCTTCGCCTCTGCGACGTTTGTGCCGTGGGTATCCTTCAGGACAAACTGGTCCCATATCTGTGTCCTGGTCATATAATTTTGTAATTCATTTGGAATCCAATCAAAAACATGTTTTTTTTTTATTTTTTTCATATATTGAAAAAAAAAATAAAAAAAAATCAATCAAATATTGCAGTCTTACCAATGACACCCCATGTTGCGCCAGGTGGAAGGACTAAGTCTAGATCATCACAAAAATCCATCCTAGCATAGGGATAGTCATCCACTGCAATAATATGTTCTTCCCACCATTGGAAGAACTCATCATCCCATGTCATTCATGGAACTTCACTTCCCCCCAATCCCTTCATCAGATCATCCCATCGGGCTATTCTTGGGTCTCTAGGGCTGCTGATGGATGAGATCACTTTGGGTAAAAGCACAGGAATATTCTCAAAGAAGAATGTCATCAAGATGGTTCCATACTCAAAATTCTTTGTTTTATCTTTCCAGATGGAGGTCAGTTGTTTTTTCATGTTGGTCAGAAGAGTTGTACACCAATCAAAGAGTTGCACTAAACATTCCACAGCTATACTCATCTGTGTTCTCGATGCCTGGTGCAAGGAAGCAGATCCTGCCACCCTGCCAATGGTAAAGAGGAGAATTTTCATATGAAACTCTGATAAATATTTGATTTCAATTTGAGTCCCTACTTTTTGAGACCCCTCTACACAATTGACGTGGACATAGTCCTCAACTGTAAGCCATCCCAAAGGCTTGCCATGTAAATCTACAGATCTCCTCTTCGAGAGAGTCCGGTAATAAAGTAAATGTCTTCCACCTCTATGTGTATAGGTACTTGATCGATCATGAAACAATATTCCTTCAGTTCCCAATCATTCTCTAGAATTTCAAGTAACCAGACATTACTTTTCATATTTGGCATTTTGAAGAATTTGAGTAAGCCACAATTTCAGAGGATATTGAGCGAATTTTGGTCCCCCATGACCTCTTGGTCAATGGCACTATGCTCATGTTCACTCCAAGAGATAGTCATCCTACAAAAAATCATTAATTTTGTCATTAGGTTCATTTTTTGCAATCACGGTCTATGCATACACGACTTCCCTTTTGGACAGTTGCGTTTCATACGTGGGTTCGTCCACATGAACCCACGTATGGGCAGAATGATAAATCAAAACAAATCATCTCAACGGTGAAAAATCAAAATTTTTAATCTATTAATGGATGAAAATAATCACAAAGATGAATTTAAGGCTTACCTGACTAATCCGACGAAATTTGATGGTTGTTTGCTCCTGATTTAAGGAAAGAGGTTTTTTCTCCAAAGCTATTTTCTCCAATTCAGCAAAGTAACAATGAACCAAATATGAGGTAAAATGTGTATTTATGCCCAAAAATTGAAACTTTTTTGCAGAATTTCATTATGCTTAGTTTTCACATCTGTATTAAGCTGCATAACCCAGTTGCTTGGAAGTGTTGGGGTGGGTATATTTTCAGGTACATTTTGTTGACTTTGAGATTTTTTCCGGTTTCCGAATCCATGACCACTGACCTGTCATTGCAAGTATATGATATTAACTAGCATATAGGTTAGGGAATCCACTTTCCATTGCATTCTGCATTCTAACCTCCATTCTGATCACTTGCCATAGGGTCGATCCCATCATGTCATGAGTACTTAAACCATTTCACTCGTCGATTATTTAATCATGACTTGGTGGTAGAGCCTTCCTTTACATGGGCTTCCTAGTTAGTTCCTCGCTAGCACTTGTTGCCCATGCTGCACTTTATGTAGGCTCTGGAGTCCTCTTTAGTCCTGCCATGACTTATATGTTGAAGCTTCATTCTTCTTGTTCTTCATTATCATTTTTCTGGCTATTACCCTAGAGGCTCCCTGGTGTTCTTCAGTTGCATTACTGTATTGCATATTGACTACTTGTTTATCTTGGCCTTTAGCCGGCTTCATTTGGACTCGATGTTTAAGCCATATTTTGACCTTGACTCTTTGTACAAAGTTAGCCATTGCAAAGCACTTAGCTATCGCAACTTGACACCCATGTTACCCATAGATGGAACACTCCTTTGAGTATCGCTTACCAGTTTCTGCCACCTTGCATTGAGCATAGGATTGTTCCTATCCCAGGAACTAGTGCATTTGTTTCCTGATACTCATTCTATCCATTGTACCATAGAATTATTTTATTATTTTTTAGGCTTACTATATGAAAAAGACAAGAAAATAAAATATGTTAAAAAATGAGCGGGAACAGGATGTTACTTCATATTTTGATGGCAGTTACAGTATCAATTTGTCGCCCTTGAACAAATCACATAACACTATGTCTTTTCCTCATTTGAGATGGTTTTAGTTGGCCTAGGCAATGCCATAACCTTGTTTCATGAATCAGTTCTCCCCCGGTTGGTTATCTCTTCCAATCATATGGAGAGTTTGTTTTTGCCTCCTGCATAACAGACTTATACAGTGTCATTATTTACTACCATGGTCATCATGAGTCATTATTTTGTTCAAGGGAAGTTAAACTTGAGTCGGCCATTCTACGGTGTCTCTTGACTTATTATTTAGGCCTTCCCGGTTTTGTCAGTATCTTGTACTATCACATCAGATATTTGGTCTTTTTCTCGTGATGGTTTGAGAGGGTCTCCATTGACTTCTTTCCGGCGGGTTTGTCTCTTATTGACTATGACATCTTGCTCTGAGAGTAAACCTAGAGCCACACCCTAGCCCCATTTACATCATTGATAGGTGACCTTGTGCTCAGCATTTGATCATCATTATTGGTCTTTGATTGAGTGGTTTTACTTGTGTTCGACATCAGCATACATTATCACACTTGGGATTCATGTAGTACCTTGATTTCCATTTGACCCTATCAGTGGATATCTCGCCTCTTTGGTCAGATTTCATTATTGGTTGGTTGAGAGGGTTTATTCCATGTGCTAGCTTCATCTTGTGCATGTCGGAAACATACTTCGGGTTGGTTCCTTCACTCTACTTCGTTTGATTCCTTCCAAATCTTGGCCTTCGGGTTACACTCACGCTGGACTGATGCCTTCCTTCCAACAGATCTTTTCCCATCGACTCCGACTCATTGCTCTGGGAATAAGGTCTAGAGTATTTTTGTCAGTACCTTAGGGTTTGCAGTCATTAGTGGAAAACTCTTTACTGTCGATAGTGAGGATTAATTATTGCCTCCTGATTTATACATTCTTACAAGTGTTCAACTTCAACTCATTTATTCACACTTGTTGGATTGTACTGGGGCACCTTGACACCCATTATCATTATTGGTGGGTTGTCTCACATTTGTTAACGGTTTACATTATTGACCGGTTGTCTCACATTTGTTAACGGTTTACATTATTGACCGGTAATCAAACGATTTCTCACATGGTCGACTTCAGCTCATTCATTCCCATTGTGTAGAATTGTGCCATAGTGATCGGTGAAGACCTCGGGTTTGCATCAGCATGCTTTAGTTCACTTTTGACAGTTCATTCAGTTTCTTCCAGTGACATCGTCCTCCCTTATATGTTGTAGTTTCAGTACAACAACATCTTATATGTTGGCTCCCGAGTTGTGTGATTGTACCATGTATTCCACCTCTTATGATTTGGTACCTGGAGATTCAGCTACTTGTGTGATCGGATATCCACTACAGCATCATTGACCAGTATTCTATATGTGATACTTGCACTTGATTTTCGACTTCTACTTCCGGGTAGTGCTCAGATGATTCACTATGTACTTTCTAGTTCAGTTATACTTGTATACATTTTGGATCTATAGACGTGCTTTTCTTTCACTGAGCATGGGTATGCCCGCCTCAGACATGAGTTGACTCTCTGACTTCTTTCATTGGTTTTTTGACAAGCTAAAATCTAGTGACGTCCTCTCTTGTCTTCGCAAGGTTCTTTCTATGCACATAATATATTTCGGCCATCATGTATCCCTTCTGACCTCATATATTAGGGGGAATCTGTTATAGCATCATTTTTCACCCTCATGTGAATAATGATTGTCTTTTTGGCCCTAGGCACCCTTTCCCTCCAGACTTGAACAAATTCATAAAAAAACAGTGTTAAAAATCCCATACGTGGTTATGCCTATACTTTTTGCATATATACGCGAGTCCGTTCATGCTTTTCTGCGTATGCCATTTAAATCATTAAAAATATATATATATATATATATATATTCCTTATTTTCGTGGCAGGGTGATGGTTATTCTCGTAATTCAACCACCCCAGCCCATGGCCCAACTGTTTCCAACTGCTAAAACTACTTTGAGGGAGTATAAAATCCCCTCATGTGTATGGCCTAAGGGAGAGAGAAAAGTATAGATATTATACTCTATTGGATCCCTATTTCAAGTCTGATGTTCCCGTGCCTCCTGAACTTCCCAAGTATATTTAGGAAACCCTTGTTTCCTTGAAGATGACCATCATCCTATATGACATCTCGTGTGCACACATCTTGGAAGAATCCTAGCGAGGTGAGGGCTGGATGGATCCAGAGGATAGTCTACTAGAAGGATGTGGAAGGATTCATGTGATCTCTCCACTTTCTATTCTTGTACATGCCATTTATAATAAGAAGTACCATCTTGTTCCCGAATATTCACGTGTCTATATTTGTGTGAAGATTGTTAGTTAAACATTTAGTATTGCTTATATGATATTATACATGAATTATACTGACATCTAGGAACAATATATGTTGTACAACTATTGTTTTGTGTTCATTCTTTCTTCATTTCCAGGTTACGAAGCACGAGGAGTTGCTGGGGGTTTGAACCTTGCGGGATCTACATAAAATGTAGGACTTTCGGGTAAGTTCCGCAATTGATTAAATCTAGTTTTTAGCACAAAAGATAAGTTAAGTGAGTCCTTCTTGAATGGTATGCCCCTGATCTATGAAGGTTGCCGACCCAAAAACCTTTAGGGAGTTATTTCCCGAAACAATAGAAGACTACCAATCATAGATCTGTACAACCTCTGATCCACATCCTTAGATGAGTCGTCTATGCTCAATTTTCAACCTGTTACCATCGGAGTAAGGACGGGTTTGCAATCTTCCATTTTGAATTTCTTGAGCATTTTCTTGATGTACTTGAGGTACTTGACTTGACATATAAATATTCCTTTCTCTTGCTGAGATATTTGAATCCCTAAGAAGTATGTCAGCTCACCAAGTAAAGACATCTCGAACTCACTTTGCATCTTTGTAGAAAAGTTCTTACTTAGTCGATCATCATTGCTACCAAATATTATATCATCCACATATACCTCAACGATTGTTAAATTATCTTTATATATTTGTACATAAAGATTGCTATCAACAGTACCTTTCTTGAACCCTTGTTGACGTAGATATCCATCAAGATGAGCATACCATGCTCTGGGAGCTTGCTTGAGACCATATAGAGCCTTCTTCAACCTGCAAACATCGCCTTCTTTTTCTGATAGTAGAAAACCTTCAGGTTGTTCGATGTAAACTTCTTCTTCTAATTCTCCATTTAGAAATGCTGACTTAACATCCATTTGGTAGACTTTGATTTTTCTTGAACATGCATAGGCGAGAAACATTTAGATGGCTTCCATTCTGGCAACTGCTGCAAATGTTTCGTCGAAATCAATTCCTTCGACTTGTGCATAGCCTTTGCAAACCAATCTTGCTTTGTTTCTAGTAGCTTGCCCATCTTCATTCAATTTGTTCCTAAACACCCATTTAGTCCCAATGACATTTTTATCTTTTGGTTGTGGAACTAATTCTCGGGTGTTATTCTTCTCAATTTGATCCAATTCTTCATTCATAGCTACTACCCAATGTTCATTCTAGCTGACTTCCTCAATACTACTAGGCTCAAAGGTTGCTAGAAAATAAATGTGATCTTGTTGTGATGAATGAAGCTATCGCCCTTCATTTATGTTACCAATGATTTGATTTGATGGATGGTTCTTTTGAATCCATTCTTTTGTTCTCCTTGGAGGAGCTTCTTGTTGTTGCTCTGGTATATCTTGATGATCATTGTTTACTTCTTCCTCGTTGATAATTGCTTCTTGTTCTACAATTTTATCTGTGTCTTTTTCAGCCTCTGTCTCAAGTTTCAAAGATTCTAGATCCTCATCATTATTCGCTAGAACACCATCTTCGTCAAATGTAACATTTATGCTCTCCACTATCTGTTTTCGTCTTAGATTATAAAATTTATGGGCCTTTCTTTTGCATGAGTAACCAACAAAGATACCTTTATCAACACGTGATTCAAAATTTCCCAAATTTTTATCTTCTCTTTTGATATAACATTTTCTTCTGAAGATTCTGAAATATTTTACATTAGCTAGTTTTCCTTTTCATAATTCATTAGGAGTCTTGTTGCAATTATTTCTGGGAAGAATTCAGTTGATAATGAAGACTGTCGTATCAATTGCTTGAACCCAAAAATTTTCATCCAATTTTGAGTCCTTCAACATTGTTCTACCCATTCCCTATATGGTTTTGTTCTTTCTTTCAACAACTCCATTTTTTTGAGGTGTTCGTGCTGTTGAAAATTGTCTTTTTATTCCATTTTCGTCACAGTATTGCTGAAATAATTTGGGAGTGAATTCTCCACCATTATCTGATCTTAGACACTTTATTTTCAAATCAGTTTCATTTTCAACCAGCTCCTTGTAGATCTTAAAGCACTTAAATGCTTCAAAATTTTTCTTTATTGAACTGACGGCTTCCATCCTGGTATAGTCATCTATCATTAACATGAAATATAATTCTCCATCTAGGGCTTTTGTTCTCACAAGACCACATAGATCAGTATGTATCAATTCCAATGGATGTGATGCAAAGTGTTATTTTGTTTTAATGCTGACAGGCCTCACATAGTGTGTTGGAATGTTTTGAGATTTTCATCATTTCTCATACTACTTCCTTTTTGCTTATCCTGACAAAATTGTCAAAGTTTATGTGACCCATTCGTTTGTGCCATAACCAACTTTCATATTCTTTAGCTAGTAGACATGCTTTAGTTGCTTCATCTAGAACATATGTGTCATTTGGAGCTCGACTTGCTGTAGCCACAATTTCACCATACCTACCTTTCCTGATCTCACATTTTGTGGAGTTGAATAGCATTGTGTGTCCTTGATCACACATTTGTCCAACACTGAGCAGATTGTGATTCATATTTTCAACCAATAGAACATTATTGGCTATAACATCTTTGCTTCCGAGAGTGATGGTACCTGATCCTATAACATTTGAAGATCCATCATTTCCAAAGGATACGGTTCCATCCTTCTTCTCTTTCAGAGATACAAATTTCCTTCTATCTCTAGTCATATGCGTTGAGCAACCGATGTCAACATACCACACATCTTTGTTGTTTTGAGCCTTGAGAGCAACAGCACAATTATCAGTCTTCTTCTTCTTCCATGTTCGTTCATTCTGTGGCTTCAAATATTCTTCTGGAGGATTTTCAAGTCTGCAGTCTCTGGCTATGTGTCCAAAGTTCTGACATTTGTAACATTCCATATTATTTCTTAAATGTTCAAATCTATTGATGTTTCGTCGAGCACTGGGAGGTTCATATTTGAAGGAACTTTTGGAATTGTATTGGTTCCTAGGGTACGTGTGACATTCTACAGCTTTATGACCAAATTTTCCACATGAATAACAATAGCCATGAAAAATATGTTGGTACCTGGATGGAAATATTCATCGAGGAATCATCTTCCAAGGATGTGCTTGCGAATCTTGTCCAATGAAGTCTACATGTATGTCAGATCTCATAGGTTCATTTTATTTAGTTGTAGAAGGTCTTGCTTCTTCTTCTTTGTAACCGAGGCTAGTTCTGTCATTGTAAGATCGCTGATTGTTGATGATTTCTTCCAATGCCCTTGAGCTGTTGGCATAGTTTTGGATAGTTTTTCCCTTCTTCACTTCCTTACACAGCGAGACAACTTCGGCTTCTAATGCTTCCCTTTCTTGGTTGCTTTCTTCCAACTTCTTTTGAAGTGACTCTTCAATACATTTGTGTTTTTCAACTTCAATTTTGAGACCTTGAACTTGTTCTTCAAGAGTACTGGAACAGATATTCTCAACATTGAGCTCTTTTATAAGCTTGATTGCCTCCTCATAAAATTCTTCTAAGGCCAACCCTTCTTCTTCATTGTTTGATACTTCTTGTTTATTGTGCTTGGCCATAAACAATACTTTCTCATTGGCTTCTTCTTTGTTGTCACTTTCTTCATCGGATGATGAGCTATCTTCTTTAGACAGAAAGTTCCTTTTGGATCCTTTATTTTTGCCTTGTTTGTTGAATTTATTAAAGCCTTTCTTTCCTTTTGAGATGCCATCACTTTTGTTCAGACATTTTTCTGTGAAATGCCCAACCTCACCACAACCGAAACATATCAATGGAAGTTTACCTTTGAATTTTCCCTTACCAGTTTTTAGTTTTCTCGTAAAGTAAGCATATTATTCATCTGAAAGACCTTCTCCATCATCTCCATTTTCCTCACACTTGCAGGTGCATGTCATTTCAATTGAAGGTTGTTTGTTCTTATTTCTTTTCTTAGATGCAACGAACCCAGTTTCTAGATTTGAAGTACCCTCTTCTTCATCAAGTCTCATTTCATATGCTATGAGAACTCCATGTAACTACTCTTTGCTGAGTTGGTCCATATTTGTAATGTATTCTAAGACTGATACCTTTGGGTTGAATCTCCCTGGTAAAATTCTAAGAATATTTTGTATAATAGTCTTCTTGTCAACTGGCTCTCCCAATCCTTCCAAAGTATTGGTTATTTCATCAATGTATTGGAAGTATGCAGCAATGTTGTAATCTTCTTTCATTCCAAGTTGCTCAAATTTTGCTCTATAGATTTGAAGCTTTTCTTCTTTGACATTTGAGTCACCTGCATATATATTCTCAAGCTTGTCCCATACATTTTTTGCGGTTTTACAACCCAACACCTTATGATAAGCAGATTCAATAAGTCCACTGATAATAATATTCTTTGCTTTTGTATCATTTACCAAATTCTTCTTGCCTTGTTCATCTGCGGTTGATGTAAATCCATTTTGAACAATGTACCATACTTCATAACCTTGCGCCAAGAGATAGATCTCCATTCTTCCTTTCCAGAGTGCATAATTATTTTCATTGAATAGATGTACACCATTCTTGGTATGCTCCATGACCTCCTTCCAGCTATTAAACTACTATTGAAGGAACCAAGCTCTGATACCAATTGTTGGAAATACTGAGAGGGGGGGTGAATCCGTATTCCTTTCAATTAGAGCATTAGTTAATCTTCAATTATTATCAGTGTTTGTACAATGATAGTAGTAAACCAAAGGAAAAAAAATGCACATAGTTTTTAAGGTGGAAACCCACTTCGGGACAAAAACCACCTAATGCTTTTCTAATAATTCTTTAATATTCAACTCCAATTAAAAATAAAGCTCCAACTTCCTAGAATCTAGAAAAGCATTCTTCTCCAGCTCCCACTGGATGGACGCTCCAATGCCTGAGATTCTTCAGTAGTCAACTGAATGGATGCCCCAACACCCAATGAGCTACAACTCACCCTACACCACCCTACCAGCCTGTAGAAGAATAAAAGAAGAATGGACTCCCGTACCAGGGAAAATGGTCCACTTTACAATGATATAGAATGATGTAGAAGAAGAATACACACTAGAACATAACCCCAACTATGACACAACCACCTAATGATGATCCAATACCACCCGACACTACATCTTCAACTCTTGACAGATAGACACTAGTACAATTTTTACAATAATGTATTTACAATGACTTAGTATAATGGTACCTTTACAATGATTGTATGTAGTGCTGCCCACTTGAAGACTTTATGTGATGAACTTCTTGCTGCTATTATGCACCTTGGTTGCTGCTCTTGTCATGCTACCCTCCGCTGCACCTTGCTTTGCTTTGCTGCCCTAGAAATTTTGGTCCTTTGCAGCCCTTGACAACACATGATCTAGCTTTTTCTTGCCTTCTAGGAGCTCGATATTGAATCTGGTGTATCTATGTTATTTTAGATTCCCAATATCTAATTTTTGGTCTTGTATTAGTCCTCTGAGTCATCTTTCCAATGCCATAGGTCTGACCCGATTTTGATTCTTCAAGGGAGAGTTAAACCCAATCTCTCACAATGCCCTAATTATGGATTGTTTTAGCAAAGCGAACTTGTACGGCATGCCATGTGTCACTGTTTCTTTATTCGGATCTGAAATTGATAGAGAGAAAACTGCAATCTGTGTAATATCTTCCAATTTTTACGAAACTCCAATCCGATACTCAGAGAGATATTTATGACTATTTTACCAAGGTCAATTCTTTGAGATGAATTTCAGGAGCCTGCAAAAACCCTGACTTCCATAGATCATATCTCCGAAAATATTGCACACCTTGATCTAAAATTTTCACAGAAGCTTCCTTAGGATTTTGGCTTCGCCTCTTAAATATTTCAGCTTTTGGACCTTCATATAAAAAAATTTAAAGTGAAAATGCCACGATGACCTATTTCAGATGACGAAATCCCTTGCATAAGGAGGAAATGAGGATCATAATTTATATAAATGCTTAGGTTGAGAGGGGATTTAACAAGTGAACGTGGAAGGTTTTTTAGGAGCCTAAAAAATATTAATTATGACTTTTCAATGACCCATGCCACAACCCTATGGGGTTTTAGCGCACTAACTGGGGGTATAAACTTCAAACATGAATATCTCTCAAACCGTGAAGAATTATGTGGTGTGCCATATATCAACAGAAACATCTCGACAAGTAGAAACCATCAAAAGAATTCTTGAACTAGAATATAGTAATTTGGTAGGTCAAAATTCCCATGAAATATTGGGTTAGCCCCTGGTGCTGCTTGGATTTACATCAATGACAACCGCTGATCAACACACCCATCATATCCTTGGTGTCAAGAGCCTTGATCACAAAGTGTTTATTTTTCATAGTGTGTGTTTCCAAAACTGGATGCAATGTTGGGACACATTCCTTCCATTGTCTTGCCTCATTGTCTATCATCATAGACACATGCTACTCATTCTCTTCATCTGTAAGATCCTTGGGGCCTTCTTGTAAAGATACAAGAGCCCTCTTAGTGAAAGCAATGGCTTCATCCCCATATCCCAATAAAAATATATCTCTTCCTGCTATCACAGTGGTGGAGGATATTTACAGCTCTTCTTCTTTCTTCTCCTCATAAATGGAGCATTCCTCATCAATAAGAGATCCTTTCTCTTGATCTCTCCTTGAAAAAGGAACAGTCATGTCTTCTTCTTGAGAAGAATGTTCTTACTGAAGTGGGGCCTTTTCCCCTGGAAAATCATGTAGCATATCTTTAACCCCTCCAACAATGTTTTGGAATGGAGTTATCCTCATGGATCCTCCCTTCTCATGAAAAGGTTCTAAACTCTTGGGCCTAGTTTTCTTACCCAAAGAAGTTTCATATGGTTCAATATCAAATCATTTCACTATCCTCCTAGTGAACTTTGCATAAGTAGAGATGTTTACATTTCTTAATGAAGAAGATTCAAATAACCACCAGGCACAAGCCTTACCTTGGAGGTGCAACGCTGCTACTCTTATGGCTACTTCTTCAGAAACTTGATGCAGCTGGAAATATGTTTCTAACTTCTTTACCCAAGACTTGGCTGAGATCTCAGGTGATCCATCAAATGTAGGTAGAAAAGTCCTACCCAAAGTGGGTTGCATGCACCCTCTTCTTCTCTTGTATATGCTGGATATTATTTCTTCTTTGAGTTGACAAAACTCTAGGAAGCTTAGATGCTCTTTGAATATTTTAGACTGAGATTCATATTCTTGGAGATAGTCACCAAGAGTCTTCTCTTTTGGTGTCTCTCCTTCTGCTTCTTCACTTGTTAGGAATGCAGGCATGCTACAACGTTGTAGATCTGGTTGTGTGGTTGAATGCTCACACACATAAGATGAAGAACTGGGGCTTTCTTCATGTGCAAATCTCTGCAAAGGATCTACAATTATTTCATTCCTGATTCCCCTGATTTCACTTTTCAGCTCATACATAGTTTGGAACAGATTTTTAGAAAACTCTTTCCCTTTCATTCTTCTAGATAAAGGGGTTTCACCCTTGTCTTCTTTGTCTTCAGTGTAATCAAAATTCTTCTTCTATATTCTTCTTAGATACCTCTTCTCTCTGTCAGTAGGAGGCCCTTCTTCTTCTTAAGACATATTGGCTTCTTACAGGCTGTGCAAAGATGATTGCTCCGATACCACTGTAATATCCCAAAATGGAATCATGCAGCAATATTAAACAATACTGCTAAGAAATACGCAGTTCAGAAAAGTAAGAGTAAGAGGCCAATATGGAGGCTCAAAAATGACATTTACATCAGCAAATCAGATTTATAGTGTGGCCCATAAGCTGTAAAATAGAAATAGAAGACTTTTACATGAAGAAATCCTAAAAAATGAGGTGTTGCAACCATATGTTATGACTGAACAAGCTTGACAATGTTATTTTTATTGGCTGAAATAGAAATAGATTACACTTCATATCTAGAGAAGATCTGTGTAGAAAAAGTTAGATCTATATTAGATATGTACACTAGATAGGCTTCTCTACAAATGACCCTTGGGGTTTTTGAGCAAAAAGTGAAGTACATGGAGTAGATCTGAGATCCTATGCAGCAGATCTGCAGAATGATTCAAAAATTCTGAAGAAAATACAACAATATTTAGATCATATCTGAATATGACATGGATCAGATCTGAATTCCATGGATCACCATAGTGAAGGGAAAAACCCAAACACTAGAGATCTCTCCTCCAAAAGTGTGCCAAAACACCCTGCAACTGTACACTTGCAAATAACGTAGTACTAGAAGGAAAAATGTGTTGTAGGCTCTAGAACATATGTGGCCTCAAGCCAAGATCTCAAATCAGTGCTCCAATCATCCAATACTCTTTTTCCAGGGGGATAGATGACTTTCCCACTGAAAAGAGGCACTATAATGGCCTAGATTTGAGTAGATCTAGCCTCCACTTGTTGCAACTTACAAAGAAAACCAAACCCTCAACAGGATCTGCATTGTAGTTGGAAGAAGAGCTTGGCCAAATGCCTGATAGTGGACAAGAAATGCAAGAATCCTTTAAGAGCTACTCAAGGAAGGAGGTGGGATTCCCGATCAGGAACACCCAGTGCTAAACAACACTATTCTCTACTAAATAGCCAAGAGAATAAGAAATTTCTAAACAAAAAAATTATTCAGAAATCTGATAATCATCAACAACCTTCTCATGATGCCCTCCTCTTCCTTTTATAAGATTGAGATCTTGCAAAACCCTAAACCATCTCAATGATTTAGCTTCTTTCACATGTGCCACCTCCAACTAAGACTGAGTTGTGCATCAATGAGGATAACTTCTTCTAGACAGCGTTGTTGATTTGGTCATGGTTGACCCATTCAAATGATTCAATCCCTTTCACACATAAGGGTGTTTATTTAGATAGCCCTTTTTTAGCTTTTTTCTCATGTGGCATTGATTTATTCACTGTTTTAGAAGTTTTTATTTTCCTCCTTTACACATTTATTCATACAACAGAAAAATGAAACAAAAATGAATATTCCCATTAGCTTGGGATAATTGGAAATATTATAGCTAAACATCATTATTCTCTGCTAAACAGCAAGGAGAATAAGAAATGTCTAAACAGACAAAATCTTCAGAAATAACATAGTCATCAACAACCTTCTCATGTTGTCTTCCTCTTCCTTTTATAAGTTTGAGAGCTTGAAAAACCCTAAACCATCTCAATGAAATAGATCTTTTCACATGAGCCACCTCCAACTAAAACTATGTTGTGCCTCATTGATGGCCACTCCTCCATGACAACGTTGTTGATTTGGTCACGGTTGACCCAATCAAAACATTCAGCCCCTTTCACACCTAAGGGTGGTCATTTAGTTAGCCCAGATTTAGCCTTGTTCACATGTGGCATTGATTTATTTGCTGTTTTAGGAGTTTTTTTTGTCCTCCTTTACACATTTATTCATACAACAGAAAAATGAAACGAAAATGAATATTCCCATCAACTTGGGCTAATTGGGAATATTACAAAATAAAACACCTGATAGGCTTAAAACTTGGATTTAAATAATGTAAAAGGGGGATTTTACATTGTTTACTTTTTTCAAAGGAAAAATGATGAATGACGCTTCCTTTAGGAAGGATTTTAGGAAAGGAAGAAATGGGTTTTTCAGAGGAAAAAGGAAATGAATGACAATGTGGGTAGGGTAGTGAAGATGAGGTGACAGGCCCATAAAATGAAGTCTTTTTGGAGCAGTGAGGTGAAACTTAGAGGCCCGATGTTGGCTCGAGGGGTCCTGGCCTAGGTTTGGTATGCAAGGTTTGCCAACAAACCCCTACACTACTGGTCCTTTTAGCAATGACCTGCTTGCACAGGTCAAAGTCTCACCCAAAGTAGTATGGGTGGGTGCTGGAACCAGGTTTCCACACCCTGAGAAAAGATAGGTAAGGCAAGTAGAGTTGCGCTAGGCCTGTAATTCCCAGATTACCTTACTCTGCATAGGGTTAATTAGGTTCCTATTCGCATCCATGTGCGCTAGATCTATAATCATATGCTTTTACGACAGTAGCACAAAATTACATAACCAGAGCATAATAGATTGAGATACAGAAACACGCTTATACAAGTCTTTGCAGCTTAAAGATAAGAAGTGGACAATGCAATAATTACCAACAATTCACATAAAAAGTACTCACAGATTGAGTTCTCTATCAACCTTTATTACTCATTCATTCATCAATTCTTCCTTACAATTCCCTTCCCAACCTGCGCACACATCAGCAGGGTCCGCACACAACTAGACTTGGATCTCCACGCACACAGCTAGCAGGAGTCCTTTTCCAAAAAAACCCAAACAGATAGCTTAAATGACAATTTGCATCAATAGCTCATCATTCCTACCTTACAATACAAAAATGTTCCTCTATTTATAATAATCTAGCCTAGACATTCCTATGGTCCGCAAACTGTGGTTTTTGGACCCCTGGTTTACCCTTTTACCCATTACAACGCTTTCGGGGCTTTGACCCGCCCAAAAACCCCTGCGCTAGATTAAATCTAATAAAAAAGATTCAAAATGGATCAGTTTTGTAGCTTGTAGGAGACCTTGTTACAACAGTCCCCCAAGACAATCTTGTGACTCGTCCTGAGTCATTGTGGTGGTGCGGCCTCAATCTGTGCACACAAGGTATCAAGAGCACTGCGGTGCCGAGGGAGTATGTCCTGACTTTGAGCCACAACATTCTGTGCAAGATCTGCCAGCTTCTGGGAGTGCGGTCCATCAGTGGCCGAGGTAACACTTTCAAGAAGCTGATTAAGTTGCTTGGTCGCACCATCAATGTATTGTGATAATCGGAGGATTGTGGCAGTCCAAGGCTTCAGAAATTCATCCATGATGTGTTGTTTATGCCTAAGTTTCTCAATCTTGCCCTGGCAATCATTGCTGGTTTTTAATCAAGATAAGCATTGGGCAGGCACCAAAGTAGGCAGCGTAGCGTTGATCTGTTCGATGACTTCTTCCTTTTGTTTTAAGTCCTAATTGATTTGTTGGAGGACCATATTGTGTTGGACCCTAGTCCAGAGTTGGAGGGCTGACTCTAGCAGCTTGGCACCTTGAGCAATTTGCCCTAAAATAACAGCGGTCGTGTCGGTGCATAGGGCGGTACGTTGGGCACAGACTTCCAGAGGTGTTTCGGGCTGTAGCTTGGCTTGCAAGTCAGAGATCTGTTGTTCTAGCTGTGTCTTGATGGTGTGTATTTCCATCCGAGATGTTTTCAGAGTGGCAACCAGTTTTTCCACATCATACCAAGGCGTATCCGCAACCAGGATCTCATCAGTAACCTCTGTGCAGAGCTGGTGGATCACAGTTTCAAGCTTTGCCTATTGTGACCCGGCCAAGAGCAGAGCAGTAGCCTGTTGCGCAATGGTGTGCTCAGCTGTACTAAGCTATTGGTGCACTTGCTGATCACGGGAACGAAACTCCTCAAATACAGCATGATGAAGGCCATGTAAGGCTATGCGGGGCAGC
This sequence comes from Pinus albicaulis, assembly GCA_034641835.2. Lineage (NCBI taxonomy): Eukaryota > Viridiplantae > Streptophyta > Pinopsida > Pinales > Pinaceae > Pinus > Pinus albicaulis. Next base: position 25,956,652 of record CM076578.1, on the reverse strand, counting down.
TTAGCCAGGTCCAGGTGAATCCCTATGGTGGCTGGGGGCTGCATTCCTACCAAGGAATCGCTAGGGATATCCCAGAGACGACTGGCCTCCCTGAGGGGCGCTGAACTGCTGTCAACTGACAGGGGGTGTGCCTGGCTGGTTAGGAGGGTATCAAATTTTGATATGGAGAGTGCGAAGTTTAGCCTGGAGAGAGTCGACCCTGGCCTGCCATCGGGTCTTGAAAAATCCCCATTTATCTTTCGTAGCCATGGTAACTGTGTCCATGATCTGTTCCAGGTCACCGTTCGTTAGTGTAACTGTCGCATCGTATTGTGCGCGGCGAGCATGTTGTTTCTTTCTGGGTCCTAATGCTGATTCCAATGTCCTCTTAGTGCCTGGGGGAGGAGTAGTAGCATTGTCGGAGCCTTCCTGGGCCGGAGCTGCTGTGGGCTCCTGCGGCAAGTTACTTCTGGGCTCAGCTACAGCTAATGCCTACTAGTGGGGTGCCACGGTCTCCCTAGGAGTGTCGGTGAGGCCTTTTTTCCAGGCAAGGGGCCACAGCGAGATTAATAGGTCAATTTCTTCATCAGCTACCATATAAGGGAGTTATGTCCATGTCTTATAAGCGAGGCTGTGAATCCAGACATGGTGCATGGTGATTTGGAATGCAGCAACATTTTTGTATTTCTCATATATGGTCAGGGATAACCAAGGTCAGAAGTTTATGGCAGCTGCGACACTGCCCTGGAAGAGGATCCAAAATATCTTGTTATCCTCGATGCGTTGCTTATCCTTAGAGTCCCATAAGTGAGCATACCGAGCACCTTCGCACATCCCCTGAGGGAGCTCCGAAATGACCGACTCCTCGAGTTTGTCCCAGGCAACTAGTGCTATTAGAAATAATACCCACGAATAGAAAAAAGGTGTCCCTTGCTCTTGGGATTCGTGTACATTAGCTAGAAATTATTTCGCACAAGTACTGAGCCCAATTGAAAAAAACACCCTTCGCCCACTGTCCGACTAGCTGGATTACATAGGCGGGGACAGTCACAACCTAACACTTCCTCATTAGTTTGCAGGCTAAGAGCCGAGTACCCATCTGCGTGGCAAGGTCATTGATATTTTGGATCACAAACCCACACTGATTTCGTTGTACCGCATAGGTCTCTCAGACAAACACAGTGGTAGCGGCTTTGTACTTCTTTCCAACCTATGCTAGCAGGTGCGGCCCTTGCATTGGGAGGCCTATAATCTTGTGTATCAACACAGCATCAATAGGGACCCTCTTGTGAATCCATAAGCAACCATAGTGAATGAGAGCAAGTAACTGGTGAGCCAATCGATCTGTGACGTTGTAATGGCCAAAGTGGGGAATTCGGAGTAGATTCAGAAGTCTAGATCCCGCCAAGCCGCATACCCAGCGCTGAGGTACTACCGTGACTCCATCATCCTTATGGATTGTATCAAAGTATAGGGCAGGGCCCAATTCCGGGAGGGCATCATAGTCTTCCAAATCGTGATCATCAAACTTGACCTCATGGAGGCGTCCGCAGGGATCACTGAGGATGGGGACTTCTCCTGGGGTTAGGGGGGTTTGCAGGTAGGTAACCAAGCCATCCAAGTTTTTTAGCGTTCATGTAGACGGCCTTCATGGCTGAACAAAGGGGGGTAACCAATTGATTGAGTTAGCTGGCAGAGCACCCTCTTTTTCATCTTGTTCTGAGGATGGGGGCCTAGCATGTCTTAGGGAGCTTCAAGGCAGTCTTGCTGCTTTCAGGGTTTTCCCCGAGCTTTGCACTTTTTCCTTGCCTTTCCTTGTGACCATCGGGGAGGGGGGAAATTCTGCTAATTCAGGCTCAACCTCCAGGAATTCTTCATCATCAGGCTCGATCGGGGCTGAGGGTTCGGCAGGGGTAGTAGCCTGCATCCTTGTGCGGAAAATGAATTCTAACTCTAGGTGAATACTATCAGACGGAGGAGGTTGACCAAACATGAGAGGGAAATTGCGGTTATGAGGAAACTTGTTGCTCAAATGCTTCCATGAGACACTTGAGGTAGGCCAGTTGTAGAAATGAGACAATACCTCTAATTGGACTATCCTGCCCCCTTTTAAGCACTTCCGAGCGTGTGATAGAGAAGGACATTTTACTAGGGCGGGTTCCCCAAGGAATGGTAAAAATTTTCCATAACTCGTCCTGCTGAAGGCACAAGAGTTGCTTCTTCTAATGGTAACTTCTGCTTTTTACTGGTAGGTACTGTTCGAATGGCTAGTTCTTGCGTCCTCATTGATCTTGATGTAATTGTCATGCTAGGGTTACCTATTGGTGATAGCTGCATGCCTTCCCCCAACACAAGCTTGCTTCCTAGGAAACTCCTGACCCAATACCAAGAGAATTTGATCATCTATCCTACTAAGGCCCCAAGGGGGGCTACTGTCGGAATATACTACCTGACCCTTAGCTGCTTTGTCACTGTAGGGGTGGCCCAATGCATGGGGCCACTACCTACTGAACCTACAGCTGTTGTAGGAAGCCTATTGCTTGTTCGTGGGCCATCTTGATCCTCTCTCGGGGTGGGTTTGTAATATTTGATCAAGCCTAGCTCTGTCCGGGTCCTTTCCTTCGGGACCATAGGGAGGAAGTCCTTTGTGATGCGAAGAAAACACAGCATAGAGGCTTCACCTAACCGGTTTTTCCAAGTTTCTAGTTCCTCACTGGGATCAGAAAATCCCTCAATATCCCCCTTGTAGCACAGTACTGCATCCTTGGTTGGGTTGTCCCCATTTCGTGCCGTCAACTTATAGATATAATCCACATCTCCCCCCTTGGGTATGGGTTCCGTATATCAGTTACCTTCCGCAGGGTCTAATGGCACAAATACCATTGTACCATTATTTTCAAATACCATGCTTAGTTTTTTTAAGTTAATGATATAGCCCATGTCGATGGCCCAATCCAATCCCAGTAGCACAAGGTAGGGGTCCACATCCCCGACGATCTAAATGACTTCGAAGTCAACCTAGACTTTTACCCCTACGACATCCACGATAATCCCAGAGAGCCTCCCTAGAGGTACTATTTTCTCGTGGACCTTTCCAACTTTGGTTCCCCCATGCATTGCCAAGTTTGCTTAGGTAATACATTGGCGTCTGATCCAAGGTCTAAGATAACCTTATCCATCTCCTAGTTTCCAATCTGGACTATCAGCCGCATCTCCCTACCAGTGCATCTTTGATACTTGTATAACTTATGCACATCCTTAACGTCAGGTGACAGGGCAGTGTGTGCTACGCAGCTCTCTAGTAACGCCTACAAATTCTGTACTGCCTGGGGGTTGTGCAACAATCTCATACATGCCTGTAGGAAAGGTTTAACCTCCTCAGATACCGTCAAGTCCCCAGAGCGGGTGGACGTAGAGGCTTTAGTCTCGAGGAAGTCCTTCCGAGCTTCCATAAAAGTTTCCCTCGCTTTGGCCAGGTCCAGCCCTTCATGGTTGCTAATTGCTCTGTGGATCAATGTTTCAGTTTCATCTTTCTCCTTGATTCCCCTAGTTTCCAATCCACTGTGTGTTACCACATTTACCTTCAGGTCCTTACCCCTTAGCTTAGTCTGGACCCTTCGCACATTCTACGTAGATGGGAGCTGCTTTTATTGTATCTTCGTTTTCAGGGCTGGACAATTTTTCAGCGTATGGCCCAAATGTCTACAATACCTGTAGGATTTTCATCTGGGGTCCGGGTAATCCTTCACAAAATGCCCCGTGCCCCCACAGTTATAGCAGATAAACTGGCCCTGACCCTGACCTGCGCTTCCACTTTGGCTCCCATCCCTTCCTTCAAAGGGGGAGTCATCCCTGGTCGTGGGGGTTTTCGACGAGGCAGGGTCTAACTGTACTTCTAGTAGCTTTCCCTAGTCTATTACTAAATTATGGATTCGGCAGTCCTACTCCTCATGGCCAACTGACTGGAAAAACCGGCACCAGCGTTGCTTTGGTTCTAAGACATTGGTGCCCGGACAGGGGCAGCGGTTGGTATTACGTAGCCCCTCTACATGGCTATCCCCATACCAGAATGTAGATCCACTTGAGCTCCGTTGTTCTGGACTAGGCCCCCCTGATCCAAGGTGGCCTGGACTAGGTTCTTGTATTCACAGGTGGTCTGACGGTTGTCCTAGTTCCATGTCAGCCTCTCTTCTTTTTTCCCATTGTAGATCCTGAATCTCCTAGTGCATAGCCCCAAGCTACACCTGAATCTGTTGTACCTCCAATGCAACATCTTTCCTCGGCGTAGCTTCTAGTTTCATGGCAGCTTCTAAAGCTTTATCTTGTGAATCAAAAGTCTGGCGACCCATAGGTATGCGTAAGTGAGGGAGTAGCATGGCGATGAACCATTCTGTATGTTGTCTATCATCATACTGAAATTATCCTTCTCTGATAGCTTTTTTTAGGCATTGATCTGCTTCCCACACGGACTCAGTTTCTCCCTGCTTGAATTATTTTACATCAACTACAACCTGCGAGTAGGATTTAGGTTCTGAAACTGTTGTTTTAGGGCGTCCTTAATGTTTTGAATAGATGCGGCCCCATTTTGGGATACGTACCCCATATACCAATCCAAAGCTCTTTCTTCAAAGGCTAGGGATAGCTACGCTTTTTTCACAATATCACCCACCATGCCCTGCACAACCCATACCGAGTCTGCCACAAACCAAAATTGATCCATGTCTTCATCGGTCGTGCCTTTAAAGGTAAATAATTTCAAGTGCACCGCCATGTCTCCTTTTTGATAGGTTTCTCGCATTTGTTTGTGTAATTCCCAGATTGCCTTACTTTGTGCAGGGTTAATTATGTCCCTATTCGCATCCACATGTGCTAGATCTATAATCATATGCTTTTACGACAATAGGACAACATTACATAACTAGAACAGAATATATCCAAACACAAAAAAACACTTATACAGGTCTTCGCAGCTTAAAGACAGGAAGTGTACAATGCAATAATTACCAACAATTCACATAAAGGTACTCACAGATTCAGTTCTCTATCAACCTTTCTTACTCATTCATTCATCAATTCTTCCTTACAATTACCTTCCTAACCTACACACACAGCAGCAGGGTCCACACATAGCTGGACTTGGATCTCTGCGCACACAGCCAGCAGGAGTCTTTTTCCCAAAAACCCAAACAGATAGCTTAAACCACAATTCGCATCAATAGCTCATCATTCCTACCTGAGAATACAAAAATGTTCCTCTATTTATAATAATCTAGTCTAGACATTCCTATGGTCCTCAAATCGTGGTTTTCGGACCCCTGGTTTACCCTTTTACCCATTACAATGCTTTTGGGGGTTTGACTCACCCCAAAACCCCTGCGCTAGATTAAATCTAATAAAAAATATTCAAAATGGACCAGTTTCACAGCTTGTAGGAGACCTTTTTCCAACAGCCAATAGGGAAAAGATAGTGAAACAATTTGACTTAGGATAATGAAGGCAGTGAGATTTCTAAAACTCACAATATTTCACAAATCTTGTTTTTAGAAATCTAGGACTATTACTTAGTCATATTCAAAATCAGCAAAAATTACTGATGACAAACAGTGGCTCCACTTGGGGAGGGCAGCTCCTTTTTGGGAGGTTTCTAGAACTTTCAGACATCAAATCTCTGAGCTTATGAATACCAGTTCCTCTTCCATTAGGCAGGTTTTTCCTTCTTTTCATTTGCTGATATTTCTTTGATGTGGTGACCTCAATGATCTGCAACACATGGTTTCTTCAACTTCATTTCTACCTACCCAACCTACTTGGCCTAATTTTTTTTCTTCCTTGAGTGCACTTGAACTGGCAAACCCTTGAATTTTTTATTTTGAAAACAAAAATAAGCTATCTACTTGTATCCTTATTGCTTCCAAGAGTTCAGATTAAGCTAACGAACTCTTTTATTCTTTACCTAGACTATTTGATTGCCAATATTAAGCTGTTTGGCAGTCTTGATTCTCTAAACTATAGATATAAAATTGAAAGCATGGTTCAAATCGGGATTAGGCAGTTTGACTTACCATGGTTTGTGGCATTGGAACAAGCTTCCCACAAACATTATTTTTCAGAAATGGTAGCTAGAAAAATAAGGGTTGTGATCTATCATTTGTAATACATCCCCATATTTCTCTTTGGTTCTGTTTTGAGCATGTGGAACCAATATATTTTACTTCCTAATCTATATTTTCTGATAAGTCAATCTTGAATAACTTTGACAATCATTTTTACACTAACTCATCAACATAAATTTAAACATGTTCAACCATGATTAGGCTAGATGACTGAACAAGATCTTATTTTTTGAACAAGTAGTGGCATTTAGGCTTGCACACTTTCAACAGTACTGTTTTTTGGGTATGGGGTTATACCTCTTTTCAAATATACCCTCTTTTCCCTTTTTCTGTTTTCTGATTTTTTTTTTAATTATCTTTTATCATGCAATGTTATATATAATGAATGAAAACTTTGAAGCTAGGACTCTTGAAAATAATAATGTTTGATCATGCTCCCATTGAAAGGACCTCCAAATAACTCCTCCCCAATTTAGCCCTTGTAAAAAGAAAGCATTATGGCCCCTAATTGAATGAATGATATAAGCCCCTTTCCACAAATTCTCAAATTTACCATGTTTACCTTTGTCTTCCCTCCCATAATGCCATTTTAAAGTTGTGTCTCCAATTTGGAAATTATTTTCTTTAGTCCTTCTGTCAAAGATCTTCTTGATGCTCTCTTGTACTGCTTGTGTTCTTTTGTAAACCTCCTCTCTTGACTACTATAAATGAATGGTCTGGTTCAGCCTTCTCTACATGTCATTTTCTTTTGATTGCACTTCTTGGAGGAGTTTCATGACTGGAACTCCCAACGATGTTGGGAAGACTACATCCATGCCATAAACCAACAGATAGGGAGACATATTGATTGATTTTTTGGTGGTTAGTCTATCAGCCCAGAATGCATGAGCTAGCTTACTATGCCATGATTTTCGATTCTGTTCCAGCAGTCTTTTGATAATATTGATAAAACTTTTGTTGGAGGATTCAGCTAGCCCATTACCTTGGGGGTAGTAAGTTGTGGAATGCCCCAATGTAATATGATATTTATAGTAGAAGCCAATCATTATTTTGGATTTAAATGCATTAGCATTATCCATAATGATCTTTCTAGGACAACCAAATTGGGATAATATGTTGGTCTCAAGGAACTTGATAATGACTGAGTCAGTAACATTCCTAAAATGAAGGGCCTCTATCCACTTGGTGAAATAATAAGTGGCAGTAAGGATCCACTTATGTTGGGCAGATTAGGTGGGTTGAATTTCTCCAATAAATTCCAAACCCCATTGTTGAAAATGAGCTTCAACAATAATGAGATGCAAAGGTAAAGGTAAGAGTTTTCTCTTGCCATCAAAAATTTGACACTTATGGCAAGTCATGACTAGTTTTTGAGTATCAGGGAAAAGGGTGGGCCAATAATAGCCAACTCTAAGAATCTTTTTTGTTGTGGTTTTCCAGTAAAGGTGACCTCCACACTCTCCCTCATGCATCTCATTCATTATTTTTCCTGCATCATTCTCAAGCAAACATTTAAGCAATATGCCTACAAAATTCTTCCAATACAAAACTCCATCTAAAATGCAGAAATTTAAATCTTTCTGTTTCAAGAATCTAGCTTTAGTCTTTGATAAATAAGGAGGAGTATTGAGATAAAGAATCACATATATGATATCAGCATAGCAAGATGAATTCAAAAATATTTCTTCAATGTATGGAGCAGTGAACTCTTGTTGTTCTTCTAAAACATCAACCATATTCATATCTAATGCTTGGAAATTTTATTTTTCCATGAGTTTTGCTAACCCTTGTCTTTTAATTAGCTTGGTAGGTCTAATTTCTAAATCATACTCTAAGATAATAGAAATCCATTTTCCCCTTTTACCATCAAGGTCTTGATTTAGAATATCCTTGACAACTGTATGTGGGACAAAAGGAATGATATGAGAGTGCAAAATGTAGACTCGGAAATATTTCAATGCTTTTATCAAGGCTAAGGATTGTTTCTCCACGATGTTATACTTGAGTGGAGAATCTCTTAATGTTTTACTGAAAAAGGCTTTTGGTTGTTCTTGGCCCATGTCATTCTTCTACAACAACACTGCAGCAATAGTGTGTTCAAATCCAAATGAAAAAAAATAGAAATCGTTGGTGAAATTAGGATTGATAAGAACCGGTGTTTGAGTGAGAGATTGTTTCACTAGTTCGAATGACTTTTTGGCTCTTAAGGTCATTTTAATTCCTGTCTCCTTCTTAAGCATGTTTGTGATATTTCTTAAAAGTTCAGTAAGGTTGGGGATGAACCTTCTAAAAAAGTTGATCTTCCCAATGAAAGATTGCAACTCTTTGAGATTCCTAGGATAGTTGATTTTCAATATGCCTTCAATTCTTTTGGGGTCTACTTTGATTCCTTCTTCAGATATTATGTGGCCTAGGAGTTTTCCTTCCTGGAGGCCAAAGAGTGTTTTCTTGGGATTCAAAGATAATCCATATTTTCTACATTTCTCAAAAACTTTTCTCAAATGGACTAAATGCTCTTTATTAGTTTTGGAGTAAATAGTGATGTCACCAAAATAAATTATTATGAAACAACCTATGTCTCTGAAAAAGCTATGTCCATGGCCCTTTGGAATGTGGCCCCTGCATTCATCAAACCAAATGGCATTTTAACATACATGAATGTACCCCAAGGTGCTGTGAAGGCAGTTTTATGTTGATCACTTGGGAGTACTAGTACTTGGTTGTAGCCTGAGAAACCATCCAACAGTGATATTCTTTTAGATCCAACCACCTTTTGTAGTATGTGATCCATCTTAGGAAATGGATAATTATCTTTCATGGAGGCTTTTTTCAGATTTCTAGAGTCAATGAAAAGCCTAATCTCCCTGGTCTTATTCCTAATTGACACAAGGTTGGAAACCCACTCTGAGTACCTAAGGGGAACTATGATCCCAACATCATACATCTTTTTGATCCCTTTCTCAACTAAAGGTAATAAAACATGGTTTATCCTTCTTAGTTTTTGTTTGAAAGGTTTCTGATTTTCCTTAAGAGGAATCTTGCGTTGAATAATGCCGGTATGATATGATTTCAGATCTTTGTACCCCCATGCAAACATATCTCCAAACTATTTGAAAAGCTAAATATATTCATGTTTTATATGAGTAGGAAGAGTGTTGGATAGCTTGAACATTTTGGGTTCATTCATGCTGCCTATATTATTTTCTTCTACATTAGTTTCTGTAGGCTCTATCTTTGATTTTTTAACTACATCATTGAAGTCAAAAAGCTCCTTTAATGGTGTAAGGCCCCTTGGTATTGAATCATCTTTGCATTGTAAAAAATCAAGGTCCTTTTTGTCTAGATTGTCAAGTAATTCTTCCTTAAAAAGATGTTCAAATTGGTTTATATCAGCAGTAGAGGACAACTCTGTTATGTGGGCTTGTTTTCCATCAAAACAATCTTCTTCATGGCTTGAGCTAGGTGTTGGTACAACAACATCATTTTTAGATTACATAAAATCATCAATGCGTTTATCACCCTCAAACACTTGCCAATAGTTTTCATTGTCAGGTACAATAGGCCAATTTTTTACTTTGACAACAAGTTGTTCATTTATATGGGGTATTTGGCAATTGATAGCAGCAAAGGCAAGCTCATTTCCAAGGTTGTTTTGAGCTCTAGGGATGAAAGTGAGTTCATATTTCTCAAAGGTTTTCAGGAGATCTAGGGCAGCATTCCTATATTCTCTTAATCTTGGGTTTTTGGCTGAGTACTCCCCTTTTATTTGCCTAATGATCAGCTCTGAATCTCCTTGGACTGATATTTTATTGGCTCCTAAATCTTTAAGCAAATGTAGGCCGAGGAGGAGGGCTTCATATTCTACAATGTTGTTAGTGCATTGGAAATCAAGTTTGTAGGAATGGCCTTTGTTTGTATTATGTATCCATACACCAGCTCCAGAGCCATTTTTGCCACAATAGCCATCAAAGCTCATGTTCCAAAATGTTTCTATCTCATACTCACCATCATTTTGTTGTTCAAGGCTACTAAGGTTTGAGCTATTATGTTCTTCATTTGAGGATAGATTTGGCTGTTCTAGTGGGATTAACTCTTTTTCATTTTCATTTTCTTGTTTTTTGATTTCATCTTTATTATGCAAGATAAATGAATCAAGGTCTGAATGGATGGAATAAACAGGAGTGTTGTTTTTCCTATCTAGGCTTCTTACCATATATTTCATATGAGATTCCATATATAATCTCCTTGTTTGGTTAAATACTGGGATGGTAGCATAAGACATGTCCATTTGAAGGCTCCCTTGAAGTTTGGCTCCCCATGATCTAGATAGAAGCATGCCATACTTTAGGGAAATGTCAACAACTACTATGTCCATGACTGGACCTTTAGCAGGGATTTGTGCCAAATTGACACATAAATCCTTGATTAGACCCAAACATTTGACTCGGCTTGAATCAAAAGAATACATGTCTTTGTAAGGTTTAGTAATTTCTAGGCCTAATCTCTCTATCACCACTTTTGGCATGAGGTTGTGAGAGGCACCAGAGTCTATCATGGAATTGTGTAATATTTTATCATGTATATTCAGACTGACATATAATGGAGGGACAACCCCGTAGTACTTTCCTTCCACTTCAGAACCAAACAAAAATTTTGGTTTATCATATGTTAAGTTTAAAGTATCAGTATCATTTCCTATATTCAAAGCTTTCAAAACTTGATTTTTATATACATCCTGGGTTACTAGTTCAGCTAAGGGTATGCTAATCTTGATCTTGGAAATTTCTCCCTCAAGGCTGAAAGGTGCTAGTGTTTTTGACATATTTACATCTGTTTTGTCACACATAGTCTTTTCAACAATTATGATTTGCTGAGTTTTATTAGGACTGTTATTTTGGACAGATTTTTCTGGGCCACTAGCAGAAGTACTAAGGCAGCTTAGGTCAACACTTTGTTGGTTGGTTTTGTCTTTATTTAGATCAGCTTGCTTAGCCACAGTGTTGATATTTTTTGTTGTATTTTTAGGAGGATTTTCTGAGGTTTTCCTAATAGCAGTGTCTATGTTATTATTTTTGGAGGCATCTTGGTTCTTTTTTCTCCTAAGATCATATTGTCTATGGACCTCCATTATGGCATTTTCAAATCCCAATTGGTAATCTTTAGAATCCTAATGGTCATTTTGAGTTTGTTTTGAGGAAAATAATCCTTGTTCTTCTTCAGTGAGAAAAACACCACCCTCACTGTCAGATCCTATCAGATTTAGATGATTTTCTTCCAACCTTTCTGTCTCTCTTTCTTCTTCATCTACATAGTTATCTTGGAAAGGAGGCCTAATTTGTTGGTCATTACCTCTTTGTCTATTTTGAATAGGATATCTTCTGAAATTTGGGTTTCTGTTTTTGTTTTGGAGATTTACTTGGTTCTCCCTAGGAGGTACTCTATCAATTAAATTTATCCTTTCCATCATTCTTTCCATTACCTTTACTAAGTTATCAATTTTGGCATCAGATGATGAGGTTGAGGCCATTGTTTCATCTTTATATGTAACTCTTTTTTTCTGATTTCAACCTAGCTCTTTTCTTAATCATATTTTCTTCTACACTTGCAGCTCCTCTCTGCATATCTTCTAAAGTTAAGGGGTATCTTTCTCTTAGCTGATAGGCCATGTCTGGGTCAAAACCCTCTGGAAATTTTGCTAAGGCTAATCCTAGTGGAGGTTTCATGTTTGGGGGAAGTGCATTGTAAACGTTATTGAATCTAGTGCAGTAATCTTGGACACTTTCCCCAACATTTCTTTTAAGGTTGCTATATTTTGAAAGGATTTGGAGAGGTTTCTTTTTAATTTCCCATTTATTTATGAATTTTTGGTATAGAGAAGGGAGATCATTTAGGCTATTAGGAGTTAAGCTTTTAAACCATTTTTTTGCTTCTGCTCCTATGTTTTGGGTAAACATCCTAATCTTAATGGTCTCTTCTTCTATTTCCATGTAGTCAAAGGCATCATTCATTTTATCTACATGCTGTTGGGTAGTAGTAGATTCATTTCCAGTGAAGTGGGGAATTCTGGATTGATAATCATTTGGTAAAGGAACCAGAGGTTGTGGTAATACTAAGGGGGCATACCATACTGCCATGATGGGAACAAATGGAAAGTTTACAGAGGAGGATTTTTTAGAGGAAATGTGGTATGAAATGGAGTGTTTTGAATGGTGGATGTGTGGATGGGTGTGGTGGAAGTACTTGGACCAGCAAACTGATTATGAGCAGATTTGGTATGGAAAGAGCTAAAGTGATGGAGAAGCTAACAATCAGGAGTGGAAGGAGAGGCTTCTCTACTAGAACTCTATTGCAAATCTATGGGCTCAAGGTCAGTTTTGGCAATCTCACTATGTGACTTGGTTCTGAATAGGTTCTTTGGATGGTGCAAGTCAAACTAAGGATCTTGCAAGGTTGTAATATGTTTAGGAATAGAGCTTGCTCTATGAATAGTCCTATCAGTAGTTAAGTTTCTAGATTTAGAAGTTTGCCACAGAATATTTTCTAGGTTATCAACTATGGTAGGAGGATTTGGGTATGGATGAGATCTGGTATTGATCCTTTGTGAAGCCAGATTTCAAATGCAAAAGTTAGAGAGGCTGAAAGTTTAGGACTATTTTTCAGAAAGACTGACCTCTCTTAGCACCTAGTAAACTTACACAGTATGGGACTAGGCTCTTAAACTTCTCAGGGCTGATTTTATACAATCCTAAGGAAGTCTAAAAGAGAACTAGTGAAGTAATAAGCTTACTGGAGGCTAGTGGAGTCGCGAGGTGGATGTTTTTTGTTGTTTTTAGGACATATGTGTATGGTCCACCACCAATAAATGACAAAGACCAATCTAGGAATTTTTTTGGTGTTTTCTGAGTTTATTTATGTAGCCCTAAGGTTTGTATGAGTGTCTTCTAACTGTGTCATCATTTAGCTAGGATGGTGAGACAATTAGGTTCTACTCTTGGCTATAAATTGATTTTCTTAATCTGAACTGGGGGTCTAATGAGTTTCAATATGTATTCAGGAAACTATATACTCAGATGTCCCACTGTGATCGCCATTATGTTAGTAATGGAGATGAGGTGGCAATGAATTAATGGATACAGAATTACTCAAAAATGTCCCACCATGATCACCATTATGTTGTGGTCCCGTGATTTAGCATATTGGTAGACCAAATGGACCGAGCAACATCAAAATAGTCTTTGGAGTCCTATGACCTAGCCTTCCTGGACTCAGAGAGGGCTCTCTCTATTTATATGCAAAGGATGTGAACTTGTTTGCTTTAGATGGTTGATTTTAGGCTAGTTATTAAGTATAGGGTTTGTTGTTTGTTTTGGTTGGGTAAGATGATCTAGTAGAATAGATAGAATGAGAAAATATTCACAATCATTGGGCAATGGAGTCTATAAATGTCATGATAGGTTCATCAATAGATCGAGGAGCATCACAAGGAAAATCTAAATTGTTCAATGGATCTTCAAGGTTTTTAAGGGCAATGAGATGGACATTAATTGTGAGAATAGAAGTAGGAAAAAGGGAAATTAAGAATCCTTTATCATGTACCTCTAAAAAAAGGGACTTAAACATAATAAGCATAAAGAGGCAATCAATAGACTGGGCAAACCATAAATTATTTGATTCAACTAAAGCAGACAATTATTCAAGACAAACATTCCAATGAAATATAGAAGGCAAGAAACTCATTTAACTTCTAGTGATTTCACCTTGAAGGACAGAAAACATTTAAGACACACATATAATTGTAATCAGGGAAGAGGGAATGCCTAAACATCCTTGGTTATAGCTATGAAGATCTCTAAAACAATTATTTCAGCAAGTACAAAGGGTATGATCAAAACAAAACCTCCTTGGCAGACCTAAGTAATGGTACTTTAGAGAGAGACTTCAGAAACAGTGTTTTAGTGACATCAATCAAGAAGGGCTAGCCATAAATCATTCTTGATACCAACTGTATTAAACTACTCATGAAATAAAAAATCTTAGGGGGTCTAGAGAGAAATTAAGGATTCTCTAAAATATCCTAGCAGAAGAAAAAATTAAGGCAGTGAAGAACAAACAGAACTAAGTTGCCTTTAGAAACATTTCTTAGTCTAAATATTTTATTCTATTGCAATATAGAAAGATGGAAAAATAATGAAACAAGAAATAACAATAACAGAATAGAAATACTTCACCATCAACCAAGCTCAGGGATCCTGCAAGCAAGCCTCCTCCATCAACAAAAAAAAGCAAGGCTTTCACAAGCTCCAAGACATAAATTTCTTTTCAACCTCCAAAAGGCTATGTATTACTTCAAAGAGTCATCAAATTCCAACAAGATAATGAGCTCAAATGCAATATTTATCTGCAAATGAGGAGGTGAAGCTAAGTCTTAGGGTTAGGGTGTCATTTATTACAGAGTAAATGAATTCCCTACCTTGAATACCATGTAAGGTTCAAGGTAGGAAAATCTGCAGATATTTATCTGAATAATAACTCCTATCTTAACTTCTGAGGGTTTATAGGTGAAATGTTTGACTTTAAGGCCTATCCATAACTCTTACAATAACTTCCTGGCAAATAGAAAATATCTCTGACTGAGTTCAATAACTACCTAATGTTTTATTGAAGGAAACAAAGCATTAGGTGGCAGAAATATCTTTGAAAAGAGTAATTTCCATAGGCTTAGTCATTCAAATGCATTTCTGGTATTAATCTTCCTCTATCTTATCTTTAAACTTTATTTTAGGCCTTTAAACTTTGTATTTATACTCTAACTGTCTATTTGTATTTATGTTTTTCTTTTAATCTCTTTTGACCTCTATCTGTTCATTTAATATTTTTATTTATCCTTCAGATCTTTTGCATTTATCCTTTAATCTATGTTAATTGTTTGCCTTTCTTTATTTGACTTTTACTTTGACTGGCTAATCTCCTATCTTGGATTTTGGTTAAGGATTAGCCCTTTAATCTTTACAACTCCTTCTCTTCACTATTTCCATTGACTGTGTTTGTCTTCTGTGTTCAGGGGAGGCTTCTTCTTCGTGGCAGGAGGGTTTCTTCGACCATCAATGATCAAGTTTCATGATGATCGGTCTTGATATAAGGCCTTGGCACCTCTGTAATTTAAATTAGGCTCTTAGATCGTCCTGCATAAAAACACAATTTATTAATTTAAAACCTACGGGGATTACTTATGACTGAATTTTATGTGGTTTTGGGTTGTCGGAGGGTGTTTGTAGAGGAGGAGATGGCACAGGAGACAAGGTTTTGAAGGCGGAACCAGGCAGGAGTTCAAATGGAGGCGGGAAGGCTTGAATTTTGGCGCGGAGGGCGAGCGGTTTTGAAAACCGGAAGCAGTTTATCAATGGAGATTGGGTGGTAAGCATTTTTTGGTGGGAGGCATGCAACATACCTCAGGACAGGAAACGTAGCAGGGAAAAACCGCTTATTTCACGCAGGTTGGAAAAGGTTAACCCTAACGCAATTATATATGTGATATGCGTCGGGGACCATCAAATCTCGAGATGGGATATCGACGACTATTGCGCGTTTGTGAGGCAGTGAACAAGTGATCGGGCCAACGGAAGTGGAGGATAGGTGGCGAGGTTTGGATGGATGGTGGGGTTAAGTGGAGTATGGGCTCGGGGCCTTAATAATTTTAAAAAAATGCATTAAGTTATAAGGTTTAGGGAGGGGTGCCAGGTATAGTGGGAACAAGGGCCCATTTTAATAATTCAAAGGTTTAAGGGGGGCCTATTATAAGATATACATCGGTTTATAAAATGGAAAAGGGCAGAGGCTTATTTTATACAAGGAAGGGCTTAAAAATAGGCGGAGGTCGGGGTTTTATGGGTGTGAGGGGACTGGGGTTTAGAAGAAAAGGGGCTTAAGGACTATTTCATATAAGGGCAGGTTTTTGATATAAAACAGATTTTTATATATAAAAAAAAACACCTAATAGGCTTAAAACTTGGATTTAAACAATGTAAAAGGGGGATTTTACATTGTTTAATTTTTTCAAAGGAAAAATTATGAATGAGGCTCCCTTTAGGAACATTTTTAGGAAAGGAAGAAATGGGTTTTTTCAAAGGAAAAATGAAATGAATGATAGTGTGGGTAGGGTAGTGAAAATGACGTTATAGGCCTAGAAAATGAAGTCTTTTTGGAGTAGTGAGGTGAAACTTAGAGGGCCGAGAGGGAAAATATAGTGAAACATTTTGACTTAGGATAATGAAGGAAGTGAGATTTCTAAAACTCACAATATTTCACAAATCTTGTTTTTAGAAATCTAAGACTATTACTTAGTCATCTTCAGAATCAACAAAAATTATTGATGACTAACACCTCCTTCATTCCCCATAATTTCTTCCTGAACCCACCTCATCTGAGCCTGTTTTAGCACCAACTCTCCCTGTCCTTCCTATGGACAGTGTTCACCTATATTTTTCTCCACTATGGGCATCATTTATCACCTATATGTTGCTCCCCTTTCCTCCTGCGTTGGTTCTAGAAATTTGGGAAAAAGAGAGAATTTATGAAAGCTTCCTCTTCCAGAAGCTTTTAGAATTTGTTACAACCATTTACCTTGAATTAAAATTTTAGATACTATCTCATCCTTATTTGGAGTTTCCGTCCCTTATCCTTTGATCTTGTTAGTCATCAGTGATTTTGGCTATTTTGTAGATGACTAAATGCTTGTTCTAGATTTCTAAAAACAAAATTCATGAATGTTGTAAGTTTTAGAAATCTCACTGCCTTCCTTATCCTCAAGAAAGTTTTTTCATTGTTTCACTATCCTATCATGTCATGGTCAGATTACCACTCCTAGAAGACCCATCATGGGCTCATGACTCTCATTTTCACTATGTTTTTCCACCTCTGACCTTAGCACTATGTTTTGACTTGCCTAACCCCTCCACTTGCCACTTAGGATCACCAACCAACCTACTCATTCTTGTGTTTTCCTCGATACATCAAGCATTGATGGTATCAAAACTATCTTTGTAGGCTCTTTAGATAAATCAAGTACATTGGATTTTGGATCTTCAATACATCAAAATATCAAAAAATCTATTTTTCATACTTAAGGACCCTAAGCAAAGCTTTCAGTCAAAGACAAACCCAAAAAGCCTCTCACTAGGTCATTTAGGGTTTCATGGGTTGTAGGATTGTTTAGGTGTTCTAAATCATTATTTTACATGTGCCAAGAAGCTGAATCAAGTATGAAATAAAGTTAGTACATGGTTGTCCAAAATGGATCAGGAAATCATTCAAGGAAGGCCCCTTTGGTCAAGCACAAATTTTTCAAAGAACAGCTGCTCATTTTGACATTTCTGGAGGAATGTCAAGGTGGCTATTAGCATAAAATAAGGTAAGGTAAGTGTCTACTCAACTTAGTGTTTCTAAATTGATGTCATAATTTCTCAACCAGGGCTAGTAAACTGTTGAAGTGAAGTGCACCATATGTGCCTAAGTAACCTCTTCCTACTTCGTTGTGTTCAATGTTTTTCTAATGTTTTTGGTTTTATGTTTACTGTTATTTTATGCTAAGATAAAAAACTAAATTAATAGCAAAGAAAAGTTACTGAATGCACTAAAACAAAATAAGATCTACTCTAAACTAGGAATGATTAAAAGAACAGAGAATGCTAATCCACATATTGTAACGCTGCTAATAAAGTAACTCATAACATTAAACTTAGTCCAATTCGTTTCATTAGAGATATATTGGAACATACTGAGAAAAGGATTAGTTTTTATGTAATGAGGTTCTCTTTAGTAAACAGCAACTTAAAACATCACAGAGAAATCTTATTCATGGTTAGAATTCTGTTGGAAAATTTTGAGAAAAAAGATCATTTGCAACATAGTAAAGAATCCTGTGCTAAAATAACTTATGACACTAAAATTAACTCATTCTGCCACTCACAATGTTACTATTAAGCCTCATTCAAATATTAGAGATTTCTTGGAACAACTTGGGAAAAAGACTTGTTTGTAAAATCATGAGAATCTCTTACATAACTGCAGAACAGTCAAGAACTCAAAATAATATAACTAATTCTTGTTCTTATAATAGGGATGTGTTAGAAGAAGTTGAGAACAAGAGAAGCTTATAAAATAATGAGGGTCTTTTAAATCTAATTAACAGGACTGAAATGCAATTAACTAGTAGAACTGAAATGAAATGAACAGAACTAAAATACAATTAACTCAAAGTACTATAGCTAGATCTTATTCACGTATTAGTGATATATTGGAATAGCTCATGAGAACAAGATTGACTATAATATTTGATGTAATTAAATGACATAAGACATGATGCAAGAGGATAAACTCAGAAAACTGCCTAAGTTAAGAACAAAACAGAGTTAAAGGTCACTTATCTATAAAATATGCAAAAGCCTTTCCGGATAGTAGGGGCCCTCTACCATTAGATTGGCACACGAATCCTTAACTCCTTACATTTTCTTCAGATCATGCATCAAATTTATACTTCTTTTATTAAAAGAAAATGCTTCAGAAACAGAGTATCACAGTCTTTGAAAACTAACAACAAAACATCAACTAACTGTTTCTCGGTTCACCGAGTTATTTTTATAAGCAAATAAATAATTGAAATTGAGTAGAAATAGGCATAGGTGTCTTTTATAATCAAAATCGAATTAGAACTCCTATTGAGGACTCGTATTCTGCTGAAGACACCTCAAGAGTCCTTTTCCTTGTAGAAGTCTGCTTCTTGGTTTTGGCTTTGTCCACGTGCATAACCACTGCCAGATTTGTGCTCAGCCCTCGTGGAGGACAAGGAATGATGCAAGAGAGTTTTGGAGTCTAACCATATACGTATTCCCTCAGACGACACATGTAACCTATTTAAACACTAAAATAGCTTCGGAATGCCTGATCGGCTACGGAACATCTATATTTTGTAGCTATTTTGCACAAAATTATTAAAACAACAAAAAACCATGAAAATACAATATGTTAATCAATTGCATGTAACCTTTAAGAAATCCTAATCATTCTTCATTGATTTTAGGCTTATGAAGTGATAAAAGAATGATGAAATGAAGTGAAGGTTTGTAAAAGTGAAGGCAATTCTAGGGCTCAATAGTAAGAGGCAGCTCCTCACTAAAGGACATCCACAGCAAAGCAAAGGAAGCAGACCTATGTTCAAAAAGAATCAGGATTTTTAGGACTGATTGGCTAAATAGTGTTGCCAAGCAAGAATCCAATGCAAAAGACCACAAGGACGGGGGAACATCCACACAACCAAGCATAAATTGAAGGATTATAGAAATTATAAATGAAAAAGGGAAAAAGGTGAGGTGAACTAGACATAAATGAATGAAATTGAAAGGGCTATAGAGAACTTAGAAGACATCACTAATTATTTTTCTCTAACAGCCTTAAAACCTAAAAATGTTGGGAAGATAGGAAAAGTAGGTGAAATGATGATGGGCCTCCATCAAGACAGCAGAAAGTTTCGAAAGAGCTATTAAAGGTGATTCCTAAGGTTGACCAAGGCAATGGTGCTTCACTACATCAAAGGGAGAAAATGCAAAGAGTATCAGTGTGAGGGAGATCAAGCCTCTATTATGCAGTCAATTTCCCTCAAAATGGTCAAAGGAAAGAAGGCATAGGGTTAAGTTTCAAAATGGAAGACCAAACTGAGCATGAGTTTATTGTTGAGTAACTGAGGTTGTAAAACTCCAAAGAATGACAAAGGAAACCAAAATAACTATGTCATGGCACCTTCAACAAATAAGAAGTGGCCAAGAAGATACATAGCAGGCATGATCTATAATCTTCATCAAAATGGACACATCACTATCAAAATCAGTAAGAAGGTAAGAAAAACATGTTTTTGGCTTTACTAACACTCAGAGATGCCAAAAGGGATAAAATATTGTTTCTCAGTTTCTCATATGCAAAAAAAGGAGTTTTGAGATGCTAAGACCCTCAAGGTTAAAAGAGACCTTTTATTTCTCGAGTAATCCATCACCAAAGGAGGAAGAATTACCTTGAAAATTTTTAAAATCACCTGCAAAAAGGTCAAAAAGTATATCAGTCAAATGATAGTGGAAAAATCTTAGTAAAGTGGGTTTTTTAATTTCAATTTATTTCTCAAAGGTATAAAGGCATCTCCGTTATCATTTTTTAGTTCACTTGTCATTTGCAAGGAGAGAAAAGCTTCCAAGAGGAAATTCTGAGTTTTTTGAGAAAATCTGGGCCAAGTCACTGGCATTGCGCTCACATACCCTGGTGCTGCGCTAATACGGTTCGTCGTAGTGCATTTTCACAACTGAGGTGAACTTATAACAGGTGGCACTGCACTTACAACCCGATGCTAAGCCCAGGCAGACTGGACGCACACAGATGCATGACGCTGGGCCCAGAGGCCGACCTAACACCCAGCTTCTTTGCCAAGTGCTGCAAAGGTAAAACCTAACACCTAACCGACATGACTCGCCCAGGAGTGTCGGCGCTATGCCCAGGTAGAGGCCCGATCCGACCTTTCTCCTGCCCGGCGCTGCACCCAGAGGCCGGCAGGCCTGCACGCAGTCGGCGCTGCACATAGAGGGTGACTCAACAGTGCGGGCAGGGCACTGCGCTTATGCCAGACTTCTCCAATTTTGCAAAGAAGGTGCCGAAGGCTCTATAAAACCCTCAAATTTGCCTTCAAATGCCTGCAAGAAAGCTAAAGTGGTAGGTGGCCTTTTCATCCTTGCCCTCCAAGTAATTTTTGTGTTTTAATGGTTAAAAGATATGATTAAACCCTAGGCTTTGCAAACCCTAGGTCTTCATGACAATTAACCCTCTATTTTTGACATCCAAGCTAGTATTTTCCATTTGAAAGGGGGTGAAACTAGGGAAAGAACAGATCAGTTCAAGTAAAGGCCCTCATCAAGCTCAAAAGCAAACAGTCATACCTTACCTCCATATCACTCATTTGCAAGAGCTGCCCACCATCATTTTAATTTTACTCCTCTTGCCCAATTTTTCCCATAAAAAACCCTAATCACGATGTTAGGAGAAGAAAATAGTAGCAGTATTGAAAGAGGCCAAGGGCTTATAAGGCCAAACCATAAAGGAGGGAAAGTGAATAGATTTGAACTCCAGAGCACAGTGAATATCACCTCATCCCCCATGATCCTCTCATGTTTCCAAAATGTGGGATGTTTTCAATTTTGTGAGAAGGTCAAACAAGTACAACACCACCTAGAGCTTATAAGGTTGTTTGTCCTCAACCTCCACAACAAACAATTGAATCTTGCAGGGGTGGATTTTGAATTATCAGCAGATGTCATCTCTAATGCTACATGCATACCTGTTGTGTAATATTCCTAATTTAATAGGAATATCCAATTTTATTTTGTTTTCTTTTTTCAAAGAATAAATATGTAAACGAGGGTCATCAAACTCCTAATGGAAGAATAAATCCATGCCCAATGTGAAAAAGGATAAATCCGGGCAAATTTAATAAACACACTTGAGTGTGAAAAGAACAAATCCACTTGACTAGGTCAACCTTGACCATATCTACAACACAATATTGGAGGAGTGCTCATCAATGAGGCACAACGTAATTGTAGAAGGAGGGCTCTTGTGTGAAAGAGATAAATTATTGAAGGGAGTTTAGGTTTTTGGAAAGCTCTCATCTTATAAAAGGAAGGGGAAGGCAACATATTGAGGTAGTTCATGATATTATTTCTTATTTGTTGTCTATTTAGACAAATAACTCTCTTGGTTGTTTAGCCTAGATTGCATATGTTGTTTAGCATTGGAATATCCTGTTTAGGAGTTTCATCTCTTCCCATTGGGTAGCTCTTGGGAGAGCTGTATTGCTTAGTCCACTATTTGGTTGGAGACCAAGCTTCTACTTCCAACTGCAACGCAGATCCAGTGAGGGTTTGCTTGCTTTTGTAAGCTACAACAAGTGGAGTTTAGATCTTTTCAGATCTAAGACATTCTAGTGCCTATTCTCAATGAGTGTGTATTTTAACCTCCTGGAAGAGTGTATTGAATGATTGGAGCATAATATTAGATCTTGGTAGTAGGCCAAACCACATATCAGAGGCTACAGTGCAATTCATCTTCCTAAACTGCGTTATTTGCAAAGGAGAAGTTGCAAGGTGATTGAGCAGTCTTCTGGGAGAAATATCTCTAGTGTTGGGAATATTTCCTCACAGTGGTGATCCATGGATTGGCCAACCAATCCATGTTCCTTTCAGATCTGATATATTCATTTCTAAATTTTCTTCAGAAATTCTAAATAGATCTGCAGAGCTGTTGCATAGAAATTCAGATCTACTCCATGTATCTCATTTTCTGCTGAAAACCCCAAGGGGGTCAGAAAGAGGAGATATTCTAGTGTATGGATCTGATATAGATCATACCTTTTGTACACATATCTGCTCTAGATCTAACATGTAATCAACAACATTTGTAGCCTAATTAAAATAACGATGTCAAGGCATTTTTTAGTCATTCATATGGTTGCAGCCCTCTTTTGAGGGGATTTCTTCTGTCTATGACTTGTATTTTCAACCATGTATTTAATAAACTTCATTATATAACTTTATTGTTGTTATAAGTACTATTGAAGAAAATTTCATGAGCCTTCTATTACTGCTCTGTAGAAACTGCATTATTTTCTGAGCAGAATTTTTTATTATTGTTGCAGTCCCTCTTTGGGACACTTTTCAAGGGAACTAGGTGTGGGAGATCTGTTTAACCCACCAAGGAGGATTTATTTTTGATACCCTCTTGGATTTAGGACTTGGATACTCAGATCTAAGGGATCCAAGTGTTGGTTTTCAGTTTTGTTGCATACATTATTGGAAAATGCATTTTCCAATCATGCATTGCTGACAAATCCCATTTTGGGATATTACAATGGTATCATAGCATGTTCCTTGGCTCAGCCTGTGAGCATCAAGCCAAGATGTCTTTTCAGGAAGGAATAAGATGTAAGAAGAAGATTGATTGCATTAAAGACACAGAAAGTAAGGGTCGCAACCCTTTGCTTGGAATAATGGAAGGGAAAGAGTTATCAAGAACTTTATTCCAAACTCTGTTTAAGACTAAAGGAAAAAAGAGAGAAATTAAGAGGATAAACCAAGAATTTTCCCCAACTGGATCCAAAATATCTATGCAAAGGAAATTTCTACATCCTCATCTTATGGGTATGAGCACTCAGCCATATCATCAAAGCTACCATGTTATATCAACAACTTCTTCATGAGGAGAAAGAGAGGATATGTGCCAAGGGCAAGATCCTCATTGGATGAAGAGCCCTCTTCTCAAAAATAAGACATGGAGGTTCCTCCTTCGAAAGTAGAACAATATCTAAGGTCTCCTATTGATGATGAAGCATTTTCCACCATTGAAGAAAAGGCTAGGGGTGACAGCGCAGTCATAACAAAGGCATCTCTAGCATTTCATGAAGAAGAAGAAGGGGCAACTACTCCAAGAAGAGAAGCTCTTGCATTCTTGCATGGAGTTTCAAAGAATCTCACATATAGAAATTATGGCACAATCCATGTGCAGCATGTGCCATCATTATCAGATGGTGAGATCCTGAATACTGCAGAAGATAAAGGGGAGGGCAAGCTTCATAGGGTAAGAAACATTTACCCCTCTTTATTTCAAAGGAGTGATGTACTAAGAAGGCATGAAGATCTATGAAAGAAAAGCAAGGACACATCAGTCCATACATCTCTCTATCATGATCTATGCCTTGATGTCTCCTTACTTGGAAGAAGCCCACCAGGGCAACCCCCTGATGAAAAGAGAAAAGTGTTCTCTCAACCTTGTACATTGATGATACATTTGGCCAAGAGAGGAACTATCATAGCACTGGAGACTTTGGATAAGAAGCATGATTATGTAAATCACATTTTAATTTATGATTGCACACATTCTTTTACTTTACATGTGCAGGCTGTGACTCCTAAAAGGAGTGTCCTACCTTATAAACTCCATGGCCAACTATGGGCCAGAACTATTTCCAAACATGGCCACTCCCTTGATGGGCTAAGGGAGGTTTTTCAGCATGATGGGTGCTTCCTTAAAGCACCAAATATACATTTCACCTTCAGCCATGGTGGAATGATAAGGGCAGCAAGTAAGTGGCATGTAAACTACTTACCACATCTAGATCTGAAGCAGGGAGGAGATGACCTATGTTGGTTTCTATTGTGTGAGTGTGGGTACCACCCAAAGTTTTTTATTTTCTTTTCTCATGCCTTATATTTCAAGAAAGGAATGCATAAGAAGAAGGCATGGTTGCTTTTGTTGACAAGAAGAAAGTATGGGCACCCCATGATGAATTCCATGTCCATACATTTACTTATGATGTATTTACAAGTATTTCTGTTTAGAATGAATATCATAATCATGTATGTACTTTGGGTTGGGAGGAAATTTAACCTTCTCATGGGGTGGCATATGGGAGCTTGTTTATATCATGATGTCAATAATGCTCCAAACTTTTTTATGAACATGAGAGGAGGAATGACACATTGGGTGAATGCATCCATTGGGAATGTAATCTCCCATATTCATTTGTACTTCAAGAAGAGGATAGGACCTTATATGACTGCTGCCTTATATACTGTGTTTTCTTATGCAAAGGGTCATGTATTGGGCTTATGTCATGGGAAGATATCTCTCAAAAGGGAGTACTTGGAGCAAGACATGTGTTGCTGGAATCATCTTAAGCCAACACCTATTATCCTCCATCATTTTCAAGCTTTGAAGAAGCTTATTGCAACAAGAAGGTGGTGGGATGGCCACTTATTGTACCATGACTTGAGGTAGCAAGATGATGGAAAATGCTGGTCTCAAGGGAGGGACTATTGTCACCACCCAATATATTATATGACACTTAGTCCATGTCTCTTTTGGAGCACATATAGTGAAGGTAATCTACTCACTATATGTATAGGAGGTTTGGCAAGGAGACTCACTAGAATCAATGAAGAAAATCATCAAGTTCCAAGTTCCTTTTGGCTTCATGAGGACTATTGTTTTGTAGCACAGGATCAACAACTCCACATTCATCAAAAATAGAAAAAGGGACAACATGAGTTGAGTATCCTCATCTCTCATTTCCATGCATGGAACCCCTACACAATGCACATGGGGGGAATTGGTGACTTTTTCTGTGAGCTACCAAGGATGGCTCACTTTGTTTGGATGATAACATGGAGATTGAAGCCTCTCATGCGGGTTGAAGTACTCTACATTTACCATCTCTCATGCCTTGAGAGAACCAATGGACAACAAGAAAATATTTCTATGTATCTCCCACTTCTTTATGATGACAGCTAATTGGTTCATTCACCAAAAGCACACCTATACCCTTGGGAGGAGACCATTCCATTGGAAATTTTTCAAAGTCCTTGTAAGTTGCTTCAGGGCAAGCAACATTTTGGAGGGGAGGACTGTAATATTCCTAATTTAATAGGAATATTCAATTTTATTTTGTTTTCTTTGTTCAAAGAATAAATATGTAAAGGAGGGTCATTAAACTCCTCATGGAAAGATAGAAGGTGTAGTAGAATCCTTCTTGCTGGAATATGGCCTCCTCAAGGTAGGAGTGATCATATGCATGGGAAAATTCTTCTCCCAATGATGATCCTCTCATCCATGCAATCATCCAAGCAAAAATCTCACCCCTGATTTCTGCAATGTGTTGGGGCTAAATGGAGAGTTGTTTTGGTTTCCCATGATGGCCCTCTCTCCATTTGTGGTTTGCATGGAGCTGCCTCTATCCTTGGGCTTAAATGGTATGGCCTCCAAGAATGGCCCAAGCTACCCCATCAAGAAATCCAGCCATGAAATGCCTCCTCAAATCCTCCAAGTGGTCCCTTCCACAAGAAGAGCAGTAGCTATGTGGCATTCATGGTATGCCCATGGCGTCTCCTGCAAAATGAAGCATGTATAATAGGGAGAATCATGCTCCCAATGGGATTTACATACAATACTCTCCAAATAATTCTCCTCATGAGTGTACAACATTAGAGATACAAGGAGCAATACATAATAAAAGCAAGTTGTCAAATGACAACCGGAGAGTGGTTCAAAGTTCCACACATGGAACCTGCGCAATGCCTCCTTGGCCTGCCTCAAAATCAAAGTAACAAGTGGTGTACTAGCCACTTGTTTTCTGCCACAACATCTCCTCATAATATGAAACATGAAATCACAATTTGGTGCCAATGGTGCACACCAACAATCATGTGGCTTCCCCAACAAACCATCATAAGAATAGCCACAATCAAGGCTACAAGTAGCTGCAAGTACATCATATCAAATGCAATAAGGGATGATCCTCCTTGAGACAATAGGCTTCTTATATGAAGTAAAGAGGTACAAAATGGGGAAATGATACCTTCTCTACCATGTACTTGAGACCTTGAGCTGAATTGGCTCATCTGAATGCTCTCCCTCTCCTCTAATAAGTAAGGGAAGGGTTGTGCCAACCTCTCCAAAAACAACTGGGCTATGCACCTATCCATATGCTAATGTAGATCATACTGAATTCCCTCCCAAGTGAACTCCTCTAGCAAAGAAAATTATGCATCCAAATGCATAACTAGGAAGTCCTCATATGTTGCATGAAAATCATTTCTCCTTGAAACTAGAAACTCTAGTCAAGAAGAGTCTGCCATGATGATAGATGATCATATCTTCCACTAAGTATCTTCCATCTCCATCAATGCCATCCAAGAATCATGCATGCATCAAGATCCTGGGAAATACTCAACCAAAGATGAGTCCTCCATCCTGGATAAATCCTCCTCATAGACAGCGCTGGTGTTCTGCAATATGGTGCTCCATCATGCTGCTGCCTACTACCTTGACATCCCCTCATGCCAAATTCATCCTCCAAGTTGCTGCCATTCCATCATGCATCTACTCATGCTTGAATAGAAATGATGCTCTCTGAAAATGAGCCTCCCATGAGAGACTATCACCTCCAAATAATCTCTCGATCCTGGGCAATGTAAGCATGAGTGGCCTCCATCTACCCCAATGCATGAAAGAGTCCTTCCTCAAAGGAAGTATCATCTCTCTCACTAAATATATGGAGCAGTCATCCTGCATCATGAGATTCAATCATCTACCCCTGCAGCAAAATCTGTTAGCGCAGTATGACTGATGAGAGTGGGTGATGCTGAAAATGAGAGAGTGTCTCCCTCCTCCTTGAGTCTATCCCAAACTCTCTGTGTTGTGCTAAATTCTCCCAAGGTTTCCACCCTTCTGAAATCAAGGTGTGAGGCCCCCAAATATGGAGCATCCAACCTCCTCTGTTGATCTAGTGGTCTCCTTGGTGCAATGTCTCCATGCAGTGAGACACCATCATCAAGAGATGACTGAATGTATGAATGGAGAAAATCTTCCATGCTTCCACTGCACAATCCAATCATCATCTTACCTCTAAAGTGCAGCGCTGCAAATATGATAGAATCTTCTTTGGAAAATTTGTGCTGCTGCAACATGGTATTCAGCTCTTTTACCCATGCCTTAGCTGAACATGTAGGTGAACCTCCGAAAGTGGATAGAACAAATCTATCTTGCTGTTGGCTCCCCTTCACCTTAGACTTGCATAAATCCATGAAGGTGAGATGATGTCTGAATGTCGGAGTTTGAGACTCATACTCTCTCAGAAAATCTCCAAGATTTTTCCTCTTGGTCACCTCTCCTTCTTTTCCCATCTCTTTCATGAAAAAACTGCACATGTGACTTCACTGTGCATCAAAGGATGTTACTGCATGCTCACATTCCTCATCAGAAACCCTAGATTTTTTTTCTGCTTCAAACCCTTGTGCAGATTCTTCAAATCTCTCCCTTCTCTTTTGCTTGTGTCTCCCATGAAAGCCCTAGGTGGATTTAGGGAGAAGCTTGGCTAGCTCATCTCCTTTTTCTTTCTTCTTCTCCACAAAGTGGAGTCTTCCTCTTCTTCTTAGATCGCATCTTGGCTGAAGATCCACAGGCTGAGCCAAGATTATGCTCTAATACCACTGTAATGTTCCCTTTTCAGAAACATTGTCAATTGACAAGAAAATCTATTCTAGAGATAGAATGAAGGTGCATTTACTAGATTTGTCACCTTTAAACAAAGGATAAGCTCTAGAGGCTACCTGGCCCACTAGAAGACTCTGTCTATAGAGTGATTTTCAAGGGAAAATATCCCCAATAGGGAAATACAACAAGATTGGGAATCTCTCAAGATAACCCAAAAATGCAGCTACAGCAATATAAAGACATAAAATGGAAATATAAGTGAATAAACATTATGCCAAAATGTATGAAAAACCTTGAGCCATTTTATTATGAATATCAGCAGCAAAATGATACAATGAACATCAAAAGAATAAGGCAAGAAGCCTTCCATGGAAACATATGCCAAAATACAAAGTGCTGCTCCATAGCAGAATGCCCATGAATAGGGAATGTGCAGTCATAGAAGGGAGACTGCTATACTAAGTGAAAAAAATCATGGATCTTCATATACATGGCTCATACATAATTGGGAGAGAATATATAAGCTCCAAATCACTACCTTAAGTCAATCCTAAAAGGATTGGCTGAAATATGCAATACTGCCAAAATGCTGAACTTGCTGGGTAGCTACAGCAACTCAATATGTGTAGTGGAATGGAGAAAGCTGAATAGCTGAATATGTTGATGTGAATTTCTCCAATGATTCTCCCAAATGTTAGGCTAATCCTGACACAAGAGAGTTCACCCTCTGAAATGTCTGCAGCACCCTCACTGCAAATATGCCTCAACAAGAACGCAGTCTATGAGAGGGTCTGCGCTGTAATTGATGGAAGTGGTTGGCCTCCTTCCAATTATAGTGGAATAAGCTCAGAAACCATCCTCACTAACCTCCCGAAAGTAGAGAACCTCCCTCCTCTGAAATATCAGTTCAAAATGGTGTTGTAGGAAACCTCCCACCAACATCCCACAACACTATACAATAATCTGCTACAGACACTGCGTTGATGAAGTAGGCTGATGCTATGGCCTGAATGCTAGAATATGGAGGATGAGTGCAATCCTTCATGAGCTCCTCAAGAAGGAGAATAAATCCTAAACAGGACTCCCTCATGCCCGAGGGCACTACCGCTCTGTTGAACAACAAGAGGTAGCAATTTGTCTGAATAGACAAATAATAAAAAGATCCAACATAATCTCAATGGGCTGCCCTGCTCCTCTTTTAAACACAATGAAGTCTCCACCTTCCTTACTCTAGAAGTTTCCTCCCCCATGGAATATTCCTCCACTAAAACTACATTGTCCCACTTAGTGCTTTCCAACTCATGCCAACGCAGTTTGACTTGGTCAACTAGGCCTTGTCCATTTGCATTTTAACCTCTTTCACACATGAGGGTGTGAAATCCAGCTCCATGATGATCCATTTTCAAATTGTGAGGGATTTTATTCCTGTTTATTACATGAATGGGTCACTTTACCCACTTTTATTCAACAAAATGAAAATATGCAACTATAATGTTCCATTTTAGCTTGAGGCTAAAATTGGGAACATTACAAGGAGGGTCATTAAACTCCTAATGGAAGAATAAATACATGCCCAATGTGAAAAAGGATAAATCTGGGCCACTTTAATAAACACACTTGAGTGTGAAAAGAACAAATCCACTTGACTGGGTAAACCTTGACCATATATACAGTGCAGTATTGGAGGAGTGCTCATCAATGAGGCACAACGTAATTCTAGAAGGAGGTCTCTTGTGTGAAAGAGATAAATTCTTGAAGGTGGTTTAGCGTTTTGGCAAGCTCTCATCTTATAAAAGGAAGGGGAAGGCAACATATTGAGGTATTTCATGATATGATTTTTGATTTGTTGTCTGTTTATACAAATAGCTCTCTTGGCTGTTTAGCCTAAATTGCATATGTTGTTTATGTTGATCAGCGGTTGTCATTGATGTCAACCCAAGCAACACCAGGGGCTAACCAAATATTGAATGGGATTTTTGACCTACCAAATTAATATATTCTGGGTCAATAATGCTTTTTATGGTTTCTACTTGTCGATATGTTTCCGTTGATATATGGCACACCATGTAATTCTTCACGGTTTGAGAGATATTCATGTTTGAAGTTTGTACCCCCAGTTAGTGGGCTAAAACCCAATGGGGTTGGGGCATGGGTCATTGAAAAGTCATAATTAATATTTTTTAAGCTCCTAAAATCCCTCCCACATTCACTTGTTGAAGCCCCTCTCAACTTAAGCATTTATATAAATTGTGATCCTCATTTCCTCCTTATGTAAGGGATTTCGCCATCTGAAACAAGTCATCATGGAATTTTTGCTCTAACTTCTTTTATACGAAGGCTCAGAAGCTGAAAATTTTATGAGGCGTAGCCGAAATCCTGAGGAATCTACAGTAAAACGTTTAGATCAAGGTGCGTAATATTTTTGGAGATATTATCTGTGGAAGTCAGGGTTTTTGCAGGCTCCTGAAATTCATCTCAAAGAAGTGACCCTTGTAAAATAAACATAACTCTCTCTCTGAGTATCGGATTGGAATTCTATAAAAATTAGCAGATAGTACACAGTCTCTACTTTTTTCACTATCAATTTTAGAGCCAAATGAAGAAACAGTGACACGTGGCACATCATACAAGTGCGCTCTGCTGAAACATTCCATAATTAGGGCATTGTGAGAGATTGGACATAAATCTCTCTTGAAGAATTCAAATTGGGTCAGACCTGTGGAATTGGAAAGAAGACTCAGAGGAATACTACAGGACCAAAAACCAGATTCAATATCAAGCTCCTAGAAGGCAAGAAAAATCTAGATCATGTGTTGTCAAGGGTTGAAAAGGACCAGAATTTCTACGGCTGCAAAGCAAAGCAAGGTGTAGTAGAGGGTAGCATGACAAGAGCAGAAACCAAGGTGCATAACAGTAGCAAGAATTTCATCATATGAAGTCTTCAAGTGGGTAGCACTGCATACAATCATTGTAAAGATATCATTGTACTTAGTCATTGTAAATACATTATTGTACAAATTGTACTAGTATCTATCTGCCAAGGGTTGAAGAGGCAGTGTTGGGAGGTCTAGGATCATTATTAGGTGGTTGTGTCAAAGTTGGGGTTATGGTCTAGTATATCTTCTTCTTCTACATGATTCTATATCATTGTAAAGTGGACCATTTTCCATGGTACGGGAGTCCATTCTTATTTTATTCTTCTATAGGGTGGTAGGGTGGTGCTAGGGTGAGTTATAGCTCATTGGGTGTTGGGGAATATGTTCAGCTAACTAATAAAGAATCTCAGGCGTTGGAGCGTCCATCCAGTGGGAGATAGAGAAGAATGCTTTTCTAGATTCTAGGAAGTTGGGGCTTTATTTTCAATTGGAGTTGAATATTAAAGAATTATTATAAAAGCATTAGGTGGTTTTTGTCCCGAAGAGGGTTTCCACCTTAAAAACTGTGTGCATTTGTGTTCCTCTTGTTTGATGCTATCATTGTACAAACATTGATAATAATTGAAGA
The DNA here is from genome assembly GCA_034641835.2 of Pinus albicaulis. NCBI lineage: Eukaryota > Viridiplantae > Streptophyta > Pinopsida > Pinales > Pinaceae > Pinus > Pinus albicaulis. The sequence continues at coordinate 25,924,982 of CM076578.1, read as the reverse complement.
TTAATTAATGCTCTAATTGAAAGGAATACTTATTCACCCCCCCCCCCCGTCTCAGTATTTCCAACAGTTTAGCATTGAAATTTCATGTTTAGGAGGTTCATCTCTTCCCATTAGGTATCTCTTGGGAGAGTTTTATTGCTTAGTCCACTATCTGGTTGGAGACCAAGCTTCTACATCCAACTACAATGTAGATCCAGTGAGGGTTTTCTTGCCTTTGTAAGCAACAGCAAGTGGAGTTTAGATCTTTTCAGATCTAAGACATTCTAGTGCCTCTTCTCAGTGAGTGTGTCTTTTAACCTCCTGGAAGAGTGTATTGAATGATTGGAGCATAATATCAGATCTTGGCATCAGTCCAAACCACATATCAAAGGATACAACGCATTTCATCTTCCTAAACTGCGTTATTTACAAAGGAGAAGTTGCAGGGTGATTTAGCAGTCTTCTGGGAGAAAGATCTCTAGTGTTGGGAATCTTCCTTCACTATGGTGATCCATGGATTGGCCAACCAATCCATGTTCCTTTCAGATCTGATCTATTAATTTCTACATTTTCTTCATAAATTCTAAATATATCTGCAGATCTGTTGCATAGAAATTCAGATTTACTCCATGTATCTCATTTTCTGCTGAAAACCCCAAGGGGATCAGAAAGAGGAGCTCTTCTAGTGTATGGATCTGATATATATCATGCCTTTTATACACAAATCTGCTCTAGATATAACATGTAATCAACAACAGTTGCAGCCTAATTAAAATAATGTTTTCAAGGCATTTTTAAGTCATTCATATGGTTGCAGCCATCTTTTGAGGGGATTTCTTCTGTCTATGACTTGTATTTTCAACCATGTATTTGATAAAATTCATTGTATAAATTTATTTTTGCCATAAGTACTATTGAAGAACATTTCGTGAGCTCCTATTACTGCTCTGCAGAAACTGTGTTATTTTCTGAGCAAAATTGTTTATTATTGTTGCAGTCCCTCTTTGGGACACTTTTCAAGGGAACTAGGTGTGGGAGATCTATTTAACCCACCTAGGAGGATTTATTTTTGATACCCTCTTGGATTTAGGACTTAGATAATCAGATATAAGGGATCCATGTGCCGATTTTCAGTTTTTTTGCATACATTACTGGAAAATGCGTTTTCCAGTCATGCATTGCTAACAGATCCTATTTTGGGATATTACAGTGGTATCAGAGCATGATCCTTGGCTCAGCCTGTGAGCATCAAGCCAAGATGTCTTTTCAGGAAGGAAGAATATGGAAGAAGAAGATTGATTTCATTAAAGACAAAGAAAGTAAGGGTCACAACCCTTTGCTTGGAAGAATGGAAGGGAAAGAGTTCTCAAGAAATCTGTTCCAAACTCTGTTTAAGCCTAAAGGAAAAAACAGAGAAATTAAGAGGATAAACCATGAAGTTTCCCCAAATGTATCCACAAGATCTATGCATAAGAAAAATTCTACATATTCATCTTATGGGTATGAGCACTCAGCCATATCATCAAATCTACCATGTTCTATCAGCAACTTCTTCATGAAGAGAAAGAGAGGAGATGTGCCAAGGGCAAGATCCTCATTGGATGAAGAGCCCTCTTCTCAAAAGGAAGACATGGAGGTTCCTCCTTTGAAATTAGACCAATATCTAAGGTCTCCTATTGATGATGAGGCATTTTCCACCATTGAAGAAAAGGCTAGGGGTGACAGCACAGTCATAACAAAGGCATCTCTAGTATTTCATGAAGAAGAAGAAGGGGAAACTGCACCAAGAAGATAAGATCTTGCATTCTTGCAAGGAGTTTCAAAGAATCTCACATATAGAAATTATGGCACAATCCATGTGTAGCATGTGCCATCATTATTAGTTGGTGAGATCCTGAATACTGCAAAAGATAAAGGGGAGGGAAAGCTTCATAGGGTAAGAAACATTTACCCCTCTTTATTTCAAAAGAGTGATGTACTAAGAAGGCATGAAGATATATACAAGAAAAGCAAGGACACATCAATCCATACATCTCTCTATCATGATCTATGCCTTGTTGTCTCCTTACTTGGAAGAAGCCCACCAGGGAAACCCCCTGATGAAAAGAGTGAAGTGTTCTCTCAACCTTGTACATTGATGATACATTTGTCCAAGAGAGGAACTATCACAGCGCTGGAGACTTTGGGTAAGAAGCATGCTTATAAAAATCACATTTTACTTTATGATTGCATGCATTCTTTAAATTTACATGTGTAGTCCGTGACTCCTAAAAGGAGTGTCCTACCTTATAAACTCCATGGCCAACTATGGGCTAGAACTATTTCCAAACATGGCCACTCCCTTGATGGGCTAAGGGAGATTTTGCAGCATGATGGGTGCTTCCCTAAAGCACCAAATATACATTTCACCTTTAGCCATGGTGGAATGATAAGGGCAGCAAGTAAGTGGCATGTAAACTACTTACCACATCTAGATCTGAAGTAGGGAGGAGATGACCTGTGCTGGTTTCTATTGGGTGAGTGTGGGTACCACCCAAAGTTTTTGATTTTCTTGTCTCATGCCTTGTATTTCAAGAAAGGAATGCATAAGAAGAAGGCATGGTTTCTTTGGTTGATAAGAAGAAAGTATGGGCAGCCCATGATGAATTCTATGTCCGTACATTTACTTATGATGTATGTACAAGTATTTTTGTTTAGAATTAATATCATAATCATGTATGTACTTTGGGTTGGGAGGAAATGTAACCTTCTCATGAGGTTTTGTGTGGGAGCTTGTTTATATCATGATGTCAATAATGCTCCAAAATTTGTTATGAACATGAGAGGAGGAATGACACATTGGGTGAATGTGTCCATTGGGAATGCAATCTACCATATTCATTTGTAATTCAAGAAGAGGATAGGACCTTATATTACTGATGCCTTATATACTGTGTTTTCTTACGCAAAGGGTCATGTATTGGGCTTATGTCATGGGAAAAGATCTCTCACAAGGGAGTACTTGGAGCAAGACATGTGTTGTTGGAATATTGTTCAGCCAACACCTATTATCCTCCATCATTTTCAAGCTTTTAAGAAGCTTATTACAGCAAGAAGGTGGTGGGATGGCCACTTATTATACCATGACTTGGGGCAGCAAGATGATGGACAACGTTGGTCTCAAGAGAGGGAATATTGTCACCACCCAATAAATCATATTACACTTAGTCCATGTCTCTTTTGGAGCACATATAGTGAAGGTAATCTACTCACTATATGCATAGGAGGTTGAGCAAGGAGACTCACTAGAATCAATGAAGAAAATCATGAAGTTCCAAGTTCATTTTGGCTTTGTTGTAGCCCCTACAACACCCTCCAAAAAAAAAACCCCACTTCAAATTTTTGGAGCCCCTTGAAGCTAGAGAAAAACCAAGTAAAGAGTCCATAAGGCCAAGTCACCAAGTCGCAAAACTCATTTTTTAGAAAATTGCGACCCTGCGACCTTGCGACCCCGTGACCCCCAAGTTGCCAGGTCGCAAGGTCGCGAAGTTGCAAAACTCAACTTTTAATGAAAACTGCGACCCTGCTACTTTGCGACCCCGCGACCCCCGGGTCGCCAGGTCGCAAGGTCACAGGGTCGCGGATCCTCTAAACCATGCAAATTGAGACCTAGCGACCCCGCATTAAATGCCCGCACGTGCGACCTTTTTATATAAAGGAGGTCGCTAGGACGCATTTTTCACAATCGGCGAATAGAAAGAAACGACTCTGACAGGTCGAATGGCACGATTTTCCTGGGTAAGTTGCCGTTTCCCTCCTGCTTTTTCCATTGTGGGAATTTCTTGCCAAACCCATGTCTTCTTAGACCTTTAAATTGCCATCTGCATGAGCTATTACATTATTTTCCGGTTTAGGGTTGTTTGTAATCCTGCTTTCACCACAACTGCCCAAGCTCACCACATTTCTTGTTCAGCTTCTCATGGCCTTCTCCCCTTCTCCCAAAGCCATCCCTCAACTCTTCCTAGACCCTTTTAGCCTTATAATTTTCTAGTTAGAGGGAGAAAACCTTCATGTCGCACGCGCCCAAAACCCCCCGGCAAGCCCTAGCGCGACCTGCAACCCGGCGACCTAGTCGTGAGGTCGCAAGGTCACATTCTCTTCGGTTTTTGGAATTTGCGACCCAGCGACCCAGCGACCTAGTCACAAGGTTGCAAGGATGCATTTCCCAATTTTTCCGAGAGCTGTGACCCCGCGACCCAACGACTTGGTCGCAAGGTCGCAAGGTCGCATTTTCCTCTGTTTTCGGAATTTGCGACCCCGCGACCCTGCGACCAAGTCGCAATGTCTCAAGGTTGCATCTGGGTCTCTTCTTGCAATCTGTGACCCTGCGACCCAGTAAACCAGTGACCCAAGTTTTCATCTGTCTCAGCTAAAATTCATTGATAAACTGTAATTGGCTTTATATCATCATGTCGTTCTTATCTTGGGATTCCTTTATGAATTTGACAGGTGAACTTGAAGGAGACGCGGAGTGTATACCTGTTCTCTCGAATTCTAGCGACATGGCACCCCCAGTGTCCTGGAAGAAGGACAAGCAAGTGGCATAAGAAGTTGTGGAGCTGGACATGGTATCCCCACCCCCGATATACAGGGATACACTATGTACATTTGCAAAAGGGGACAGCATGCGATGGTACCAAGTGTGTCATGAGTTCGCCAAACCGGAAGCGAAATTCCCAGAAGATCTCCTAGACCGGGAAATATACTTAAAAGTCAACAGGTCCAAACTGCATCTCGCTAGAGCGCATCCGGCCATATTTCCATGTCCAGAGGTTATAGACTGGATCATACAGAGAACGGATCCCAAGAAGTTCGTGATCCGAGACAGCGAAGGCAAGGCTTTCGCAACGCTCGTAGGCTCAGACGCCCACCTCTATTACTCGTTGCCTCGCCCAGAAGAGTACTTCACAGAAGAATGGGCTCTTGCTCACGCAGTCCCTGTAGTTGACACTATTAGACAATGGTGGGAGGAGCCCGAGAAATTTAAAGTCAAGAAAGACCAAGAATATCCAGTGGCTAGCCTGAGAAAGGTTTATAAATTAGTAGCCGCCATGTTTTGCAGACTGTACGGGCGCCCTAATTGCTCCACCTTCAGCGGCACTTGGGCTACTATCATGGAATATGTAACGGCGCATGGCACCCGTTTCAACTAGGCTAGCATATTGATGGTTTCAATGTAGACAAACTTGTCCTCGGCATTGGCCCCAGATGATGGACTGCCTGCCGAATTCTACATGGCCTCTTACCTATTGGATGCTATCTGCGCGAGGTTACACTTTGAGGGATGGGCACACAACTGGGATTCCGCGCAGACCCATGCAATTCATCTGCAAACCAAGGTGTTTTGGGAGTCCAGGTATAAACAGGATATAGAGAAAATCTCCCAAGTATTTATCCCCTCTCTATATACGAAACTATTTGGTCAAGACACCCCCTGCATGTCTTGGCGGGCCAGAGAGACTCTAAGCCAAGTGGCACATTGGTTCCCTTTCGCCGGATATACTTTCATCCGAGTCTTTGGATCTTTCAGGGCACCACATGCTATGCCTCGCTTTGTTATAGACAAAATGCTCATTCAGGAGGTATGCTTCCAAATGTCCCAGGGCTTCTCCAGTGTCCTGTCTAAAGGTAAAAAGAAGCCGTGGCCCACGCTACCCCTCACCATCGGCGCGTGCACAGTTAAAGACTTCAAAGAGGTAGCAGCGGAGGGAGAAGAGATGAAAAGATATCACCTTGGAGCGCTAGAGCACCGAACATATGACCCGGAGAGAGTAGTTCCTGAACACTGCAAGAAAGCTAAATTCAAGTGGAACTACCAGCATATAGAGCGCCCGGGAGAAGACAAAAGAAGGAACTGGTACAACGCCGAGAGATAACTTGCTCCGGAGGCAGACTTTGGCCAAGAGGATCCGGATGATCAGAGCCTGGAAGACAGGAGCCGTCGGTTGGGAGGCGCCTCTTCCTCTCTACCCAAAAAGTCTCGGACCAACACAGGGCTTATTACATCTATCCAACAGAAAGAAGCAGAGGCAAAAGACCAGCAAGAGAGAGAAAAGAAGATAAAGGAGGACGAGAAAAAATGCAAGAAGATTTTGAAGGCAATGCAGAAGAAGAAGCAAGCCGAGGAGGCCAGGAAAGAAAAGGAGGAAGAGGAGGCACAGGCCACAGCAAAACGGGCACTCAGGGAAGAGCTGGACAGAGCAGAAGCTGAACGCCAAAAGAAGGCAGAACAAGCTGCTGCAGCCGAGCGAAAGAGGAAGGCCGAAATAGAAGCAGCGGCAGAAACTGAATGCTGACGAAAGGAAGAGGAGGAAAAGAATAGAGAAGAAGAAGAGGATGAAATGATAGAAGACATCGAGGTGAATCCCCTCGAGATACCTCTGGGTAGTACCAAGCTCTCTGATGTTAGTTCCCCCCAGTGGCAGGAAGAGGAGGTATTCGACCTCACCAAACTCACATTCAATCAATTCTCTTTCAAAATCCGACAAGAGAGAAGAAGGTCTCTGGTGCAAATTCCCTCCGCCGCATCCACAGTTGCAACCGGAAAAGACATAGTCCTTGATACCAGGACTAATCCCGTGATGATCGCATCGGCAGGCACGACTTTCGCCGCAGCCATAGAAGAAAATGTAACCAGAATGAGTAGAGAAATAGTCTCTCTGCAAAATAGACTACAAGCAGCCGAGCAGCGGGAGAAAAGGGCAGAACAGGAGAAATCAGAGTTGAAGGCAGAAGTTCAACAACTCTGAAAATAGACTCCCCCGGTCAATGAAGTACCACTAGCCATTCTAAAAGAGTGTGATGTGTTAGAAGCAACCATGAGGCAGGTGTATGGAGAAATGTTCACCATCAAACAAACAGTCGCCCCATTGGTAAGAGCACGAGCAGAAACTAAGCAAAAGCACGAATAGCTCAAGGAGGCCTCACAGGCCTTAGATAGAATGATGGATTGGACAGTGCGATACCCTCGGGCACCTGAGAATTTTCCCAAGAGGGATTGGATTCATACACAGGATGCTAAAGACCAGCTCCGTATGACAATACAGTCTAAGGACAAACTATCCAAGGACTTGGACAAAGTAATGTCTTCATACAACCACCTGATCAGTGGCATCGAATCAATGCACACTCTTCACCACATTCCTTCGCTTGGGGCATTGGACGAAGAGAAAGCCTGGGAACAAGTGGATCAAGAAATCCAGTCATTTCTGCAGCCCATCAAGCAAGATGTTGCTGCCCCCGAGCTCGCACCATCTCAAGAACATCTGGATCAATTTCTTGCCACACCAGTTCGGATTTATACCAAACTTGCCTGTCTTTCCAACCAGATCTCACAAAAAAGGGAAACTCTAGTTCCAAATGCTTTGGAATGCATGCATCGGTTGAAAGAGGAGATCCCTCTTGTTTCCCCCATAGCGGAAGAATACCAGACATGGCGAGGTTTCCTCAAAGAGCAGCAGATTGACGCCCCTGACCTCACCATTGCGCGTCCATCTTCGTAGCTCGGTAGCAGCAATCCATTAGCAGCAGTTAGAGGCAGGTCACAGGTCACACTGCCCGGGAAAGTCACAAGTCGCACTACCTATCCAGGTCGCAAGTCGCACACACCAGACAGGTCGCAGGTCGCAACCTCTTCCAGGTCGCGAGGCAACTCAACAGGCAGGCAGGCGAAAAGTCGGGAAGCCCAAAGGGCAATTTTTGTGCTATAAAACTCCCTACAGGGAAAGTGTAAAGGGGATTTTTCTTTTGGAGACTCAAGAGCTACATAGCATTGTATTAAAATATTATACTCTTGTGCATATGAATACAGATACTTGTTAAAACCCCTTTTTTGGATGATGTGTTTTGCTGTGCGAACACTATGTGTATTTTCTTATACAGTTTCAAAACATATTTTGATTAATGAAGTTGCCCTCTTTATAGCATCATTTATGTATCACGGCTATCTGTGTTTGTGTTGATGATGTTCAGTTTACCATTTGCTCTATTAATGAATGTTAATGAACTATTTTGTAAGCATTTCGTTTTATCTTTCAAAAAGTAAAGGGACATCTCGCCATAAAGAACTATTTCTTTTGTGGTCAGACTACCTTACAAGCAGTACCCTAAAGATGTGTTGCTAACGACACCTCCTTAGGCGTACATGCTTTATTTATTGCCTCGCTATGCATAGTGTTTTATTCGTGTTTAATGCATCAATCATGTATTCTGTATCATGTGAATAAGTGTGTGTCCGCAGGTTCAATCAGGTTCTTTTGAGACCGAAGGGAAGGCGTCTTAAGCGGTAGGCAGACCCACACCCCGGACGGGATCCCTACTCCAAATGGTTCAAGGTCTAATTGGGACTTTCTACCGTGGAGATCCCCTACTGTTGGACGGACATATTTTCCCGTCAATAGAATTGGCGCTAGAAGGAGGGCCTGATGGCAGCCTCCCAGCATACAACCAACTTTCCATCACAAATTCCCCATGGGGAGGTCATAATTGATGAACCTATCCCTCCTCCTCTGGAATATATTCCAGGGGGGGAGACTCGATATTTCGAAATCACCAGAGCGCAGTTGAGAGCCTTGCGCCCAGCTGCCCGCAATCTTATCAGAGATTTACGATTTACCCCAATCATGGAATTCCTAGCCCACACCAGGACCCCTGCTGAGAACATCACTCGTAATGGCGCCCTGGTGAGTACCATGCCCCAGCTCGTGAATCTCATGCTGGAAGACCTCGGCACTGCTGTTGAGGAAAACGACCCGATTCTCCAAGAGGGCGAGGAATTTGGTGACACCGAAACTTTCCCCGACTCCCAGCCTAACCAGACCCGGAAAAACAGCAACCATGCACACCCCCCACTTGGGGAGGGTGAAGAAGACAGAGGCCGAGGAAATGCAGGTGGGGGAAATAGAGCTTGCAGGAATGAAGGTGAAATAAATAGAGCTCGCAGAAATGAAGGTGAAGGAAATAGAGGCCGTGGGGCTGGAGGTAGAGGAGATAGAGGCCGAGGACAAGGAAACCATGCCAACAACCGTCACCCAAACCGAAATAGGCCTCCTGTCCACAACTTTGGATATCTTAGATACTTTCCTTACCGTGAGAGACATCAAGATGAACACTCTCGCCATGAGTCAGAAGCATCGGTCTCAGGTTCGGGAGGTGAATCTGAGCCTGAGTTTAGGCACCACCAGCAGGCTAGGAGAGTGCAACAGCTAGCCTGGATGGCTCAGTCCCCATTAAATCTTTTGGGCCCACTCCACGATCTGCCTAGGCATCCAGAGAAACACCTCCCCAAGTTTGATCCTGAGAAAGGCACCTTAGCTGAAGATCATATAAGCAGCTTCTATTTTTCTCTGCAAATCATGAGAGTTCAGTCCGATGACGTCGCATGTCGACTGTTTCCCCACACTCTTGAAAACAAAGCGGCCACATGGTACCGCTCCCTCCCCAGTGCCTCTATTACTTCATGGGACCAATTTCGTCGCGTGTTCCTGCAGAAGTTTTCAGAAGATAAAACTCCTTCCATGCTCCTCATAGAATTGAGCACCATCAAGTGTCATAAAAAAGAGAAGGTTAAGGACTTCAACCAGCGCTTCACTACCATACTACAGAAATTTCCCCCAAACCTGGCGTTGGCTGACTCAATCACCATTGACTACTATACCAAGGCTCTCCCTAGGGACATCACCGTTTTCGTCAAACGTGAAGCCCGCGCTACCCTTACGGCTAATTATGCGGCTGCTCTCGCTGTGGAGAAAGACATGCTTTCGATAGGATCCATCGATCACGAAGGGAGAGATGATCACAAGCCAATCACGAAAAAGGGTCAATCCTCCACTCCTAAGACCACGGATAGGGATAAAGATGCGTTTGATTTCGAAAGCATGACAAAAACCCTCAAGCTCTTAAAGAATGAAGTCTCTGACCTAAGGAGAAAGGGCATAGAACCCACGACTAGCACTAAACCACCAAAACCCTTTTTCAAAAAGAGCAATCCCAACACCAACAGACCTCTGTCTAACCCGAATACTGCTCTCAATGTGGAAGAAATAGGGAAAGATAACTTTTGTTCTTTCCACCAAGCTGCCCACTCTGAAAAAACGTGCCCTCAATGGATTGGCAGCATGACAGCAGTAGTTAATTAGCTTTTAGATGACCAAACCCCGGGGGATGTGACAGAGGATGATGTTTCCGATCACGATGAAGATCCGCCCCCGAACGAAGAACCAGGGTCCTCTATCCTAGCTTTTGACATAATTCGAGGGGGGGATAGCCTTACCTCCATTGATATCAACATGGCAGACAATCCCAAAGACCAGCCCGTACGAAATTATATTCTAAGGAGCAAAGGACCTATTCCCGAGAAATCTTATGAAGACAAGAAAAGGGCTTTCCTAAGGAAAATTCTGCCCCCAGGGAACGGAAAACAATCTGCTCTGGAAAAGCCCGCAAATAACATTACCCGAGCAAGTCAAAAGGGCAAGCTCCAGGCAGAATCCCCAAAAACCACTACCGAGCCTAGCCCTCAACCGGATTCTAGCTATAACATTGTTGAGGATATGAAAAAAACAAGAGCAAATATCTCTCTCTACGAGCTTGCCCGCATTGCGAACCAAAGAGAACTCATTCTAAAAGCTTTCGCCAATACTTCAGCTACGAAGACTGTGAGCAACACGTCTGCGCAAGCCGGTCCAGATGTCCAGTCTATAGTAAATGCCATCAATACGAACTCAAGAGGATCCACCCCTCCTTTCCTTTTGTCCTTTGATATTTTTAACTTCAACGTTCACAACTGTCTAGTCGACTCTGGTGCCTCTACAAACGTCATGCCTCTAATATCTGTCTGTAAGAAGCTGAACATTCACCCGGAGAAAACTGATGCAAAGATCATACAACTCAACAGATCGCAGGTGCCAACCATAGGAGAGTTGAATAATGTCATCATCCGCCTGTCATCAGATTCTAGGGTCCATCAATGCATTGATATTTTGGTTGTTGACATCCCTGAAGCATAAGGTCTATTGCTTAGTAGATACTGGTCCAACAAGTTGCAAGGCTATTTTTCCACCGACTGGTCCCACTTGTGGCTCCCTTACAAGGGGCGGAATAACCAAATCAAGGTCGAGAGTGAACCATATATGAAACACACCGTGACTGATTTGGATGCCACTAATGAACCCATCAAATTTTCCCAGGAGGAGCTTGGCATGTGTTTCCTGGAGGCCATATTCGGATGTTACCAAACCCCTCAGTCTTCAGTAGGCCCCGAGGTCCAATATGAACTAGCACTTGTCGCAGAGGAGCAAGCCACCCCTGTCCCACACCAAGCCGAAATCCCTTCACAGCCTACTACCCCGAAGGAACTGAAAAATTACATGTGGACCTTGTACTATGACAGTTCCAAGACCCATGACAGAGCTGGTGCAGGCTGCATCTTGCTTGACCCTCAGAAGAACAAATTCTTAATCTCATGTCGACTAGAGTTCCAGTGCACCAACAACACTGCTAAATACGAGGCTTTAATCCTCGGACTTAAGAAGGCGCTGGATTTAAAGGTAAAATGCCTAAAAGTCATTGGAGACTCCGAGATTATCACTCGGCAGGTACGCAACACTATTCACTGTTTGTCTCCACATTTAAAGACGTATCAACAAGAGGTATGGCGATTGATTTCTGCTTTTGATGCATTTGGAATTAAATCTGTTCTTAGAATTCACAATGCAGCAGCTGATACTCTGGCTAATGCTGCTGCTAGATTTACCCCTTTGAGGGACGGTTTTTCTATTGAAGTTATATATAGACCCTCTGTGCCAGATAACATTACTAATCTATGCGTTTTTGACGATGATCAACAAATCTTGGACTTTATACTCAATACTGAAGTATTCAAGGACGCGGCGATAGACGAGGCGGAGCATGATCATGCTTTGCAGAAAGAGCATGATGAACGCAAAGAGAACCCCATGCCCAAGAGGCTGGTGTCATTGGAAAAGCTCTTTGATCTGCAAAGCCAATTCCGCGGCCCCCCAAACACCAAAGTGCAAAGTTCCATATTGGCACATCGGCAAGTGAACTTGGGGTCAGATGAGAACCCAAAGTTCGTTAACCTCGGCAAAGACTATAGTGATAAGGAGACACGGGCCTTCACCCAATTATTCCGGAAGTTTCGAGACATATTTGCTTGGACGTATGACGATTTACGTATGTACGATACTCGGATCATTTAGCACGTGATACCCATGAAGGAAGGCGTTAAGCCCTTCCAACAGAAACTTAGAAAAGTGCATCCAGCTTTGGAGCCAATGATTCTGAAAGAACTTAAGAAGCTCTTGGATGCACGCCTTATTTTCAAAGTTCGTCACTCCACGTGGGTGTCAAATTTGGTACCGGTACGAAAGAAGTCTGGCGAGATCCACTTGTGCGTAGATTTCCGTAATCTGAATCGGGCCTTAAACAAAGACAAATACCGAGTGCCACCCATGGAACAGATATTGCAAGCTGTGTCTGGATCTGAAATGTTCTCCCTATTGGATGGCTTCTCTGGTTATAACCAGGTGCTAGTAGCTGAACCGGACAGATTGAAAACCACTTTCCGGACCAAATGGGGAACCTTTGCTTTCAAGCGCATGCCCTTTGGATTGATCAATGCGGGGGAAAATTTCCAACGAGCCATGGATATAGCTTTCCGTGGTTTGATAGGACAGAGCGTGGTGGTCTATTTAGATGACGTCACTGTGTTTTCAAAATGCAGGGGCGATCATTTACGCCACCTCAAGCAAATCTTCGAGAGGTGTAGAAGGTACGGGATTTCGCTCAACCCTAAAAAGAGTGTTTTCGCTATGGCAGAAGGGAACTTTCTAGGCCACATTATAACCAAGCAAGGCATTGTAGTTGATCTAGAATGGGCGAAAGCCATTGCTCAGATTCCTCCCCTGAGCAGCAAGAAAGCAATGCAATCTTTACTGGGGAAAATCAATTTTGTCAGTAAATTCATCTCGGATTTCGCCCAGATAGTTAGGCCACTGCAGGGAATGATAAAAAAGAATGCGATGTTCCAATGGAACCTGCCGGAAAGGGAGTCCTTCGACAAAATCAAACAGGCTATAGTTGAAGCTCCTTCCCTCCAAAGTCCAGATTTTGGCAAAGGCTTTATCCTATATACTTTTTCTTCAGATTCCTCATTTGCGGCTGTCCTTACGCAGAAAGATGGCAACAACGATGAACGACCCATTTCTTTCATGAGCACCGGTTTACAAGGAGCTGAGTTGAACTACCCAGAAATCGAAAAGCAAGCCTATGCGGTCTACAAAGCGGTCAAGAATTTTAGGCCCTACATCTTGAAAAATCATGTCACGGTTTTGGTTCCACACCCATCTGTCTGCTCACTTTTCGTGCAGCAGGAGCTAGGTGAGAGGCAAGGCAACTGGGTGGCATGCTTGCAAGAATGCGATTTAGAATTTAAACCGGCACACACCGTTAAAGGACAGGGCTTATGCCAAATGGCCGCGGAAGCTGCAAGTTCCCATGGAATTGAAGAAAAATGTTGGGAACAAGAAATCGACATGTACCAGAGCGACCATGTGCCTCAGCAAAGTAGCCCTTCTTGGTATTCCGACATTTCAAGATATTTAGCCCAAGGCACCCTGGACCCTGCTCTAACTGCCCGGCAGAAACTCGCGATAAGACTCAAAGCTGCATCTCACCAACTGATCCGAGGGAAGTTGTTCAAGAAACATTACGATGGGGTCCTGTTACGCTGCTTGGAACATGATGAAGCGCAGAAAATCTTGATCGAGCTGCATGATGGACCAGCTGGAGGTCATTTTGCCGGAGATACTACCGCCCATAAGATAATGCGCGTAGGATACTATTGGCCTACTCTTTTCCGAGATGCGCATGCATATGTTCGAAAGTGCATCCAGTGCCAGAAGTTCGCAAACTAGGAAGCACGGCCAGCCGCCCCCTTACTCTTAGTAGCAGTGGAGGAGCCTTTCCAACAGTGAGGTTTGGATGTAATTGGCGAAATCACACCTCACTCTTCCAAACAACACCTGTATATCCTTACAGCTACTGATTATTTCACCAGGTGGGTCGAAGCAACACCTTTACGCTGAATCAATGATCAGGAGGTAATAGAATTCCTCACGCATTCCATCATCACCAGGTTTGGCGTTCCAACTTCCTTGGTTTTCGATAATGCGACTTACTTCTCATCTTTTAAATTATATGATTTTGCACTGGAAAATGGTATTGTTCTGAAACATTCTGCAAATTACTATCCCCAGGGAAATGGATTAGCTGAGTCAACTAATAATAATCTTATCCGTATCATTAAGAAGACCCTGCTGTCCCACCAGTGCAACTGGCACAATGCCCTTCACAATGCACTTTGGGCTGACCGTATCACTCCCAAGTCCTCCCTAGGCACCTCTCCATATTTTCTCGTGTATGGAAAAGAAGTTGTTCTTCCTCCCCATCTATCTCTCCCTGCCCTTCAGCTATCCCAAGAATGTCATGGTACCCCATGCCCTACCTTGCAGACTCGAATCGACACCTTACTGAAGTTGGAGGAAGAAAGGCAAAAAACCCGGGAAAAGTTCGCCATCCACCAGAGCCGAATCAAGAGATGGTTTGATAGAAAATCCACAGGGGATAAAAATTTTGAGGTAGGAGACCTGGTCCTAAAGTGGGACAAAGCTCATGAGGAAAAGGGGAAGCATTCCAAGTTCCAAGCACTATGGACAGGCCCTTTCCAAATTAAGGAGAAGTTAGGATCCCACACTTTTAGATTGCAAACCCTTGAGGGACAAGTCGAGGTCCTCCCGGTAAACGGGCATGACCTCAAACACTATTTTACTTAGCAGCCCTTAGAGGGCTATCTTATCCTTGTACCATAGTTTCTTTTCTCGCCTTTGTTTAAAAATAAATAAATAAATAAATAAAATAAAATAAAATAAAATAAAATTTTAAGGAAGGATCTGTTAGAGCCACGCAATTGGCACACTGCAATAGGTTCTATGCTGATGGAAGGCCTTTTCCGATAGTCTCGAAGGCGGCAAAAGCTTGCTTGTTCTCTGCACCTAAAGGTAGCATATGACCTATCTCAAGTCATTAAGCGGGAAGCCTACCTCGCCAATCTGAGAGGGTGTCTGCAAAAGAAAATACGATGTAGTGGTAACCAGATCAGAAGGGAAAAGAGGTACTCTATGCTACGACAGGGTATCTGGGAAGAACCAAAGTCCTTATACCAGACCAGGAACAACCTCTCTGCAAGCAAAATAAGTCGGGATCCCTCATCCGCCCAGGCTAAATTTCCATCTCAAATAAGTGCCACGAGCACATCTAAATAAGTGCCTCAGGCACATTCAAAATAAGTGCAATAGCACACTAATAAAGGGTAAAGGATTGAGAAAGGCTTCCTGCGCAGAGAGGTTATGTAATGACTCCACCAGGGTACTGACCAGGCTCGCTGGCAGCGGAGCAACGTTCACGATTCCTAGGCAGTGACTCCGCCGGGACCGAGAGGTTCACTGGCAGCAGAGCAACACGATGAGGACAAAATAATCATACCGGACCCTGTAGCCGCCTGGAGTTCTCCAACCCTTCCAGTCCGGAGACCTGAAGAAATGAATTTTGGTTAAACATCACCCGAACAGGCCAGCATATTGAGCAACCCAACAAGGTGCCAAAATGCTAGGCAATGTCGACCGCAAGGTAAAAGAAAACAGCCAGCAGAGACCCCTCCCTCCCCCCGCCAAGACTAAGCATCGGCATAGACTCTGGGTTCGTCCAGTGAATCGCCATTTGTTGTAGCCCCTACAACACCCTCCAAAAAAAAAACCCCACTTCAAATTTTTGGAGCCCCTTGAAGCTAGAGAAAAACCAAGTAAAGAATCCATAAGGCCAAGTCACCAAGTCGCAAAACTCATTTTTTAGAAAATTGCGACCCTGCGACCTTGCGACCCCGCGACCTAGGGGTCGCAAGGTCGCAAGGTTGTGAAGTCGCAAAACTCAACTTTTAATGAAAACTGCGACCCTGCGACTTTGCGACCCCGCGACCCCCAGGTCATCAGGTCGCAAGGTCGCAGGGTCATGGATCCTCTAAACCACGCAAATTGCGACCTAGAAACCCCGCATTAAATGCCCGCACATGCGACCTTTTTATATAAATGAGGTCGCTAGGTCGCATTTTTCACAATCGGCGAATAGAAAGAAACGGCTCTGACAGGTCGACTGGCACGATTTTCCTGGGTAAGTTGTCGTTTCCCTCCTGCTTTTTCCTTTGTGGGCATTTCTTGCCAAACCCATGTCTTCTTAGACCTTTAAATTGCCATTTGCATGAGCTATTATGTTCTTTTCCGGTTTAGGGTTGTTTGTAATCCTGCTTTCACCACAATTGCCCAAGCTCACCACATCTCTTGTTCAGCTTCTCATGGCCTTGTCCCCTGCTCCCAAAGCCATCCCTCAACTCTGCCTGGACCCTTTTAGCCTTATAATTTTCTAGTTAGAGGGAGAAAACCTTCACGCTGCACGCGCCCAAAACCCCCCAGCAAGCCCTAGCGCAACCTGTGACCCAGCGACCTAGTCACGAGGTCGCAAGGTTGCATTCTCTTCGATTTTTGGAATTTGCGACCCAGCGACCCAGTGACCTAGTCGCAAGGTTGCAAGGTCGCATTTCCCAATTTTTCCGAGAGTTGCGACCCCGCGACCCAGTGACCTGGTCGTGAGGTCGCAAGGTCGCATTTTCCTCTGTTTTCGGAATTTGTGACCCCACGACCCTGCGACCAAGTCGCAAGGTCGCAAGGTCGCATCTGGGTCTCTTCTTGGAATCTGCGACCCTGCGACCCAGTAAACCAGTGACCCAAGTTTGCATGTGTCTCAGCTAAAATTCATTGATAAACTGTAATTGGCTTTATATCATCATGTCGTTCTTATCTTGGGATTCCTTTATGAATTTGATAGGTGAACTTGAAGGAGACGCGGAGTGTATACCTGTTCTCTCGGATTCTAGCGACATGGCACCCCCAGTGTCACTGAAGAAAGACAAGCAAGTGGCAGAAGAAGTTGTGGAGCTGGACATGGTATCCCCACCCCCGATATACAAGGATACACTATGTACATTTGCAAAAGGGGACAGCATGCGATGGTACCAAGTGTATCATGAGTTCGCCAAACCGGAAGCGGAATTCCCAGAAGATCTCCTAGACCGGGAAATATACTTAAAAGTCAAAAGGTCCAAACTGCATCTCCCTGGGGCGCATCCGGCCATATTTCCATGCCCAGAGGTTATAGACTGGATCATACAGAGAACGGATCCCAAGAAGTTCGTGATCCGAGACAGCGAAGGCAAGGCTTTTGCAACACTCGTAGGCTCGGACGCCCACCTCTATTACTCGTTGCCTCGCCTAGAAGAGTACTTCACAGAAGAATGGGCTCTTGCTCACGCAGTCCCTGTAGTTGACACTATTAGACAATGGTGGGAGGAGCTCGAGAAATTTAAAGTCAAGAAAGACCAAGAATATCCAGTGGCTAGCCTGAGAAAGGTTTATAAATTAGTAGCCACCATGCTTTGCAGACTGTACGGGCGCCCTGATTGCTCCACCTTCAGCGGCACTTGGGCTACTATCATGGAATATGTAACGGTGCATGGCACCTGTTTCAATTGGGCTGGCATATTGATGGTTTCAATGCAGAAAAACTTGTCCTCGACATTGGCCCCAGATGATGGAATGCCTGCCGAATTCTACATGGCCTCTTACCTATTGGATGTATCTACGCGAGGTTACACTTTGAGGGATGGGCACACAACTGGGATTCCCCGCAGACCCGTGCAATTCATCTGCAAACCAAGGTGTTTTGGGAGTCCAGGTATAAATAGGATATAGAGCAAATCTCCCAAGTATTTATCCCCACTTTATATAGGAAACTATTTGGTCAAGACGCCCCCTGCATGTCTTGGCGGGCCAGAGAGACTCTAAGCCAAGTGGCACATTGGTTCCCTTTCGCCGGATATACTTTCATCCGAGTCTTTGGATCTTTCAGGGCACCACATGCTATGCCTTGCTTTGTTACAGACAAAATGCTCATTTAGGAGGTATGATTCCAAATGTCCCAGGGCTTCTCCAGTGTCCTATCTAAAGGTAAAAAGAAGTCGTGGCCCACGCTACCCCTCACCATCGGCGCGTGCACAGTTAAAGACTTCAAAGAGGTAGCAGCGGAGGGAGAAGAGATGAAAAGCTATCACCTTGGAGCGCTAGAGCACCGAACATACGACCCGGAGAGAGTAGTTCCTGAAAACTGCAAGAAAGCTAAATTCAAGTGGAACTACCAGCAGATAGAGCGCCCGGGAGAAGATGAAAGAAGGAACTGGTACAACGCCGAGAGACAACTTGCTCCAGAGGCAGACTTTGGCCAAGAGGATCCGGATGATCAGAGCCTGGAAGACAGGAGTCGTCGGTTGGTAGGTGCCTCTTCCTCTCTACCCAAAAAGTCTCGGACCAACATAGGGCTTATTACATCTATCCAACAGAAAGAAGCAGAGGCAAAAGCCCAGCAAGAGAGAGAAAAGAAGATAAAGGAGGACGAGGAAAAATGAAAGAAGATTTTGAAGGCAACGCAAAAGAAGAAGCAGGCCGAGGAGGCCAAGAAAGAAAAGGAGGAAGAGGAGGCACAGGCTGCAGCAGAATGGGCACTCAGGGAAGAGCTGGACAGAGCAGAAGCTGAATGCCAAAAGAAGGCAGAACAAGCTGCTGCAGCCGAGCAGAAGAGGAAGGCCGAAATAGAAGTAGCGGCAGAAACTGAACGCCGGCGAAAGGAAGAGGAGGAAACGAATAGAGAAGAAGAAGAGGATGAAATGATAGAAGACATCGAGGTGGCTCCCCTCGAGATACCTCTGGGTAGTACCAAGCTCTCTGATGTTATTTCCCCCCAGGGGCAGGAAGAGGAGGTATTCGACCTCACCAGACTCACATTCGATCAATTCTCTTTCAAAATCCGGAAAGAGAGAAGAAGGTCTCTGGCGCAAAGTCCCTCCGCCGCATCCACAGTTGCAACCGGCAAAGACATAGTCCTTGATACCAAGACTAATCCCGTGATGATCGCATCGGCAGGCACGGCTTTCGCCGCAGCCACAGAAGAAAATGTAACCAGAATGAGTAGAGAAATAGTCTCTCTGCAAAATAGACTACAAGCAGCTGAGCAGCGGGAGAAAAGGGCAGAACAGGATAAATCAGAGTTGAAGGCAGAAGTTCAACAACTCCGAAACCAGACTCCCCTGGTCAATGAATTCCCACTAGCCATTCTAAAAGAGTATGATGTGTTAGAAGCAACCATGAGGCAGGTGTATGGAGAAATGTTCACCATCAAACAAACAGTTGCCCCATTGGTAAGAGCACGAGCAGAAACTAAGCAAAAGCACGAACAGCTCAAGGAGGCCTCACAGGCCTTAGACAGAATGATGGATTGGACAGTGCGATACCCTCGGGCACCTAAGAATTTGCCCAAGAGGGATTGGATTCATACACAGGATGCTAAAGTCCAGCTCCGTATGACAATACAGTCTAAGCAAAAACTATCCAAGGACTTGGACAAAGTAATGTCTTCATACAACCACCTGATCAGTGGCATCGACTCGATGCACACTCTTCACCACATTCCTTCGCTTGAGGCATTGGACGAAGAGAAAGCCTGGGAACAAGTGGATCAAGAAATCCAGTCATTTCTGCAGCCCATCAAGCAAGCTGCTACCGCCCCCGAGCTCGTAGCATCTCAAGAACATCTGGATCAGTTTCTTGCCACACCAGTTCGGATTTATACCAAACTTGCCTCTCTTTCCAACCAGATCTCACAAAAAAGGGAAACTCTTGTTCCAAATTCTTTGGAATGCATGCATCGGTTGAAAGAGGAGGTCCCTCTTGTTTCCCCCATAGCGGCAGAATACCAGACATGGCGAGGTTTCCTCAAAGAGCAGCAGATTGACGCCCCTAACCTCACCATTCCGCATGCATCTTCGTAGCTCGGTAGCAGCAAGCCATTAGCAACAGTTAGAGGCAGGTCGCAGGTCGCACCGCCTGGGCAAGTCGCAGGTCGCACTGCCTATCCAGGTCGCAAGTCGCACACACCAGACAGGTCGCAGGTCGCAACCTCTTCCAGGTCGCGAGGCAACTCAACAGGCAGGCAGGCGAAAAGTCAGGAAGCCCAAAGGGCAAGTTTTGTGCTATAAAACTCCCTACGGGGAAAGTGTAAAGGGGATTTTTCTTTTGTAGACTCAAGAGCTACATAGCATTGTATTGAAATATTATACTCTTGTGCATATGAATACAGATACTTGTTAAAACCCCTTTGTTGGATGATGTGTTTTGTTGTGCGAACACTATGTGTATTTTCTTATACAGTTTCAAAACATCTTTTGATTAATGAAGCTGCCCTCTTTATAGCATCATTTATGCATCACATCTATCTGTGTTTGTGTTGATGATGTTCAGTTTACCATTTGCTCTATTAATGAATGTTAATGAACTATTTTGTTAGCATTTCGTTTTATCTTTCAGAAAGTAAAGGGACATCTCGCCATAAAGAACTATTTCTTTTGTGGTCAGACTACCTTACAAGCAGTACCCCAAATATGTGTTGCTAACGACACCTCCTTAGGCGTACATGCTTTATTTATTGCCTCGATACGCATAGTGTTTTATTCATGTTTAATGCATCAATCATGTATTCTGTATCATGTGAATAAGTGTGTGTCCGTAGGTTCAATCAGGTTCTCTTGAGACCAAAGGGAAGGCGTCTTAAGTGGTAGCCGGACCCACACCCCGGACGGGATCCCTACTCCAAACGGTTCAAGGTATAATTGGGACTTTCTACCGGGGAGATCCCCTACTGTTGGTCGGACATATTTTCCCGTCAACAGGCTTCATGAGGAATATTTTATTGTAGCATAGGATCAGCAATTCCACATTCATCAAAAATGGAAAGAGGGACAGTGTGAGTTGAGTATCCTCATTTCTCATTTCCATGCATGGAGCCCCTACATAATGCACATGGGGGGAATTCGTGACTTTTTCTGTGAGCTACCAAGGATGGCTCACTTTGTTTTGATGATAGCATGTATATTGAAGCCTCTCATGGGGGATAAAGTACCCTACATTTACCATCTCTCATGCCTTGAGAAAACCAATGGACAACAAGAAACTATTTCTATGTATCTCCCACTTCTTTATGATGACAGCTAATTGGTTCATTCACCAAAATCACACCTATACCCTTGGGAGGAGACCATTCCATTGGAAATTTTGCAAAGTCCTTGTAAGTTGCTTGAGGGCACGCAACATTTTGGAAGGGAGGACTGTAATATTCCTAATTTAATAGGAATATTCAATTTTATTTTATTTTCTTTGTTCAAAGAATAAATATGTAAAGGAGGGTCATTAAACTCCTAATGGAAGAATAAATCCATGCCCAATGTGAAAAAGGATAAATCCGGGCCACTTTAATAAACACACTTGAGTGTGAAAAGAACAAATCCACTTGACTAGGTCAACCTTGACCATATCTATAGCGTAGTATTGGAGGAGTGCTCATCAATGCGGCACAACGTAATTCTAGAAGGATGTCTCTTGTGTGAAAGAGATAAATTATTGAAGGTGGTTTAGGGTTTTGGCAAGCTCTCATATTATAAAAGGAAGGGGAAGGCAACATATTGAGGTATTTCATGATATGATTTATGATTTGTTGTCTGTTTAGACAAATAGCTCTCTTGGATGTTTAGCCTAGATTGCATATGTTGTTTAGCATTGGAATTTCCTATTTAAAAGTTCCATCTCTTCCGATTGGGTAGCTCTTGGGAGAGCTATATTTCTTAGTCCACTATCGGGTTGGAGACCAAGCTTCTACTTCAACCGGCAACACAGATCTAGTGAGGGTTTTCTTTCTTTTGTAAGTTGCAGCAAGTGGAGTTTAGATCTTTTCATATCTAAGACATTCTACTGCCTCTTCTCAGTGAGTGTGTCTTTTAACCTCCTGGAAGAGTGTATTGAATGATTGGAGCATAATATCAGATCTTGGCATCAGGCCAAACCACATATCAGAGGCTACAACGTAGTTCATCTTCCTAAACTACGTTATTTGCAAAGGAGAAGTTGCAGGGTGATTTAGCAGTCTTCTGGGAGAAAGATCTCTAGTGTTGGGAATCTTCCCTAACTGTGGTGATCCATGGATTAGCCAACCAATCCATGTTCCTTTCAGATATGATCTATTCATTTCTACATTTTCTTTAGAAATTCTAAATAGATTTGCAGATCTGTTGCATAGAAATTCAGATCTACTCCATGTATTTCATTTTCTGCTGAAAACCCCAAGGGGATCAGAAAGAGGAGCTATTCTAGTGTATGGATCTGATATAGATCATACCTTTTGTACACAGATCTACTCTAGATCTAACATGTAATCAAAAGAAGTTGCAGCCTAATTAAAATAATGTTGTCAAGGCAGTTTTCAGTCATTCATATGGTTGCAGCCCTCTTTTGAGGGGATTTCTTCTGTCTATGACTTGTATTTTCAGCCATGTATTTGATAAACTTCATTATATAACTTTATTGCTGCTGTAAGTACTATTGAAGAACATTTCATGAGCCTCCTATTACTGCTCTGCAGAAACTGCTTTATTTTCTAAGCATAATTGTTTATTATTAATGTAGTCCCTCTTTGGGACACTTTTCAAGGGAACTAGGTGTGGGAGATCTGTTTAGCCCACCTAGGAGGATTTATTTTTGATACCCTCTTGGATTTAGGACTTAGATACTCATATATAAAGGATCCAAGTGCTGGTTTTCACTTCGGTTGCATACATTACTGGAAAATGTGTTTTCCAGTCATGCATTGCTGACAGATCCCATTTTGGGATATTACATGTTGTTGGTGAGAAATGGTTCAAGAAGGAAAGGTTGGACATGAACCATTATGAGCCATTTGTCAAAACTAGGTATAGAATAGGCTGTAGGGCTATCTTCCCTTTCTCACACCTAAAACAAAGGTTTGCACCATTGATGAGGGTTATCATGAAGTACTTTACCTATGAAGGGAGGTACTCCAGACTTTATTCCTACCATGTTAGACTCCTCATGCATTTCACAAGGGTAAAAATGCTCAACTTGCCCTACTACCTCTATAGGAGTATGGAAAAAATGTCTTCTGTTATCTGGAGAAGGAATCCTTCCCAACAAATGCAGATTTTGTTTCACCATTCCTTGATCAAGATGGTGGTTCTACATCAGTGGAATAGAAGGGCATACCTTGGGAGGTATTCATAGAACATGAAGTATTCACAAGCCCAAATCTCCCTCAGCAACCTAACTTTCCCTCATCATCTACACAAGTGTCCTCACCTCAAAAAAACCTCCCTTCCTCCCCTTCTATTGATGCATCAAATGAAGAAGGAAGTGGCAATGAAGAATCAGGTGAAAATGAGGAAGATAATGATAATGAGTCAAACCAAAATCAATAGGATGAGAGTGGAAATGATGAACAAAGTGCTGACAATGAAGATGAAAACAGTGTGAAAAACAATGAAAATATGGAAAAATATGATGAAGAAGATAAGGAGGTTGAAAGTGTAAATGAAATGAGCATTGATGAAGAGGAGATCAACAATAAAACAGAGGATACAGAGGCAAAGAAGGGAGGAAAATGATGAGGTAGATATAGAAATGATGAAAAAGCAGAAACAGAAAGTGAGGAAGGGACAGAGGAAAATAATGAAGAAAGGGGCAGTGAGCATGACAATGATAAAGATAATGACAGTGAGGACAATGCAGAAACTAAAGGCAACAATGACCAAAATGAAGCAAGCCTCAGTAATGAAAAGGAAAGTAAAGAGGAAAATAGTCATGACAGTCATGACAAAAATCAGTGACTCAGTGATAATGTCAATGATGACAGTGTAGAAGATAAAGAGGAAAACAGTCCTGATGATGAACAAAATAAAAGTGAAGAAAGTACAGAGGGTGATAGTCCAAATGATGATCACAACAGTGAAAGGACAAGCAGTTGCAATGAAGGACAAAATGAAGAGTTTGATGACAGTAGAAAGGATCACAGCCATGACAGAAACACCAACAAAATCACCTTCACACCTCTTTCATGCACATACCAGAGAAGGCCAAGGCTAGTGTTTGTTGCCTCCAAAAGGTAAGGGACCATGCCATCTACCTCAACTCAGCCACTGGAAAAAGGAAAACAAAAGGTAAAAGAAGAAGATGAAGATCATGAGGTGGAAAGGGAGTTTGAGATCATTCAAGTAGACAGTGATGAGGAGGAAGAGGCAAGCATCTCAAACATGCTCATCCAAAACAAAAATGCACTCATTGAAGACCTCCAAGACAATCTGAATAGGGCCAAAAAGTGTAAATGATGCCCTTGACTTGGAGAATAGGTAGCTAGGAGCACAAATTGCAATATATGAAACTAGAGCCATTAAGGCTCGGAAAGAAGCCCAAAGGGCACAGATGAAACTAGAAGAGTTCATGGGAGCTTAAGAAGAGAGTGAGGGTGAGGAAGGACAATCTAGGAGGAGGCCTAGAACCATGGGGTTGAAGAAGGCATTAGAAAATAAAAGAGAAAAAGAAGCAACCCTAGTAGAAAAGCTCCCCCTGGATAAGCTTTTGGCCATGGAGATAGCACATGATCGAGAGCCTTGGTTGGAAAGAGCCAACATACACTTGGAGGCTAAATTAGATAAGGCTAACAAGAATCTTGACCTCTAAAGGAGGATGACTAAGCATTATGCCCAGAGAAACCAAGTTGCAAGGGCCAAACTAAGGAAGGCCCAAGCCAAGATCCAGGCACTAAAAGAAGCAAAAGGCCAAGCTAGACTTGGAATTTTGGCACAATCTTCTCTATAGGTCTCTCAAACCCCTTAAAGGATACATCCACCAATTTTGAAGAAATTTGGACAAGTTTTTGTTTGTGAATTTGAAGGCCTATAAGCGCAGTGGCACTGGTGCTACGCTTTTCCCTCAGGCATCCTTAGAGGGAGAACTTTACATTTTTGTATTTCTCATGCCTAATACACTATTCTATTCTCACCAAATTTCAGAGCATTTGGAGTATTTTTGACCCCTCAAAAGGTCAAAAAACACCTCATTTTTCACCATTCTGCCTCATTTTTAGGCCTGGCACTGCACTCAGAGCAGTTTTGGAAATTTGACTTTTTGAATAGGTTACAGGTGCTCAATTAGAAAAATAAAGGTATATATTGAAATAAGACTCAGCAAGCTTTCCAACGGGTCATCACAGAGAAAATTCCAACATCGAGAAGGTCCCCAAAACTTGGATGCAATAGGACCTATTTTATGCCTAGAATGGCGCTGCACTTATAGACAACACTTAGTGTTTTTGGCCAAAAGTCAACAAAACACACTAATTTATTGCAAAATCATATTTTAATGTTTTTTAAAGAAAATCACTCTAGAATTAGGTGCTAGAAGTTATTTTGGCATTTATTTCATGGGATATTTTATGCCTTGGGCCTTGCATGGTCTCTTGGGCATTTATGACATTTATGAGTGATTTTGACATTTTCCAACCCTATCTAGGGTTTTTGCCTCCTTTATTAAGATAAATAGAGCATGAGGGTTTCATTTTAAATTTTGGAATTTGATGAGTTTTGAGAGAAATACATGGTTTTCTTAAGTTTGAAGAAGAAATTGGTCTTGTGGAGTTTGTGAATGGGCTGCTTTGATTGATGATGAAGGAGGATAGCTTGCAGGATCCCTAAGCATGATTAATGGTGATGTGTCTCTGTTTAGTTCTTGTTTCCTTACGTATCATTTTGTTTCATCCTTCTATGTTGCAATAGAACAGAAGAGTATAGGCTAAGAAATGTTGTTTGAGGCACCTTAGTCCTTCCTGTTTTCTATTGTCTTTATGTTTTCCTCTGTTGGGTTAGTTTAAGGAATTCTTAGTTGCTTCTTAGACCTACTTATGCTTGTTTATTCCATGAATGGTTCAATATACTAGTTTTCAAATATGTTTTATGGTTAGCCCTGCTTATTTGATGTTATTTAAACTCTATTTTGGAATCTCTCTTTAAAGTACTACATTTTAGGTTTTAGACAAAGAGGCCATGCTCTAATCATGCCTTTTGTCCATGCTTGAAAAGTTGTCTTAAAGTTATTTGTAGTTTGATCATAGATGCTTAGGAGTTCCATTTTCTTTGATTAAAGTTATATGCTATCTTGTATGTTTTACAAACCTTGAAGGTGAAATCACTAGAAGTTAGATCAGTTTCTTGCTTTCTATGGTTCACTGAATTGTTCATCTTGAATGCTTGTTTGCTTAAGTATAATAAA
Organism: Pinus albicaulis; assembly: GCA_034641835.2. Classification (NCBI taxonomy): domain Eukaryota; kingdom Viridiplantae; phylum Streptophyta; class Pinopsida; order Pinales; family Pinaceae; genus Pinus; species Pinus albicaulis. Next base: position 25,898,625 of record CM076578.1, on the reverse strand, counting down.
AAAGCTATTTTTTTGCCATGTATTATGATTATGTCCTTATGTTGATCAATATTTGAGACCATCTTTTTTAAAAAGTACTTGTTTAAGGATTCTTCACTGCCCTTACACACCTATTATGCTCATAAACGTATTGTTCATTTCACTTCACACATGCCTAAAAGATCCATTTGACCATGCTATATTTTCCCTGTTATGCATCTTGTTTCATTTTTGAGATATCCATGACTTTCATAGAATCCATAGCCCAATGATTTGATGACCTCTTGCTCCACCTATTCTACTTGACCATCTTACCCAACCAAAAAAAACAACAAACCCTACACTTAAAAACTAGACTAAAATCAAAACCCTAGAAACAAACAAGTTCACATCCTTTGCATACAATAAAGAGAGCCCTCTATGAGTCCAGGAAGTCTAGGTCCTAGGACTCCAAATACTGGTCTGATGTTACCTTGTGCATTTTTTCTGCCAATCTGCTAAATCACGGGACCCTGACATAATGGCGATCACGGTGGGACCTTCTGAGTAAGTCACAAGATGAAAAATTCTATATCCATTGATTCAATGCCACCTCATCACCGTCACCAACATAATGGAAATCACTGTGGAACCTTCTGAGTACATAGTTGCATGAATACCTCTTAGGACTCATATGACCTTCAGTTAAGCTTAGAAAATCAACTGATAGCCAAGAGTAGAATCTGTTTGTTTCACCATCCTAGAAAAATGATGACTCGGCTGTAGGACACTCATAGAAACCTTAGAGCTACATAAAGGAACTCAGAAAACCCCAAAACATCCCTAGATTGGTTTTTTGTCATTTATTGGTGGTGGACTATAAACATACATCCTTAAAACAGCAAAAACATATCCACATGGTGACTCCACAAGCCTCCAGTGGGCCTACTAACCCCACTAGTTCCCACAGACTTCCCTGGAAATGAATAAATCAATCATCATATTGCTGATGGTGGACAAAAAAGTTGAAATCTTCCACCTGGCAACTCCACAACTCTCAATAGACCTAGAGACTCCACTGGTAGAAGACTCTAGACTGGTTATAAAGATGCAGTGACCCTTTTTGGAATGATTGAACAAAATGTCAAGGTTGGTGGCAGACCTTCTATATAATGAAATTTCAAATTAGTTATCAGAGCTTCAACTTGATGATGATCTCCCAAAATCTGTCTTTCTCATTTTAAGGTCAAGAAAAATTAACCCTAAAATTAAGAAAAAATTTCTAGAGATAATGGTTGAAAAATATGAAACTGTCATTGAACTTTTACATTCACAAGATTAGTCATACAATTTCTGAGACCCTAAAGAATTTTTGGAAGGTCTCCCTTCCCCTAATCTGGAAGAAATTGTATTACCCTTTGACTTGTAGGCAAAATATGATTGTGCTTTCAAGGACCAGATTGAAGATGAGGTTTTCGAAGCTAATGTTTGGGATGCAGATAACCAACCAATCATGAAAGGCCTAAGAGAATAAAATTTACATCATGTTTTTGTTGATCCTGTAGCAGATTACATGGAGGTCTTGATTGGTTCAAGTTCCTAGGAATGGATTCTTTAAAAGAATCAAATACATAATAATTTGTCACTTCCTATGGTAGCCTTGATTTTAAAAACACATAATCAAGGTATACTGTGTTTCCCTCTGACAAGTAGTCAGATTATCTACCTATTTTTGTTACTGCTCAACTGGTTGCACTGGCACTATTGCAACACCTAGAACAACAAAAAATTCCAAGTTAGATTAGGGTAGTGTTGTGGTAAAACACAACCCCCCCATTTTTGACTTATGCACTTCAAATAATGGGGACTCTTTCTACAAATTTTTTTGGCTAAACACCTTTTATAATATTTATTAAGTTAATTATCCTACATTTTTGTCATTTTTTATCTTCCTCGAAATTTTAGTTTGATTGTTTTATTGAATCCATTTTTTCATAAGCTTTCCAACGATATTTGTTTCGCTTCATTTGGTAAACCAGTTTGCAAATGACACTTCTTTGAAGTTTGTTCATTTTCTCGCTTGGATTAAAAATGTATATATATACAAAATTTCAAATTTTGTTATTATTTAATTCAATAATGCATTTATTGTAAATATTAACTCTTAGTCAATTATAACTAACATCTTAAAATTTTCACAAATAATTCAGCCAAATTATAAAGCCTTTAAAAATTACACTTTTTAGAATTTTAGTAATTTATCATAATTTTTTTTTTTAAGTAAAATACCAACATCAAAATTTTTATAATGAAAAAATAGTCTTAGCTTAAAATTATAAAATCTCATTATAAATAATCCATACTTTGTTTTAATTTTTAAACTTCACTAAATTATAAAAAAAAAAAAAACTAAATCCCAATTAAAAAATATATAAAACATATAAAAACATATCGCGTGGATAACAAATCGCATCATCGCAAATATACTACATCGATATCTTCCAAAAAAAAAAAAAAAACACTCCGATAAAAAATTGTGAGAAATGCGATTTTTGTTTTTAACTCAACTTTTTAAAATTTTCGTTCGCTTTAAAACCATTCTAATCTTTTTTTTATAAAGGAGTAGGGTATTAACTTTTTAATATTATATTAAAATATTTTGAATTAATATATAAATTTTTAATTTATCATATATTTTAATTAATTAGATTAATACTAATTATTAATTAGTCTCTTAAATAATTAATTTAGTTTTTAATTATAATCAAATTAATATTAGTTAAATAATTAAAATTTAATTTCGGATTAAAATTTAATTAAAAATTTTGATATTTTAGTCCAAATAACAGAAATTTCAGTGTTCTAACAATTTTAACTCATCACTTTTGGAAGCTCATACAAGGAGTTTTACTTGGTCAATGGAAGCTCAAGACAACTCTTTGGATAGATAAAATCAAGGAGAACATTTCTGAGGAGGTTTCGTTAATAGATTTGATCATTTATTGGGTCTAAAATTCAGCAAAAGATCAAGCTCTGAATTTTTAAGCAAAACTAATTTTTTGAGTTTTATTTTTTGTATTTTTATTGCCACAACTTCTTCTAAGTGCAGATCCATTCGTCTATATTATCCTTGGCCAATTAGATCAGCACAAACATCAAAAGAAAGTTTATATTTCTTTTTTCAATTATATAATTAATTAATTTTCTATTGGATTTATTTTAATTTCTAGATTTTGCATTTTGATTTTATTTTTTAATTTTGTTTTGATTTGTTTTTGCAGAAAAACAGTTGAAGAAATGAGAAGAAAAATATCTCAATCAATAAGAAAGCTCCAACAATTGAATAATATTTTTGAACCAATGAAAATTGATTGAGCAAAACCACTCTTCAAACAAACTTTCTTATGAAGAAATTCTTTTGTAAATATTATAAATAGTAAATTGCAAAATGTAAAAAGAGCTTCTCTCCTTTGCAATTCTGGAATTCTAAAAGCACTTCTGTAATAGGAATTTAAAGGTGTAGGGTGAGGAGAAGAATCTCAGATCTGGAGATTATTGAGGTTTTTCTTTTACATTCTAAGTTATGTATAATGAACAGTCTTGCACTATTGCAGCTCTGATTTTGAAAGCAGAAGTCTAGGCATTGTAAAAGACTATTAGAGACCAAGCTGGAGAAATGTACTTAATAAATTGATATTTATCATATTATTATTTTAAATGCTGGTTTCATTTTTATGATAACATGAATGTGTCAATTTACTCGCATACTTGTGCACTTCTGTCGATATAAGTAAGTTTGCCTCAATTTATGTTATTATTTGTCTCTACTCTTATGGGTTGAATTCTAATTTATGATTAACTATTTACTCAAAATTTTGTTTTATAAAATTGATTTATTGAATATTAATATGTTGTGAACTATTTCTGCATGTTATTGTTTAATTATTCAAGTTACTGATTAAATGATCAGTATCATTTGAGAACTACTTCTTGAATGTTGTTAATTGATTATTTCAGTTAAGAGGTCTCTAGATAGAATGTGTTTGGTATTTAAAATGTCAGTTAATTGAACTACTTCGTTAGCTTGATATTCATTTAAAACAAACATATTTAAATCTCAATTATTTAAAACATCTTGCTCTCAGTTGGGATAGATCTATATTTTCCTAATTGAGATAGGACTAAAATAATTTTTTATTTTTATTTTGCATCTTAGAATAATATTACATTTAGATTAAATTCTGCATCCTTAAAAGGTCCTCATCTCAAAGATGGCAAAACTCTAATTGTGGCTTGGCTAAGCCCAAATTAGCTTGAGGATCACTTTCTTGTCTGATTAACAAGAGAAATGATCTGATGTCTCTTTCCCATTGATAGATAAAAGTCATATTTTAAGCCAATGGAGATTGAGAGAAGGTAACTGGACCTAGTTAAACCAGTCGGAGCTGCCACTCCAAACGGAAAATGAACTTCTTTAAGGTCCAAACTGGGTGGTTATCCCCCATGTTGTTGCAGCAAATTTCGAGGCCTCAACATTGTTGACGTTCGAAGGAGGGCTTGAGACTTGCTTTCCTTTAGAGTCTTTGTATTCTAATATTTTATTTTTATTACAATGACTCCTTTAAAACTTCCAATTTGGAGTTGTATTTCTGGACGAGCATCTTCCAATACTCCACCAGAAATATGAAGACACTTGTCTCAGGTAAGGTTTAATGGTAAGAGGAATATTTCCACATTTAATCATATTTTACAATTCATTCAAATTTTTTCAAATTCTGCTTTCCATGAGATTGATGAAGGTATTTTATGCAAGATTTTTACTCTTACATTCTTGGGAAAACCCAGAAACTGGTGTAAATCACTTCCAATTGCCTCAATCCACACTTGGGAAAAATTTATTACAATCTTCTTTTGTAAATTTCATGGGTATATCTACGAACATGTATGTAATGATTTTGAAGATTTACGAAAGTTTGAAGGTGAGTCTTTAATTGATTTTACCATCAGGTTTCATTTAAATTGTTTAAAATTTAAAATTGAAGATAAACCTTCGAAAGAAGAATTATTAGATTGGTTGGAACATATTTTCTCTCTTCCTTCCATTCTTAATCAATGTGAAATTATTTCAAGCTTCGATCAATCTCCTTCTAACTTCATTGACATAAGTAAAAATTCCAATATGGAGGAACAAACAAATAATGATGAAATGGCCTCTATTTTGTATAATCAATTCCTGCAATTTCTGCACATTTCTTACAGTATTGAGAAATATCAAGGTGTACCTTCACATGTCCATGAATCTCAATCACGAGGCTTGGAAAATTTCACTAATCAAACGCAAGAAGATATTAGCAACATTTTTGAAGAAAATGCCGTTTTAAAATCTAAGAATAGGTATGAGTTAGAATCTGAAAATCAGATTATAATCCGGCAAGTACCAATAGTGATTAAAATTTCCAATAATATGCAATCTGCGGTAGAAATTTATGAATTATTTCATGATGAAACAACTCCAAATTTATATCAACAAAGAAACATTCTTCAAGAAATCATAAGTAGCCAAGAAAATGATCTTAACTCTGAAAATTACAATGAAGAAAATACACAAGAGTTTTCAAATAGAGACATTTTCAAATACATTATTTCAGATTCGTATTTTTCCCTTTATCCTGATAATTTTTCTAATAACAATTTATCCTCTCTTTACGTTAAAGATATTCCAGAAAAAATAAACGCTGATCTAAATGAATTATCTATTAATTTTTATCGGGATAGAGAATTAATTAATGATCATTATTTTGGTATTAATGAACATGAGCTTAATATTCCTTCTTGTTTTAATATATTGAATAAGATCGAAGGGAATTCTAATGAATGTTTTAAGGTCATTTATGATAGCTACTTTGACATTGAGGATATTGACTTGTCTTCATTACAATTAAATCCTCATAATCAAAGTCTAATCACATGTAAAAATGAAGAACAATCTAATTTAGAAATTGTTCGAAATAGTTTTCATTTTCAAACAAATAATTGTACTTATGATTTCAACATTCCAGAAACCATTCCAATCTATGATTTATATGATGATCAAGCTCACATTTATATTCAGAGTTATATTCTTCTCTCTAATTCACAAATGGGTATCAATACTCATTCTAATTGCATTATTCAACCCAGTTTTTGTAAAGAGGAAATTGTCTTAAGTCACTCCCAATTATGTTGAAATACTAATTGTAACACTAGTGTAAACTATGATTCAATTTTGTTTTTTTTCAACATTTAATTTTAACTTCAGATTTATTTTATGTTTTTAGTCTTAAATTTTTAGATACTTTGTGCTGGCATATTGAGAAACTCAACATTGAACCCTCAATTGAAGCATTAATTCAAGGGAAAATCAAGATTCAAATTATAATTGTGAACATAAAAAGTTATTAAACTTTCAATTTCAATTACTTCTTACTTCTCAAGAGCAGTGCCAAAAAGAGAGTGTATTTTCATTTTATGACCAACAATCTAATTCAATTAATAATATTCTATTGGATCTATCGGACTTCCATCCATTTTTCATTGATCAATTTGAAAGACATTTGGAAAGTTTTCATTTACGGAAGATCATTAATAATTTATCATTTACTCATAACACTAACATAATCACATAGGCCAATGTTTCTGAAAGAACATTTTTACAACGTGGCTTGTCATCTTCTCTTTTAAATCTCTACTACTCAATAATGGAAATTCATCCAAATTTTTATAATCCAATTGAAATTTAGTTGGAAAGAACATTTCAAGAGAAGGTAATGGTGAATAAGCTACTAACAATAAAGATACATTCTCCTTTCAGATTTAGTTTTCTTAGATTAATTATATTTACATTTTTATTAATGTTTGACATGTACATACGTGCGGAATTAAAATGCTTACATGGTTTCATTGGAAGTATAACTATACCTAGTCATGTTTCTTTCATTAAGTTAGAAATAGAAATAGATTAATTTTCTTTTATGTTTGCATGTATTTCATTATTTCAGTTTTTCAATAAAACAAGTAATGAATCCAATTTCTTTAGGCATCCCATTTCAATTATAGAAAAGCAGCCTAGAGAATTTTAAAAGCTCTTGAATTATCAAATCATATTCATTTGTCAAGCCTTCAATTTTATTGTTTTTCACAATTCATAACATTGATCATACATGAAAAAATTTCAAGAATTTTCTACCACTTGACAATTTTTGATTCACAAGTAATTCTAAGAACTCATTTTTACCACTCTTGTCTTCTGATGTAATTTAAAAAAAAAAATGCAATTCGAAAAAAATCATTACTTATCATTTTAGATTAAAATAAGTAGGTGATGTTGAACATATGCAAATTTTGAAAAAATTTGGGAGAACTTGGAGCTTCAAAGAGGTAATACTTACAATTAAAATTCTTCCAGGTATGTGTTTACAGGTTCATCATCATCTATTGTTTATTTTTATTTCAAAGGTTGTTTCTTATTTCTGTTTTTGTTTTATGTGCAGATATTCATTAACTAGATTATGTAGATCTGAGATAAGCAAGTAGCCAACCCTTGTTTCCAAAATCTGCAATGTGTTCATGGAACTATTTATTATTTCATTTGAATTTGAAGGATATCTAAATTTTTCTTATATGAAATCTTGATAATTCTTAATAAATTGTCGAAATAATCATATCAGATCATTTTACTTCACACTCTCTTTATAAGAAAGTTCTGATAAAATTAATTTCCAATCAAATATTTCGACAATTTATTAAAATATTAAATGGTTGTTTATTAAAAAAAAGTTAAATCAATCACTTCTTTTTGAATTGAATACTTTAAGAAATCATCGGACCCACATATGTCTTATCATATATCGCAATTTGCATATCGGGGGTCTGAAATGAGCATACACCAAATATATCTAATCTGTCGATATTCTCATTCCCCCCGATCTCCTATGATCTTTCCATCTAATATCGCATTATCCATATCACAACTACTTGTATCACAATATTCTATCAAAAGCGATTCTTAGCATTTACTCATAAAAATTGTTGTCGATACCTTTGATGTTATTTTTCACTCATTCTCTTGCAAAATGATACATAGCATATCAAATTTTGCATTTCATATATCTGATAGTTGATTTCTCCAAATATTGCGATGACCACACAATTTTGGATCCGATATAAAATTTAAATAAAGTTCATAAAAATATCATGTCCATTCAATCGCAATAATGGTAGGAGCATATGTATAAAGAGTCCCAATGTCCCGGACCCGATATGAGATTAAATCCATATAATAAAAATATCGGGTCCATTCTCAATCAACATATCAACAAATAATAATTTGTTTGAATTGCGATGCGAAGCAGAATAGTAAGGGAATAATGAGGACTGTTAGATCTAAGTGAGATCAACGGTGGAGTTTAAATCACACCCAGCAAGGTTTCGAATATCAGAAATTTTAGTGGTTATTGTTAAGACCTCGCCCGGTAAATTATAGTAGTTGCAATGAGATAAAAGATAAGGTAAGGAGATTGTGAGGCGATGATACACATATCACACGAGATAAGTAATATGTTAAATGATAAAAGTTGCAACAACTAATGTGGAATTCGCTGTGAATTGCGAAATCACAAAATTGCAAAATTAAAAAAGAGTTAAGTTTTGAAATCTGCAAGAAGGTAAATTATGAAAGATGCGAAGTGAAACTATGCATAATTAGTCACCATTTGTGTGGGCCACAAATTAACCAAAGTTTCGTGTATATATTTTGATATTTGCAGTCACGTTGCATCAGTCATTTGCCGCATTTTCATTATCACAACAATAATATCGGTGTTTCATTTCATTCATAAACTTTAATCTTCCGATATAACTATTCTCCGATATCGTATTCATTTTTTCGCAGTTTCCCAACGCACATGCTTATCTCGCGACATTTTCATCACAATAATTATATCGCATTACTAAACTCAAATAAATCTGTCTTCAAAATTTTTTGATGCAATAAACTTTGATATTTGACTTTCCACCATTTTCTTTTAAATTATTATGGAAAGATCTCATTCGCATATCAACAAAAGTGGAAGTCACAAATTTTAAGTTATGCATGGAAAATAATTTCGTGACGTGAAAAATTCAACAAGACAATGTACTGATGATTAATTCATATTTTTAATTCTAAATTTATCTCCAGATATTCAAATCCTCTTTATATACTGTTACATTATTCAAGATTCTGAGTCAATTTCAATACTTTGGGACTTATATAAATTCAAAATGGAAGAAGCAAAAGAACATTCATCGCTTCAATTCATAACGAAGCATATATTCACCCTCATTTCTGATGAATTCGATTTATTTCTGACTCCTTGAACATGAAGCATTGTTTTTTAGTTTACTGCTTGTTTTACTTTAGATTGAATAAATAATGATTTTTGGGTCAATAAAACTTCTTCATTCTTTTAATTCAAATTAAAGAAAGAAGTTAACTTGCATTGGAGAAAATCATATTTCTCAAGTAAGATTAAATGCAATTCTCTAATGGTAAATTTTATGTGCCCACTTTCATTTATTTTCAATTCTTCATTGATGTTTTATTTTTATTGATCTTGAACTCTGTTTCTACACGTATATAAATCATTCACACATCTACCAGATTAGTTTTCAAAATTTATTTTTGCCCTATGAGATTCTTGAGAGATGCAGTAATGATCCTCATCGAATCAGCTAGTCTGGGGAGTTTCTGAACCTCTAGTTTGTTTCTTTAAGCATTGTTTTTATTAGAAAATAGTTAAGATGCTTTTATACAGGTTTTGTCTTCAAAAAAAAAAATTGCAACAGAGATAAACTTCTCATTCAGAATATTATCTATCATAATTTCTATTCATCTTCTACATTTTGAGAGCCTCATTTCTTATAATTCTGCAAGATAAAATTTTAAAATTTCAACATAAGAATGAACATGCATATGCTTATTTTCTTTTATAATCCTTTGTTGAGAGATTCATATAAGCAATCTTGTTAGAGTTTAGCTTTTAAATTTTGTTTTTCTTTTAATTTTTCTTTCTTCATTTTTTATTTCGCAGATTTATTTTCTTACTTTAGTTTAGGAATTATTTTCCTTTTACTTTCAACTTTGATTTGATTTTGGTGACTTTGCCATGACTTATGTAAAATGATTTTCTCTTATCTTACAGTTGTTGATATACATGGGAAATCTTTTACTCTATCCATATAAGTGAATTTCATTTATCATTAAAAACATATTTTTATGGAACCATAAAACCATCTTGCTTTAAAATATTTTTCATGGAGGAACACATATCCTGTCTAAGTGATTGAGTTTAATTTTTCAATGAAAGAACTAATTTGAGTTTAATTCAATGAATCCCTCTCACCTCTCCACCTAAAAATCTTCTGATTGATAGTTGCAGGGAAAAAAATTGGAGAAAACATTATGAAAATACTATGTCCATTAAAAATAAAATCCCTATTACCATCCCACCTCTTTCACTCAAATACATCATAAATAAAACCTTGCAAATGTGTTATCAAAATAGTGATAAACAGAGGAAGCATGGAAAATACAAGTAAACCCGTGGGGGCTATGGACGTTCGCTGGCAGCGGGACTAGGCTTGTATGGCATAAAAGACAATTTCGTCGGGGTACTGTTCAAGCTCGCTGTAAGCGAAGCGATGTCAGAGACAATCAAAAAATGGATATATGCTTTATAAAAACTCCTATCTCTACCTTCTTCTATTTTTCACATGAAGAAAATTTAAAAAACAAATTTCCCCAAATTTGGATGCATCACTTTTACTTTAGTCTGTTTTAAGTATTTATCTTTACAAACTCATATTGCTGAATCTATTTTATGTGAAACCTATGGAAATGTTTTATTGTTAGACGATTCCATGATTTTCATTATTTTTAACATTTGGGTAAATTCAAGTTCATTATATTTAATCATAAATCACTGGTTCTTCTCCCGTATGTCGCTATTGTTGTGGTAAAACACAACCCCCTTATTTTTTACTTATGCACTTCAAATAATGGGGACTCTTTCTACAATTTTTTTTGGCTAAACACATTTTAAAATATTCATTAAGTTAATTATCCTACATTTTGTCATTTTTTATCTTTCTTGAAATTTTGTTTTGATTGTTTTATTGAATCTTTTTTCATAAACTTTCCAACAATATTTGTTTCGCTTCATTTGGAAAACCGGTTTGCAAATGACACTCTTTTGAAGTTTGTTCATTTTCTCGCTTGGGTTAAAAATATATATATGTAGAAAATTTCAATTTTTGTTATTATTAATTTAATAATGTATTTATTGCAAATATTAACTCTTAGTCAGTGATTACTAACATAAATTATATTATGGATCGCAAAAGTTTAGATTCCAAAAATATTACTAACATCTTTCATTTTTCACAAATGACCTAGCAAAATTATAAAATCTTTAAAAATCACGCTTTTCGAAATTTCTGTAATTTATCATAATTTCTTTTTTTTTAAACAAAATATCAAAATCTAAAATTTCATAATGGAAAAATAATTACAGTTTAGAATTATAAAATCTCATTATGGATAATCCATACTTTATTTTAATTTTTAAACTACACTAAATTTAAAAAAAATTAATTTCTTTACCCCACTAAAAAAATATATAAAAAATATAAAAACATATCGCGTCCATGACAAGTCGCATTATCGCAAATATACTAAATCGATATCTTCCGAGCACACTCCGATAAAAAAATGCCATTTTTTTTTAACTCAACCTTTTGAAATTTTCATTTGCTTTAAGACCATTCGAATCCTTTTTTATAAAGGAGTAAGGTATTAACTTTTTAATGTTATATTAAAATATTTTGAATTAATATATATTAATTAATATATAAATTTTTAATTTATCATATATTTTAATTAATTAGATTAATACTAATTCTTTTAAATAATTGATTTAGCTTTTAATTATAATTAAATTAATATTAGTTAAATAATTAAAATTTAATTTAGGATTAAAATTTAATTAAAAATTTTGATATTTTAGTTCAAACAACAAAAATTTTAGTATTTTAGCAATTTTAACTCATCATTTTTGGAAGCTCATAAATGGAGTTTTACTTGGTCAAATGAGGCCCAAAACAATTAATTGGATAGATAAAATCGATGAGAACATTTTTGAGGAGGTTTCATTAATAGATTTAATCATTTATTGGGTCTAAAATTCAGCAAAAGATCAAGCTCCAAATTTTTAAACAAAACTAATTTTCTAAGTTTTATTTTTTGTATTTTCATTACCACAACTTCTTCTAAGTGCAGATCCATTTGTCTATATTCTCCTTGGCCAATTAAATCAGCACAGACATAAAAGAAAGCTTATATTTCCTTTTTCAATTATTTAATTAATTAATTTTTTATTGGATTTATTTTAATTTCTAGATTTTTCATTTTGATTTTATTTTTTAATTTTGTTTTGATTTGTTTTTGCAGGAAAACAGTTGAAGAGATGAGAAGAAAAATATCCCAATCAATAAGAAGGCTCCAACAATTGAATAATATTTTTGAACCAATGAAAATTGATTAAGTAAAACCACTCTTCAAATAAACTTTCTTCTCTCCTCTGCAGTTCTGGAATTCTAAAAGCACTTCTGTAATAGGAATTTAGAAGTATAGGGTGAGAGGAGAAGAATCTCAGATCTAAAGATTATTGAGGTTTTTCTTTTACACTCTGAGTTATGTATAATGAACAGAGTCTTGCACTACTGCAGCTCTGATTTTGAAAACAGAAGTTCAAGCATTGTAAAAGACTATTAGAGAACGAAGCCGAAGAATTGTACTTAATAAATTGGTATTTATCATATTATTATTTTAAATGCTGGTTTCATTTTTATGATAACAGGAATGTATCAGTTTACTCTCATACTTGTGCACTTCTGTCGGTATGAGTAAGTTTGCCTCAACTTATGTTATTATTTGTCTCTACTCTTATGGATTGAATTCTGATTTTTGATTAACTATTTACTCAGAAATCTGTCTTATAAAACTGATTTATTGAATATTAATATGTTGTGAACTAATTCCGCATGTTATTGTTTAATTATTCAAGTTACTGATTAAATGATTAATATTATTTGAGAACTACTTCTTGAGTGTTGTTGATTGATTATTTCAGTTAAGAGGTCTCTAGATAGAATGTGTTTGGTATTTAAAATGTTAGTTAATTGAACTACTTCGTTAGCTTGATATTCATTTAAAACAAACATATTTAAATCTCAATTATTTAAAACATTTTTCTCTCAATTGGGATAGATCTATATCTTCCTAATGGAGATAGGACTAAAATGGTTTTTTTTTACTTTCATCTTAGAATAATATTGCATTTAGATTAAATTCTACACTCTTAAAAAGTCGTCCTAAAGATGGAAAAACTTTAATTGTGGCCTGACTAAGGCCAAATTAGCTTAAGGATCACTTTCTTGTCCGATCGGCAAGAGAAATGATCTAATGTCTCTTTCCCATTGATAGATAAAAGTCATATTTTAAGCCAATGGAGATTGAGAGAAGGTAACTGGACCTAGTTAAACCAGTCAGAGCCACCATTCCAAATGGAAGCTTTAAAGGTCTGGATCGGTGGTCATCCCCCATGTTGTTGCGGCAAATTTCGAGGCCTTGAGGCCTCAATAGGTAGATTGGCGCAAATAAGCTCAGTTGCTCAGTCTTCTCAACATATTTCTAGATTTTTTTTAGTCTTAGAATGCTGATCCAAAATAAATAAACAAAAAACTCAAAAACATAGAAAGAAGGAAAAAGAGGGTAGATTTGAAAAAGAGGTACAACCCCATACCCAAAAAATAGTAATACTGAAAGTGTACAAGCCTAAATGCCACTACTCATTCAAAAGAAGATCTTGTTTAGTCATCTAGCCTAATCATGACTGAACATGTTTTAAAATTGTGTTGATAAGTTAGTGAAAAAATGATTTTCAAAATTATTCAGAAATTCAGACATCAGGAAAAGGATACATTAGAAATAAAGGTATTTGTTCCACATGCTCAAATTGTTGAATATTGCAACAAGAAACAATGAAGGAGGCATCCTGAAACATCATTCTTGATCCTAGTTGGAAAGTGATCACCTAAACTAGGTGGGGCCCACACAGGTGATTTTTGTCGCAAAGTCTATTTTTAGACATGTTGATCATATTCTATGAATTGCGGGATGCTATTTGTGGATGGTTGGTCAAGTTGGAAAAATAGATGGATTTCTATTTTTAGACATATTGGGCGGAATCTATTTTTAGATTGCCAGTCTAAAAATAGATATGTCGAATATTATTAGCTCTTAATAATATTTGGACTATAAACATTATCTTATTCTCTTGGAGCACTTCAGTTAAGTGCACAGATGTGGCACAGCAGCTGACAGAAGGAATTACGCTATTCCTGAGGGTTAAGTGGAACTATTGCATGGAGACTTCAGTTAGAACTCATGTGACAAAGTTTAGTGGAGTTATTAAAGTAGTTGGTGGAGTTGTGTTCAGTTTAACTGAGTTAAACATAGTTGAGCTAGTTATATCTAGTCTAACTAATTGATACACTAGTGAGAGGTGTGAATTAATTATTAATTAATTCACTAATTATTAACTCATTAATCAACTAAAGAATACATCAGTTAACTATAGTGCATGGACAGTTTCAGTGGAGACCAGTGGAGAGGTAGGTGAAAGAGCAGGTTGACTATCAATTATGACTATAACGTTGGATGAATTTTGCACCACACATTGATGGAGATGCCAATGAGGATTGCGTGGTCAATATAGGATGGATTCAAGTTCATCCAGAGCCATTCTTTAGTAGTGATTGCGCAGTAGAGGCAGGCTAGCAGGTGGCAGAGATTGGAGCATGTGTTTTGCTATATCAGACCTGATTAGTGTGTAGCAATTGGAGATTGTACTGAGAGCTTGTGAGGAGATTTGTATAATCATTGTTACATGATCTCTATGACATATAATATACAGATAGTTGGGGGTTTTCAGCTTTAAGCTTTCCCATAAATTACTGTGTTCATATGTGTGAATTTTTATGGTTTTAATGTGTGCATGCAATTGATTTTATTTCCGCAATTAATGATCAATGGTAGAAGAAATTTTTTATTGTGCATGAAGTCAAATAGTGTGTGATCAGGAGAATATTGGATGTATAACATATCAGTTATATGATTTTCTACATGGTATCAGAGCGATATTGATCATTGGAGCAATTGCAAAACATTGAAGCAGTTGAAGTGGTTGTGCTGGTGGAATTCGAAATTGCTGCAGTGTTTTCTTGGTGTCGAAGTTGAGCATTCATTGAAATGTCCTTCAATGGATTGCGATTGGAGTATGCCCTTGAGGGCAACTCGAATTATATTTCATGGAAGGACAGGATGGAGGCGGTGCTGGAGGATAATGGGTTGAAGGAGTTCATAGATGCTGATATTCCTAAACTGGGTTCTAGCGATGAAACCACACTTGACGCATGGCAAAAGAAGGTAGCAAGGTGTCGAAGAATTATGTTGGAAGGTGTGAAGGATCACATAGTTTCCGGCCTTCATGGTAATGCTTCTCCATTCTTGATGTGGAAAGCGTTGACAGACTTGTTCCGAAGCACGAGCGACCAGAGGAAGTTGGCGCTCAAGGATAAACTCAGGAAAATAAAAATGGAGAATAATGACACTATTCCGATATACTTGACAAAGTTTGTCCACTACAGGGATGAGCTTGGGAGTGTAGGAGTTAGTGTGGATGACGAGGACTTGGTGAGCTTGGCTCTCCTTGGGCTTCCAAAGAGTTGGAATTCCTATCAGGACTTTGTCAATGGTCGGGAGAAACTGCCAGGATGGGAGCGACTTTAGTCAGATCTTGTGTAGGAGGAGATAAGGCGGGATACCAGGGATGGATATTCATCAAAGAATGATGATGAAGAGGATTGCGCTTTGGCTGCCAAAGCAAGGGAAGGGAAGGGGAAGAAAAATACTTCTCAATCCGGTGAGGATGGAAAAAAGCGTGACATGTCCAAAGTGAAGTGTTTTCACTGTCACGAGCATGGGCATTTAACCACACATTGTCCACAGAAGAAGAAGAACAAGCAGGCTGCTAGAGCTGCAGCTGGTGAGGCTCTTGCTTTGCAATTTGAGCTGGACTTCTCATTGATCGCATGCTTGGTGTCTAGTGCATTGGGATCGGGGTGGTATTTTGATAGTGGCGCTTCCTTTCACATGACGGGAGATGTGAATATTTTCAGTGACTTGGTGGAGAAAGATCTCTAGTTGCATGTTGAGTTGGGCGACAATGGAAGATACAATGCGAATGGAATTAGTACCATTAATTTTCAGAGGGAGTCAGGTAAACTCATTCTTTTACAAGATGTAGTGCATGTTCCAGGCTTAAAGAAGAATTTAATCTCAGTCGCAATGTTAGAGGATAAAGGGTATGATGTTGTCTTTAGTGAAGTAAAAGTTTTCCTTCGGTACAAAGCAACAGGACAAGTCAAGAAGGTTGGGATTCGAGCCAAGAATCTCTACAGACTTGAAGTAGATGGGATTTCTACGAAGCTTCCTACTGTCGGGAAGTGCAAGAAAGACATGCAATTGAAGCTTGATAGGGAGCTGGATTTGCATGCAGGTAAGAGTGAACCTCGGGATGTGGAGAAGCCACAAGATGAGGATCATGGAGTGGAAGAAACCACTCATGCAGAGAAATTTCATGCCAAATGGGCAAAGAGAGTGCATGCAGCTATACCACCAGGTGAGAGGTGGGGCGACATGCATGAGTATTCCCAAGAGGAGATTTCTGGGCAGGATTCATGGAGATGGTGTGGATCTCATGAATTGAACTTGGCTACGAGGTGCCCATAGAGAAGCAGTAGCATGATCAGTTTTATTGATGCAGGCAGATCAAAGTGACAGTGTCGGATACTGGAACGCGGTTCAGAGTTGACAGCAAGTGCAGAGTGCATGGGTGCAGATTTAAACAACGCAGTGGTTCCTGAAGACATGTGCAGTTGGTACTAGCAGAAGTTGAAGACTTTGATGATAGATGCATCCAATTTATTGAGTTGTTTGGAGCCTATTTTATTTCGGAAGAGTTGCAGAGCAAATGTATGGAGTTGCATGGCACTTGAAAAGGTTGCAGGGCGAATGCATGGAGTTGCATGTTGCATGCAAAGACAATCCTTTCTTGTTGAGAGGGAGTGTTGAAGATTACAACAAGAAACAGTGAAGGAGGCATCTTGAAACATCATTCCTGATCCTAGTTGGAAAGTGATCACCTAAACTAGGTGGGGCCCACACAGGTGATTTTTGTCGCAAAGTCTATTTTTAGACTATGTCTATTTTTAGACATGTCAATCATATTCTATGAGTTGCGGGATGCTATTTTTGGATGGTTGGTCAAGTTGGAAAAATAGATGAACTTCTATTTTTAGACATATTGGGCGGAATCTATTTTTAGATTGCTAGTATAAAAATAGATATGTCGAATATTATTAGCTCTTAATAATATTTGGACTATAAACATTATCTTATTCTCTTGGAGCACTTCAGTTAAGTGCCCAGATGTGGCACAATAGCTGACAGAAGGAATTATGCTATTCCTGAGGGTTAAGTGGAGCTATTGCATGGAGACTCCAGTTAGAACTCATGTGACAGATTTTGGTGGAGTTATTGAGGTAGCTGGTGGAGTTGTGTTCAGTTTAACTGAGTTAAACATAGTTGAGCTAGTTGTATCTAGTCTAACTGATTGATACACTAGTGAGAGTGGTGTAAATTAATTATTAATTAATTCACTAATTATTAACTCATTAATCAACTAAAGAATATATCAGTTAACTATAGTTCATGGACAGTTTCAGTGGAGACCAGTGGAGAGGTAGGTGAAAGAGCAGGTTGACTATCAGTTGTGACTATAGTGTTGCATGAGTTTTGCACCACACATTGATGAAGATGCCAATGAGGATTGCGTGGTCAATATAGGATGGATTAGAGTTCATCCAGAGCCATTATTTAGCAGTGATTGTGCAGTAGAGGCAGGCTAGTAGGTGGCAGAGATTGGAGCATGTGTTTTTCTAGATCAGACCTGAATAGTGTGTAGCAATTGGAGATTGTACTGAGAGCTTGTAAGGAGCTTTGTATAATGATTGTTACATGATCTCTATGACATATAATATACAGATAGTTGGGGGTTTTCAGCTTTAAGCTTTCCCATAAATTATTGTGTTCATATGTGTGAATTTTTATGGTTTTAATGTGTGCATGCAATTGATTTTATTTCCACAATTAATGATCAATGGTAGAAGAGATTCTGTATTGTGCATGAAGTCAAATAGTGTGTGATCAGGAGAATCTCGGATGTATAAAATATCAGTTATATGATTTTCTACACAAATCTGAACCAAAGAGAAATATGGGGATGCATAAAAAATGATAGATCACACCCCTTATTTTTCTAGTTTTGTTTGTACAAAAATAATGTTTATATGCAGCTTGTCCTAATGCCACAACCCATGGTAAGTCAGATTGCCTAATCCTGATTTAAACCATGTTTTCAATTTGATGTTAATATCTTAGAGAATGAAGTCTGTCAAACAGCTTAATCCTGATAGTCAAATAGTCTAGGTAGAGAATAAAAGAGTTCACTAGCATAATCTGAACTCTTGGAAGTGATAAGAGTAGAAGTAGATAGTTTTTTTTGCTTTCAAAAGAAGAAAATGTCAAGGTTTTTCCAGTTCAAGTGCACCCAAGGAAGAAAAAATGTTAGGCAAGTAGACTGAGTAGGTAAAGATGAGTTTGAAGTGATCATGTTTTCCATATTCTTGAGATCACAACTTCAAAAGAAACATCAGCAAATGAAAGAAGAAAAATCTGCCCAATGGATGAGGCATTGGTCTTCATAAACCTATAGATCTGAAATTCTGGACACCTCCTGAAAAGAAGCTTCCCTCCCTAAGTGGAGCCATTGTTAGTCATCAGTGATTTTGGCTATTTTGTAGATGACCAAATGCTTGTTCTAGATTTCTAAAAACAAAATTCCTGAATGTTGTAAGTTTTAGAAATCTCACTGCCTTCATTATCCTCAAGATAATTTTTTCACTTTTTCACTATCCTATTATGGCATGGCCAACTTACCACTCCTAGAAGACCCATTATGGGCTCATGCCTCTCATTTTCACTATGTTTTTCCACCTCTGACCTTATCACTCTGTTTTGACTTTCCTAACCCCTCAACTTTCCACCTAGGATCACCAACCAACCTACTCATTCTTGTGTTTTCCTGGATACATCAAGAATTTATGGTCTCAAAACTATCTTTGTAGGCTCTTTAGATAAATCAAGTACATTGGATTTTGGATCTTCAATAAATCATAATATCAAAAACTCTATTTTCATACTTAAGGACCCTAAGCTAAGCTTTCAGTGAAAGACAAACCCAAAGAGCCTCCCACTAGGTCATTTAGGGTTTCATGGGTTGTAGGATGGTTTTGGTGTTCTAAGTCACTTTTTTACATGTTCCAAGAAGCTGAATCGAGTATGAAAGAAATTTAGTACATGGTTGTCCGAAATGGATTAGGAAATACTTCAAGGAAGGCCCCTTTGGTCAAGCACAAATTCTGCAAAGATCAGCTGCTCATTTTGACATTTCTACAGGAATGTCAAGGTGGCTATCAGCAAAAAATAAGGTAAGATAAGAGGCCAGCTCCTCACTAAAGGACATCCACAGAAAAACAAAAGAATCAGGCCTATGTTAAAAAGGGATCAGGGTTTTTAGGACTGATTGGCTAAACAGTGTTGCCAAGCAAGAAGCCAATGCAAAAGACCACAAGGACAGGGGCACATCCACACAACCAAG
Source organism: Pinus albicaulis (assembly GCA_034641835.2). Taxonomy (NCBI): domain Eukaryota; kingdom Viridiplantae; phylum Streptophyta; class Pinopsida; order Pinales; family Pinaceae; genus Pinus; species Pinus albicaulis. The sequence goes on along the minus strand of CM076578.1, from coordinate 25,878,748 downwards.
AATAAATTGAAGATTTTTAGAAATTATAGATGAAAAAGGGAAAAAGGTGAGGTGAACTAGACATAAATGAATGAACTTGAAGGGGCTATAGAGAAATTAGAAGACAACACTAATTGCTTTTCTCTAACAACCCTAAAACCTAAAATTTTTGGGAATATAGGCAAAGTAGGTGAAATGAAGATGATGGGCCTCCATCAAGACAACAGAAATTTTCCAAAGAGATATTAAAGGTGATTCCTAGGGTTGACCAAGGCAATGGTGCTTCACTACATCGAAGGGAGAAAATGAAAAGAGTATCAGTGTGAGGGAGATCAAGCCTCTATTATGTAGACAATTTCCCTCAAAATGGTCAAAGGAAAGAAGGCATAGGGTTAAGTTTCAAAATGGAAGACCAAGCTGAGCATCAGTTTATTGTTGAGTAACTGAGGTTTTCAAACTCCAAATAATGACAAAGGAAACCAAAACAACTATGTCATGGCACCTGCAACAAATTAGAAGTGGCCAAGAAGAGACATAGCAGGCATGATCTATAATCATCGTCAAAATGGATACATCACTTTCAACATCAGTAAGAATGTAAGAAAAACATGTTTTTGGGTTTAATAACACTCAAAGATGCCAAAAGGAATAAAATACTATTTCTCAGTTTCTCATATGAAAACAAAGGAGGTTTGAGATGCCAAGACCCTCAAGGTTAAAAGAGACATTTTATTTCTCCAGTAAGCCATCACCAAAGGAGGGAGAATTACCATGAAAAGTTTTAAAATCACATGCAAAAAGGTCAAAAAGTATATCAGTCAAATGATAAAATGACAAAAACTTAGCAAAGTGGGTTTTTTAATTTCAATTTATTTCTCAAAGGTATAAAGGCATCTCAGTTATCATTTTTTAGTTCACTTGTCATTTGCAAGGAGAGAAAAGCTTCCAGGAGGAAATTCTGAGTTTTTTGAGAAAATCTGGGCCAAGTCACTGGTGTTGCACTCACAAACCCTGGCGCTATGCTAATATGGTTCTCCGCAGTGCATTTTCACATCTGCATTGTGCTTATAACAGGTGGCACTATGCTTACAACCCGGCACTATGTCTAGGCATACCAGACGCACATAGAGGAACGATTTTGTGTCCACACACTGACCTGACACCTACTTTCTCCCCAGGCGTTGCGCGCAGAGGTCAAACCCGACACCTAACCGGCCCGACTCACCTAGGAGTGTCGGCACTATGCTCAGGCAAAGGCCCAACCCGACCTTTCTACTGCCCGACGCCACGCCCAGAGGCTGGTAGGCCTGCACATGACCGATGTTGCGCATAGAGGGAGACCCGACAATGTGGGAAGGGTGCTGCGCTTATGCCATATTTCTCCAATTTTTCAAAGAAGGTGCCAAAGGCTCTAGAAAACCCTGAAATTTGCCTTCAAATTCCTGCAAGCAAGCTAAAGTGGTAGGTGGAAATTTTATCCTTGCCCTCCAAGTTATTTTTATGTTTTAATGGTTAAAAGAGATGATTAAACCCTAAGCTTTGCAAACCCTAGGTATTCATGACAAGTAACCCTCTGTTTTTGACCTCCAAGCTAGTATTTTCCATTTGAAAGGGGGTGAAACTAGGGAAAGCACAAATCAGTTCAAGTAAAGGCCCTCATCAAGCTCAAAAGAAAACAGTCATACCTCACCTCCATATCACTCATTTGGAAGAGCTGCCCACCATCATGTTCATTTTACTCCTCTTGCCCAAGTTTGCCCATAAACAACCCTAATCACCATGTCAGGAGCAGAAAACAGTAGCAGCAGTGAAAGAGGCCAAGGGCCTATGAGGCCAAACCACAAAGGAGGGAAAGTGAACAGATTTGAACCCAAGAGCACAGTAAATATCACCTCATCCCCCATGATCCTGTCATGTTTCCAGAATGTGGGATGTTTTCAATTTTGTGAGAAGGTAAAACAAGTACAACACCACCCAAAGCTTATAAGGTTGTTTGTCCTCAACCTCCACAACAAACAGGTGAATCTTGTAGGGGTGGATTTTGAATTATCAGCAGATGCCATTTTTAATGCTACAAGCATACCTTCTGTTGGTGAGAAATGGTTCAAGAAGGCAAGGTTGGACATGAACCATTATGAGCCAATTGTCAAAACTAGGTATAGAGTAGGCTGTAGGGCTATCTTCCCTTTCTCACACCTAAAACAGAGGTTTGCAACATTGATGAGGGTTATCATGAAGTACTTTACCTATGAAGGGAGGTACTCCAGACTTTATTCCTACCATGTTAGGCTCCTCATGCATTTCACAAGGGTAAAAATGCTCAACTTTCCCTACTACCTCTATAGGAGTATGGACAAAATGTCTTCTATTGTTTAGAGAAGGAATCCTTCCCAGAAAATGCAGAGTTTGTTTCACCAATCCTTGATCAAGATTGTGGTTCTACATCATTTGGCACAGAAGGGCATACCTTGGGAGGTATTCATAGCAGATGAAGTCTTCACAAGCCCACAACTCCCTCATCAACCTAACTTGCCCTCATCATCTACACAAGTGTCTTCACCTGAAGAAAACCTCCCTTCCTCCCCTTCTCTTGAATCATCAAATGAAGAAGGAAGTGGAAATGAAGAATCAAGTGAAAGTGAGGGAGACAATGATAATGATTCAAACCAAAATCAAGAGGATGAGAGTGGCAATGATGAACAAATTGCTGACAATGAAGATGAAAACAATGGGCAAAATAGTGACAATATGGAAGAATATGATGAAGAATATGAGGAGGTTGAAAGTGGAAATGAAATGAGCATTGATGAAGAGGAGATCAGCAATAAAAGAAAGGATACAGAGGCAGAGAATGAAGAGGAAAATGATGAGGCAAAGACAGAAAATGATGAAAAGGTAGAAACAAAAAGTGAGGAAGGGACAAAGGCAAATAATGAAGAAAGGGGCAATGAGCATGACAATGATAAAGATAATGAGAGTGAGGACAATGAAGAAACTAAAGGCAGCAGTGACCAAAATGAATCAAGCCTCAGTAATGAAAAGGACATCAAAGAAGAAAATAGTCATGATTTTCATGACAACTATCATGACATTCATGACAACAATCAGCCCCTCAGTGATAATGACAATGATGACAGTGCAGAAGATAAAGAGGAAAAAAGTCCTGATAATGAAAAAAATAAAAGTGAATAAAGTACAGAGGGTGATAGTCCAAATGATGATCATAGTAGTGAAAGGGCAAGCAGTTGCAATGAAGGAAAAACTGAAGAGTTTGATGACAGCAGCAAGGATCATAGCCATGACAGAAACACCAACAAAATCACCATCACACCTCTTTCATGCACATACCAGAGAGGGTCAAGGCTAGTGTTTTCTTCCTCCAAAAGGCAAGGGACCATGCCATCTACCTTAGCTCAACCACTAGACAAAGATAAACAAAAGGTAAAAGAAGAAGAAGAAGATCATGAGGCGGAAAGGGAGTTTGAGATCATTCATGTAGACAGTGATGAGGAGGAAGAGGCAAGGATCTCAAACTTTCTCATCCAAAACAAAAAAGCACTCATTGAAGACCTCCAAGCCAATTTGAATAGGGCCAAAAGTGTAAATGATGCCCTTGAATTGAAGAATAGGCAACTAGGAGCACAAATTGCAATATATGAAACTAGAGCCATTAAGGTTCGAAAAGAAGCCCAAAGGGCACAGGTGAAACTAGAAGAGTTTATGGGCAGTTATGAAGAGAGTGAGGGTGAGGAAGGAAAATCTAGGATGAGGCCTAGAACCATGGGGTTGAAGAAGGCATTGGCAAAACAAAGATAACAAGAAGCAGCCCTAGCAGAACAACTCCCCCTAGATGAGATTTTGGCCATGGAGATAGCACATGATCGGGAGCCTTGCTTGGAAAGATCCAACATACACTTGGAGGCTAAATTGGAGAAGGCTAACAAGAATCTTGACCTCCAAAGGAGGATGACTAAGCATTATGCCCAGAGAAGCCAAGTTGCAAGGGCTAAACTGAAGAAGGCCCAAGCCAAGATCTAGGCAATAAAAATAGAAAAATTCCAAGCTAGAATTGGAATTTTGGCAGAAGCTTCTCTATAGGTCTCTCAAACCCCTTGAGGGAGACATCCACCAATTTTGAAGAAATTTGGACAAGTTTTTGTTTTTTGTGAATTTGAAGGCCTATAAGCACAACGCCACTGGCACTACGATTTTCCCTCAGTAATCCTCAGAGGGATAACTTTACATTTTTGGATTTCTCATGCCTATTACACTATCCTCACCAAATGTGAGAGCATTTGGTGCATTTTTTACCCCTCAAAAGGTCAAAAAACACCTCATTTTTCACCATGTTGCCTCATTTTCAGGCCTGGCGTTGCGCTCAGAGCAGTTTTGGAAATTTGACTTTTTGAACAGGTTATAGGTGCTCAATTAGAAAACCAAAGGTATATCTGGAATGAAGACACGACAGGATTTCCAATGGGCCAACACGGAGAAATATCCAACATTGGGAAGGTCCCCAAAACTTGGCTAGAACAGGACCAATTTTATGCCTAGAATGGTGCAACGCTTATAGACAACACTTAGTGTTTTTGGCCAAAAGTAAAAAAAACCCACTCATTTATTGCAAAATCATATTTTAGTGTTTTTAAAGGCAAATCACTCTAGAATTAGGTGCTAGAAGTTATTTTGTCATTTATTTCGTGGGATATTTTATGCCTTAGGCCTTGCATGGTCTCTTGGACATTTATTACATTTATGAGTGATTTTGACATTTTCCAACCCTATCTAGGGGTTTTTCCCTCCTTTGCTAAGATAAATAGAGCATGAGGGTTTCATTGTAAAGATGATTTTTGAGAGCAATACATGGTTTTCTTGAGTTTGAATAAGAAATTAGTCTTGTGGAGTTTGTGAATTGGCTGCTTTGATTGATGATGAAGAAGGATAGTTTGCAAGATCCCTGAGCATGATTAATGGTGATGTGTCTCTGTTTAGTTCTTGTTTCCTTATGTATCATTTTTTTACATCCTTCTATGTTGCAGTAGAACAGAAGAGCATATGCTAAGAAATGTTTTTTGAGGCACCTTAGTCCTTCTTGTTTTATATTGTCTTTATGTTTTCCTCTGCTGGATTAGTTTAAGGAATTCTTAGTTGCTTCTCAGACCTACCTATGCTTGTTTATTCCATGAATGGTTCAATATAGTAGTTTTCAAATATGTTTTATGGTTAGCCCTGCTTCTTTGATGCTATTTAAACTTTTTTTTGGAATCTCTCTCTGAAGTACTACTTGTTAGGTTTTAGCCAAAGAGGCCATGCTCTGATCATGCCCTTTGCCCATGCTTGAGAAGTTGCCTTAAAGTTTTTTGTAGCTTGATCATAGATGCTTAGGATTTCCCTCTTCTTTGATTAAAGTTATATGTTATCTTGTATGTTTTCCAAACCTTTAAGGTGAAATCACTAGAATTTAGATCAGTTTCTTGCTTTCTATGGTTCGCTGAATTGTTCATCTTGAATGCTTATTTGCTTAAGTATAATAAAAAATCTATTTTTTTTCCATGTCTTATGATTATTTCCTTATGTTGATCAGTATTTTAGACCATCTTGTTTAAAATGTACTTGTTTAAGGATTCTTCACTTCCCTTACACACCTACTATGCTCACAAACTTATTGTTCATTTCACTTCACACATGCCTAAAAGATCCATTTGACCATGCTAGATTTGCCCTATTATGCATCTTGTTTAATTGTTGAGATATCCATGACTTTCATATAATCCATAACCCAATGATTTGATGACCTCTCACTCCACCTATTCTACTTTACCATCTTACCCAACCAAAACAAACAATAAACACTACACTTAACAACTAGCCAAAAATCAAAACCCTAGAAACAAACAAGTTCACATCCTTTGCATATAATAGAGAGATTTGTCTCTAAGTCTAGGAAGGATAGGTCATAGGACTCCAAAGACTGGTCTGATGTTACCCTTTGCATTTTTTCTACCAATCTACTAAACCACGGGACCTTAACAGATCCCATCCTCCCATCAAAGGTGGATCTAGAACCTTAGATTGGTAATTGGATAATAAATCCCAACTTACCCCACTCCACTATATATTTACCATATTGCATATGCAAGAGGTTAGAATGGTTGGCTTGTGGATTCTACCCTTATACTGTTGAGGTGATATTTTAACATTCACGCATTTAGGGTGATTGAAGGTGCATATCGTGACAAGGAAATGGAAATTTAACAACTTGGAGGAGCTCTTCTACAACATAAACACCTATTTGTGGTTGTAATCTATTTCTATTTATATCAATGTAAAGAGTGATCTATTTTCCTATATGTGATTGTCTTTATTTCACTTATTTCAATACCATGTTGATATATTGAATAGAGTACTTAGATGATACTGCATAGATCTCGTATTTTCTTGGCTTGTGTTATCTGGATGTGCAGGTTCTAATTTTGGCAATTGGAGTTGGAATTGGAGCATCCAAGCTAAAGAAGGAATGAAGTTTGTGGCAGATTCTATGTATGCTTCATTCCATCATCTATTTACTTTAAGGAAAGCATTGGGTTCCTTATTTCTTTGTTGTTCTAGGTTGGCCGTCAAACCTAGGGGAGATACTTTTGTCCGAAATCATAAATCCTACATAACAATTGGTGAATTCACTAGGGAAAGGTGTATTCCATCAATGGTTTTCCTCGTCCTTTGTTTTTTATTACCTCCTTAATAGATCTTTGATGCTTTCATCAGTCAAGAAGAGACCTAGGAAGTGATTAATTGAGCCCTTTTTGAAATTTTTGTGCCAGAAATATCTTTCTCGGGACTAACGCTCCCCAAGACCTCTGACAGAGCATTGCACCTCACTCAAGGCTACTATGTCCTAGTGTTGCAGAGAATTGGTGTCTCCTATGCACCAACGTTGATCCCTATTTTTGCATAAAGTTTGGCTCTATTTATAAGGGTCTCTTTGATCAACTTACTTCCAGTTGACCTTCCCTGAGTCTTGAGTTTCTTTTGGTCTTCCTTAAGAATCCATTTGGTTTTCATTTGAATTTTATTTCCTTTGGTAATTATTGGTTTCTATTTTTCTTTGTTCTTATCATTTGGTTGCTTTCAAACTAATTTTTTTTTGGTCATTGATCACTTGGATGAATTATTGTTCTAGTCCTCGTTCTAGAAAGTTCATTTGAATAAGTGATTAAACATTTGCATCTTAGTTTTCTTCATTTCAATAATTAAGTGTGGTGAAAATAAAATATTTGCATTCGAAATTTAGGGTTTTGTATGTGCATTAGTATATGAATAGTTGCATTGAAAGGTGAATTGCATCTTGCACCTTTTTGTTGCATATTGTGTGCTACATATTGATTGTTTCTTCCCTTCCTTAGCTAGATTTTCATTGAAAGAGAAAGATTTTTGTTTTCTCATGCTAATTTTCATTTTAGGGATATTCAGGTGACATTCATGGTGATCCCTAAATATGAAACTTAATCAAAGATAAACAAAAAAATTGTTGAATCAACCTAAGGAGAATTTGTAACATTAACAAAAAAAAATTAGAGATATAGGCTACAGACGTGTTCCGGTGTCATTAAACGTATGAGTTGTTGTTGATTTATAGTGTTGCATCTAGGGGGTGATATCCCGTTCCACATATTTGAGTTTAAAAGATCATTATCCATGTACCTTTGGGTATATTGGACAACGCTCCATGCATGTAAAGTATAAAGGAATGCTCTCATTGAATGATTAGGCATTAGGCAACACTACTATGGATTGCACTCTCGTGTACCGTCGAGTATATTTTGGGAGTCCCCTATAGGTTGCTATCCATCCATAGGTAACCGAGTCTCCTGCCTTATATACTATGATAAAATGAACACAACATTCGAGGATTTTTTATTTATTTCTTTTTGTGTTAATAAAATTTATTTTCCAACATGGAAGAACAAAATCCCTTACCCCATCATTCCCGTAGAATTAAAAATAAGTGATCCAGGAGCATCTTAATCAGTACAGATTGACAAATTTCCAAGTACAATCGACGTCTAGTTCAGTCTCCAATCTGTTAGTTTCGTAAGTATCGTCCTCAAATTGATCATGGTTCAATTTCGGGAGTGAAATCTCCTTCAGTGTCATGGTTGTTATGTGTGATGAGAAGGTAAAAAATGGGTTAGAAATTTGGTGAAATACTTAATAAATGTAAGAGATCTAAGTACCTAAACTAAGGTTTAAAAAGACATTGAAAATTCTAAAACCCTAAGTCTTGAACCTAAGTGCTAGGACCTAAGCGCTTTGGTATTAGGACATTAAACCTAAAACCTATGCTAAAAACCTTATAGAACAAAATTCAAACCATATATATAAAACATTACAAAAAAAAATTAATCTAAGGTTCGGACTTCCGGATATATGTATAAAAGTTTTGTTTTAAAAACATTATATTAAAACTATATAAACCTACCCACAATGCTAATTTCCTAACCGCGCAGTTATGAAACCGCGTCAGAAGGATTGCATGTGACAGGTGTGATAGAACTGAGTGGGAATTTTGTGTTGACTATTGTAAACTCGCATTTCAAAACTGCTTCAGGTTTTGTATAAAACATGTGACAAATGTTAAACCACAGAGTTAAGCCGCCAGGTGTAGCCGGACCATAATCGTTGGGAAGAAGTTGTAACTGTCGGGCTCAAGCCGCAACCACCGGTCAAAGGTGCTGATAACATGCCAACGGTTTGTTGCCTCCACCCGATTTGCTAACACTGTGGCTAAAAATTATATTATATGGTTTATATATGGGTTTTTGAATTAAAATCAACGCTAAGGTTAAGGAGTTATATCCCTAGATTTATGAAGAGATAGGGATTCGAATATATTATCACTTAAAATATTAAACCAAATGCTAAATTGAGAATTAGTGATTCGAATCATTCATTATATAAGTCATGGAATTCTTCATGAAAAGGCATATTTAGTTTTTGAAGGCTTGGAGAATTCATAATTGAGCAGGGAGACAGGTGTCGGAAAGGCGAGGAAGAGTACTTTCTATTTACATGTTTCAGAAGTGCCTGTGAGCACAGTAATTCTGTTCCATTTTAGTGTAAATATTCCTCAAGATCAATCCTAATAAAAACGGATGCTCACTTAAAAGCGGACTCGAAGATGTAGTCCAGGAGAGACGAACTCCGTCATCAAGTTGTTTACTTATTCTTCTCTCTCATTTTTGCTATTATTTAATCATTTATTTATTATTTTTTATGTCATTTTTCATTAAAGCATACTTCAGTTAAAAATCAATCTAAAAGGAAAAACTAATCAAATTTCATAAGCACTTTATTCGATCACATTCAGATCATTTTTGGTATCAGAGAAGGTTGTGCTTGTAGTTTTTTTATCAGTGGATGTTAACCAAGTTCGGATTGCAACATGGAAAATGCGAGCTTGAGGAATTCGATCCCAAGATCTTAAAGCGGAAATTCGTTCATCAATCAACGATGACAGGGACTGAGACCATTGAGACTCCTGAAGCTACTGAAAAGAAACCCATGGATGAGAATCAAATCCAGCAGATGTTTCTAAACATGCTGCAAATGTTGGCAGAATTATATGAAGACAAGAAGACGAGAGATGCAACCTCATCGTCGAAGGCATAAAATAAGGAAAAGGGTAAAGGCAAGGAGGATAAATCTCCTTCTCCTCCGTCATCTCCATCATCTTCTTCTTCCTCTTCTACTTCTAGTTCTGAATCAGAAAAAGAAAAGAAACCTAAGATTCCACTATTGAAACTTGATGTTAAGTTCGAATTACCTGTGTACGATGGTGTAATAAAACCTGAGAAACTAGATAATTGGGTAAAACAGATAGAATTCTATTGTTGTATTCAAGAAATTACTGATGATAAGACAAAGATCCAATTAGCTACTCTTAGAATGGGGGGTACTACTTTGATCTAGTGGGAAAGTAAGACACAGACAGATTTAAAGTGTAAAGGAAAAGTTATCACCTCATGGAATAAGTTTATTAAAGCTCTATAGAAACAATTCTATCCGTTGGGTCACACACAACAAGCTGTAATTGATTGGCAGCGCTTGCGAAAAGGTAAGGGGCATAATGTTCAAGAGTTCACACAGGAATTCAGAAAGAAAGCATTAGCACTGGGTATTTATTTGGACACAAAAGAAACTTTGTTGAAATATATTGGCATTTTGCATTCATATTTGCAGCATACATTATTAATGTTCAATCCTAATGATTTTGATGAAGTTTGTGTTCAAGCAATTCATGTCGAATCAGGTAGTAGACCATTCAAGTTTACACCAAATACATCCAAGCAGATGGAAACTGAAGACAGAAAAAAGAAGGGCAATTCAAAGGGAAAGAAGGCCGCCACAGCTCAGAAGGAAGAAGACAGACCTACGTGTACACATTGCCAAAGGATCGGCCATGATGAAGCTAGGTGTTGGAAACTTCATCCGGAACTCAAGCTGAAGAAGTTTCAATTGAAGAAGGGTGAAAAGAAGGTTGAAACAACAGTCCAACAAGGCCTGGACTTGGGATCCGATTCAGGTGATGAAGGTAAAATCACTACTATGGTTACAACAGGTAAAATTTATAATGCTAGTACTTCTACTTCTTCAAACATCAAACAAAAGAATGAAGATAAAAGAATCGAGTTATTTCATATAAGGGTAACTTCAAAGCATACTAAGATAGATACATTGTTCGATATGGGATCACAAGAAAATTTTATTTCTGAGTCATTGGTTAAACAATTGGTTTTGAAAACACATAATCATCCAAAGCCATATCCTTTAGGGTGGTTAAACGAACAAAGTCAAATTCATGTTACCAAACAGTGTCGGTTAAAATTTGCAATCACATACAACTATATCGATGAAGTGGAGCTAGATGTGATACCGTTAGACATTTGTGGAATTGTCTTAGGCAACCCTTATCTTTATGACCATGATGCATTATTTTATAGAATAGAGCATGTGTATCATCTCAAGAAATATGGGATTAAGTACATCGTTCAGGCACATAAAAACAAAGATCACTTGAATTTAATTAATGCTAATCAAATGAAGCCCTTAATAAGTTCAAGTAAGAGATACATACTCATGTCAATAAAAGAACAACATAAGGATCTTAATGATACTTGTTCAGGTTGTGAAATTCAGTATGAAGGTAATTTGGTTAAAAATATAGATTCATTTCAGGATCTAGTTAAAGAACCAAAACATCTACTTCATAAAATGGAAATATCACATGAGATGCAGTTGATGTTTGTTGCCTCTCTTTTTAATGTTGAAATGTATCACAAGTCAGTTATAGAGCATAAATAAGTAAAGAAAAAAAATTCAGGGAAGGTTGGAAAATAATTAATGCGACCCAGATCATCTCCATACAGTTCACCCATAATTTTGGCTCATAAGAAAAATGAGATATGGGGAATAAGTGTCGATTTTAAAGTTGATTCATTTAAGCAGAAAAATTTCATAGCATTAATAAATCATCAACAACCATATGAAGTTAAAACATATGCTAAAGTATATGCAATGGAAACAATGATTCACATCGATTATTAGCTGCTTCAATACTTTCAATCATATACTAAGTTGCAACAATCTCACTACAGTTGGATGGGATTTCTTTAGCAAAATCACTTAGTAATAAAGGACAAGGAAAGTGTAACAAGTAAAGTAGTTGATATGCTATCTTTGAATGCTTCAATAGTACTACATAAAAGTTCATTGGTTCATGAGAGCTATGTAGAACAATATAATACTGATAATTATTTCAAAGATGATTATGAATCACTAACTCATGATGCTCAGATAATAGTGCAGGTTATTCGGGAAGTTCATCTTTCTCAGATTGCAGGACAGTTTGGCATAAGAAAGACTAAGACATAAAGTCAAAAGTATTATTACTGGCCTCATATGTATGAAACGATTGTGAAGTACATAAAGGGATGTGTAATGTGTTCAACAAGCAAGCCATGCAATCGAAATATTGATTTGCACATGCCACTTCCAGTTCCTTTGCAGCCATGGGGCAGCATGGATTTGGTTCAAGGATAGACATAAATGGTGAAGAGAATCAGGATACATATTCTTTGAGGTAATTGTAGTAAACATCCTAATATGTGGAATGAATTTGTAACTTATGTGTATCAAGCTTACAATAAAGCCTTACATTCTTCTATGCCACGACAAGCATTAAGTCAAGTCAGGTTCAAATTGCACCATGATAAGCATCAATTTCAGGTCAATGAGCAAGTATGGTTATATGTCATCAAATTCAAGATGAAAGTGAGAGAGTTGTATTCTCACTTATTGTTAGTTTAAAAATCACGCTTTTGTGGTCCAAAAGCTTTTTAAGTGGAGAGGATTGATCTAGGAGGATCTTGGTCAGTACAGATCAATAGAGTTCCAAGTACAATCGACGTCCATTTCAGTGTCCAATCCGCGAGTTTCGTAAGTATTGTCCTCAAATTGATCATGGTTCAATTTCGCCAGTGAAATCTCCTTCAGTGTCATGGTTGTCATGTGCGATGAGAAGGTAAAAAATGGGTTAGAACTTTGGTGAAATACCTAATAATTGTAAAATACCTAAGTACCTAAAATAACGTTTAAAAAGACATTGAAAAGTCTAAAACCCTAAGTCTTGTACCTAAGTGCTAGGACCTAAGCGCTTTGGTATTAAGACATTTAACCTAAAACCTATGCTAAAAACCTTATAGCGCAAAATTCAAACCATATATATAAAAAATTACAAAAAAAACTTTAATCTAAGGTTCGGACTTCGGAATATATATATAAAAGTTTTGTTTTAAAAAAATTATATTAAAACTATATAAACCTACACACAATGCTAAGTTCCTAACCACGCAGTTATGAAACCGCGTCGGAAGGATTGCATGTCACAGTGTGATAGAACCGTGCGGGGAATGTTTTGTTGATAGTTGTAAACCCACATTTCAAAACTACGTCGGGTTAAGTATAAAACATGTGACAAGTGTTAAACCATGGAGTTAAGCCGCCAGGTGTAGCCAGACCAGAACTGTCAGGAAGAAGCCATAACCGTCGGGCTCAAGCCGCAACTGCCGGTCAAAGGTGTTGGTCACATGTCGAAGGTTCGTTGCCTCTACCTGGTTAGCTAACACTATGGCTAAAAATTATATTATATGGTTTATATATGGTTTTTCGAATTAAAATTAGTGCTAAGGTTAAGGAGTTATATCCCTAGGTTTATGAAGAGATAGGGATTCAAATCTCTTATCACTTAAAATCTTCAACCAAATGCTAAATTGAGAATCATTGGTTCGAATCAGTCATTATATAAGTCAGGGAATTCTTCATGAAAAGGAATATTTGGTTTTTGAAGGCTTGGAGAATTCAGTGTGCAATTGCAGGAATAGAAGCAGTTTTGTTTGCAGCGTTGCTCAGCCGTCAGGTGTCGGAATTGAGCACGGAGATAGGCATCGGAAAGGCAAGGAGGAGTAATTTATATTTACAGGTTTTAGAAGTGCCTGCAAGCACAATCATTCTATTCCATTTCAGTGTAAATATTCCTCAAGATCAATCCTAATAAAAACAAACGCCCACTTAAAAGCGGACCTAGAGATGTAGTCCAGGAGGGATGAACTCTGTCATCAAATCATTTTCTTCTTCTTCTCTCTGATTATTGTTGTTATTTAATCATTTATTGCTGCTAGTTTATGTCATTTTTCATTAAAGCATACTTTAGTTAACAATCAATATAAAAAGACAAACTAATCAAACTACTTAATCACTTTATTCGATCACATTTAGATAAATAAGCGTCCACTTCCACCAGAGGCTACTCCTGGCCACTGTTGGAAGTATAATAAGACAAATTATCGAATCGCAAACATCAGGAACCAATTTTGTCCCTCATCTTGATATTGATCCACCATAATCATCTATCCCTTTGAAATCTAAGCTTGAGATCACATCTACTCTTGACGGTGACACTGACACAATCGAAACTGATGTCCCTGAAACATTGTTTCCTGAGGTTGTTGAACCTAAATTTCCCAAGTCATACAATTTTATTCCTGAGGTTGCTGAGCCTGAGGAACCTCAGAAATCTATACCTATTACTTCATAACCTTCCTCTTCTCATTCTTTGTCTTATTTAGAACCTATATATCTTGGACCCAACGGTGAACCTCTTCCACCCAGACTTGTGAGTGTTGAGGAGATATCTCAAGAAGATCCTCGTCCTTCTACTCCTACACATTGGGAAGGAATTTATTTTTATAAAATTGACCCTCTTCCTCTTCAAACTCCTACACAAACTCCTTTTTTAATATTCCGAAATGGGGAATGCAGCAATACAATGCAGAAAGATAGGAAAATAACGCAGATCATCTTTTATAAAGAAGGAGGCCAATATGGAGACCTTTCATTTGTTATTACAAGAGAAAAATAGATGTTTAAGTTGGCCCATAAGATGCATAACAAGAAAATAAAGCCTCCAATGAAATAAATCTCTCAAAATGAAGTGCTGCAACCATATATAAAGACTAGAAAAGCCTTACAGTGTTATTTTATTGGCTCAGCAACAGATGTAGATTACACATAAGATCTAAAGCATGTAAGTGTATAAAAAGTTAGATCTATATCAGATCCATGCACTATACAAGCTCCTCTAAAGAACCCCCTTGGGGGTTTTCAGCAAAACACCAAGTACAAGATGTAGATCTAAGATCTAAGACTGCATATCTACTGAAATATTTAGATCTAGAAAGTGTGGTTGAACTGATATAGGCAATATAATAGCCTCCTCCAATAGATCTCCAAAGTGAAGGGTAGATCCCCAACACCTATAAAATCACTCTCCAAATGGTGTGTTTAACCACCCTACAACTGCACCTATAGAAATAATGGAGATCTAGAAGTATACTGCATTATAGGGATTAAAATATAGTTGGCTTGATGACAATATCTGAAAATGATGCTCAAGCACTCCAATACTATCCTCCCAATGAAGTGGAATCCTCCTCCACTAAAAAGGAGCACTGAAATGACCTAGATCTAAAAGATCTAGTCTCCACTTGCTATAGCTTGCAAAAAAAAACCAAACCCTCAATAGGATCTACACTGTAGTTGAAATAATAAGCTTGGACCTTAGCCAGATAGTGGAAAATGCAATACAAACTCTCCCAAGAGCTACTCAATGGGAAGAGGTGGGATTCTTGACCAGGAACACCCAATGCTAAACAACATTCAATCTTAGTTAAACAACAAGAGAATGATATATGTCTAAACAGAAAATATATTGAGAAATATGATCAACATCAACAACCATCTAATGCTGCCATCCCCTTACTTTTATAAGACAAGAGCTTGCAAACCCTAAACCACTTCCAATGAGATCACTTTTTTCACACAAGGCATCTCCATCTAAAACTGCGTTGTGCTTCATTGATGGCCACTCCTCCATGAAAACGCTGTATATTTGGTCAAGGTTGACCCATTAAAAATGTTTTAGCCCCTTTTCACACCTTAGGGTGCTTTATTAAGCTAAAAATATGATCCACTTTCACATGAGAAGTGGTTTTATTCACAATAAAGTGTTTTATGGATATCCCTACCCACTTATTCACCTTTCTAAGTGAAAAAACAAAATTTTAATATTCCCATTAGTTGTAGGCTGATTTAGGAATATTACAGTCCTCCCCTCCAAAATGTTGCTTGTCCTCATGCAACTACAAGGATATTGCAAAATCTCCAATGGATATGTCTCCTCCCAAGAATACAAGTTTGCCTTTGGTGAATAAACCAAATAGATTTCATCATGAAGAAGTGGGAGATATATGGAAAGAGTTATATGTTGTCCATTGGCCTCCTTAAGGCATGAGAGATGATAAATTTTGGGTGCCTCAACCCCAATGAGAAACTCCAATCTCCTTGCTACCATCCAAATGAAATGAATCACCTTCCATCTTGGTAATTCATAGACAATCTCCCCCCAAATTCTCATGAGAGGCATGTTCCAAGTGCTCCAAACAATCATATGGCCCACCTCATAAAGAAACAAGTGATCTAATGTAGTGGCCATATCATCTCCCATGCTCCCCTTGAAGCATGAAGCATAAAAGGTGTGGGAAATTTCATTCCCCATGGACACATCCAACTAATGTGCCTTCCCTCCAATCATGTTCCCAAAAAATATAAGAACATCATCAACATATGAAATAATAATCAAAGTCATGCTAGCTTCCATGTGAAGTAAAGGAGAAGGACAATGGTCCCTCATGTGCAACCTGTTGGGTGTGGAGCCTGATTATCTTGTTTATTTTGTATCACAGCGTTGGCCCCTGTACCTTAATGGGGTGGTAACACCACCCGTAATTAAACGTTGCCTGGGGGGTCCAGGGAGGGGGCAGCTACAACTTTATGGAGCCCCCCCCCCCCCCTAGCGGGGGGTTTCGGGGGCAGTGCCCCTGAAGCTAAAAACAAATTTAAAATTTCCTTGTAAAAGTATAGTAATTTCTAGTCAATCTAGGTCGTTCATTAGGAAGATGATCTCACGGTAGAAGTTATCTTTATTTTAAGGTTTTTTCCCTAGAAGGCAACCCCTCGCATGTATGAGGGTATTGTATTGCGGTTGTGCATTGTATGTGTATTCTCAGAGCGATAAATAGAGAGGGAGACTGTGAGAGAGAACATAGGATATTACAACGAATATGATGTAGGTTGTGTCTCTTCATTTTGCTGGACAATAGAAAGGAAGGACTGGTTGTTCGGGGTGGACATAGCCCAAACTGGGTGAACCACGTATATCTGTGTCTCTTTGGTTTTATGTTTTTCTTATGTTTGTGTTTCTGAATATATTTTATTTGTTCCATTTCTCTATAATATATAATTTTCTAACAATTGGTATCAGAGCTGAAGGTCTATTTGGCTGATAAACGCACAGGAAAGAAGGGTTTCTGGTTCGAGTGGGAGCAATGGCAGAATATGGTAAGTTTAGTGTCGAGAAATTTAACGACCAAAACTTCCCATTGTGGAAGATGCATATGGAAGATTATCTGTATCAGAAATATCTGTACCTACCATTGAGTGGAAAAACAAAGAAGCCAACGACTATGACACATGCAAAATGGGAGACTATCAATAGAAAGGCACTCAGAACAGTACGGTTGTGCCTCGCGGCGTCGGTAGCCTTCAATATTTCGAAGGAAACAACAACAGAGGGTTTGATTAAGGCATTGGAAAAACTATATGAAAAACCCTCGGCCTCAAACAAGGTATTTCTCATGAAAAGTTTATTTAATATGAAGATGTCAGAAGGTGGATCTGTTGCAGACCATTTAAATGATTTTAATATAGTTACCAGTCAGTTAAGTTCTGTAGGGGTAAAATTTGATGATGAATTTAGGGCTCTTTTATTTCTCTATTGATTTCCAGAAAGCTGGAATGGTTTAGTTATGGGCATTACTAACTATGTCTCTGGATCTAGTACTTTAAAGTTTGATGATGTTGTCGGTGATATCCTTAGTGAGGAAATGTGACGAAAAAGCTCCGTTAAGACATCAGGTAATGCTTTGAGTGCAGAGTCTAGAGGAAGAAAAATGGAAAGAGGAAAGAGCTCAGGATATTGCAGTAAATCAAGGAAAGTCAGATCCAAGTCCATATCGGGGATAGTGTGCTGGAAATGTAGAAAGAAAGGACACCTAAAGAAATACTATAGATCTCATAGGGAAAAGAAGGAGACGCACAATAAGAAAAAAATCATGAAGAAAATGTGACAGGTGATGTGTTACAAGATGCTTTTATTATTTCATTCGAAAATGTTACTGATTCATGGGTAGTAGATTCAGGGGTCTCATTCCATGCCACACCTGATAAGAAATATTTTCATGACTATGTTCAAGGAGATTTTGGACAAGTTCGTTTGGGTGATGATAAACCCTATAAAATTGTTGGAATGGGTAAGGTCCTTGTAAAACAGTAGAATGGAAACCAATGGCTATTAAAGGAGGTAAGACATGTTCCAGATCTGAAGAAAAATCTGATTTCAACAGGGCAATTAGGCAGTGAAGTTTGTGTGACAACTTTCACAGATAAAACTTGGAAGGTCACCAAAGGAGCCTTGGGGGGTGGTAGATCCACTATAATATCCTAGGGGGGTGGTAGATCCACTGTAATATCCTCTATTCTCTCTCACAGTCTCTCTCTTATAGCAGATCTATTGTAGGTTTTGTCTCTTCATTTTGCTAGATAATAGAAAGGAAGGACTGGCTGTTCGGGGTGGACGTAGCCCAAACTGGGTGAACCACGTATCTGTGTCTCTCTGGTTTTATGTGTTTCTTGTGTTTGTGTTTCCACATATATTTTATTTGTTCCATTGCTCTGTAATATATAATTTTATAACACAACCAACACATTTTTTCTCCTAACTGCCATAGAATATGATATAACAAGTGTTCCTCCCACCACTTATTTTCTGCCCCATTCTTCTTGCATGTTTGGAGAAGGTGTATGATGGTTGGTGTTAATGAAGCACACCATGAAGAATACATCATCTCCCAAAAATATTCTAGGGAATGGTCAACATCATCATTGTTCATGGCTCCAAGTAGCCCATGAAGCATATAAGAAAGAGTGCCCCCTCTTGGAGCAATGCCCTGCACATGTGTGGTAAGAAAATGCAAGCATATAGTAAATATATCATGATGTTCAGAAATAAAATCCTTACCATACACTTGGTTTTAATCAGTGAGGTAGCTCATGGATGAGCTCCCTCTCACACCCCATGAGTAAGGAGGTGGTGATGATAACTCTTCCCAAGAGTTGTGTTTCTCCTTACCCTCCAAACAATCCATGCACTTCCTCATATGATAGTGCATATCCTCTTTGATGTCTTCCCACGTGAATCCCTCCAAAATAGTATGGTATGTTCTAATGAAACCAGTGGGATTGGAAAGAAAGATATCATAGATTGCATATAATAGTTTATCTTTGAGCTTTGAGTCTCTAGTCAAATAGATCTAATCATGAAAAAAAATGACTCCATCAACCACTCTATACCTCCTATCTTCCATTTTCCCATCAAGAACCTTACATGTGAAGAGGTTCTTGGAATATTCTACCAAGAGTTGGGACTCCCAATATGGATCTAGGCTTCCCAACAATGATAGTGTTGTAGAAATATGAATTGAAGCTCCTGTCATATCATGGATCTCCTCTTTGAAATGCTTAATGCCAAAGCCACATGTTGGAGTAATGTCACCCCTCTTTTGTTGTCTCCCTTGCAGCTGATCTTGCTCAAGACAAGAGTGAAGTACATGGAAGTTAACCTCCTCTTGGATGGTATCTTTCTTCCAAAACTTCCATAGTTTTTCCCATTTATGCAAGAGTGTTAATGACCTATTGTCATATTCAGATGTGTGGAAGTATCATTTGCTGCTCCAAATATATAGAGTGGTCATTTGACACCATACTCATGTCGTCATATATTTCTGAATCATTTTTTCAGTGAAAATAGTTGGGTTGGAGATGGTAATGTCCATATCAGAAAATTGTTTAATCCTCCCTTGAACCCATCAAAGGTTCTCTGCGTTGTGCTAGCTTCTCCCAAGGCTCCTTCTCTAGCCAAGTATATAAGCATTGCATCATGTTGAGAGAACTCTTTACTCATCTTCCAATCAGGGGGTCTCCTTGGTGGAATGCCTCCATGTAAAGAAACATCAAAATCTGAAGTAGACTGTATAAATGAGTGGATTGATGTGTCCCTCCCTTTACTACATAAATCAGTCTCCTTCTTCTGAATATAAATCCCTTGAAATAAACAAGGGTGCATGCTCCTCATCCTTGGATGCTGACCCACTTTTTCTTCTCCTCTCTTGATTAAGGAGTTGCAACCCATCACCATTGTCACATAATGCTCCTTGGGAATGTTTTGCAAAGATGCAAAATATCCTCCTCTTGAAGCAATAGCTTCATGCCCATCCCCATGTGGTGATGGTTCTTCTTCTGAAGTGACAGTGTTGTTACTGCCTTCCTGCTCTTTCTCCTCATCAATATTTGAGAATACCTCATCAACAATGAGAGACCCTAGGTCTCGGTCTTCCCTTGAAAGAGGAATCTCCAGGTATTTCTTTTGAGAAGAAATCTCTTCATGCAATGGGGATCTTGCCCTTGGCAAGGTATCATACAAGTTTCCATCCCCCTTAATAGTTTTCTGAAATGGAGTTGGTATAAAATATATTTCCAACTCATGAAAATGTTTTGAATGTTTATGTTTTGCTAGCTCAATCAAAGATGTCTAAGACTGTTTTACATCAAATATCTTCGGTAATCTCTTAGTGAACCTTGCATAAGTAGATATATTTTCATTTCTTAATGAAAAGGATTCAAATAACCACCAAGCATAAGCTTTACCTTTAAGATGCAGTGTTGTTTTCCTAAGGGATTCCTTTTCTAAAACTTGATGTAGATGCAAATATGAGTCTAGTTGATCTATCCAATCCTTGGCTATGCATGTGGAGGATCCATCAAAATTTGGCAGAAAGAATCTACCTCTTCTACTTCTGTTGTGATTGTTGGGTCTTCTTTCCTCCTTGAGTTGGAAAAATTCTTGGAAGTTCAAGTGCTCCTTGAATCTCCAATATTGAGATTCATACTCCTGAAGGAAATCACTCAAATTCTCCTCCTTTGGTGCATCTTCTTCCTCCATATCTCTTGCAGTAAATCTGGGCATAGTATAACGTTGCAGATCTGATTGTGTAGTTGAATGCTCACACACATAATATGAAGAATTGGGGCTTTCTTCAGATGAAAACCTTCTTGAGGGATCTTCATGTCTTTCCCTCCTCATTCCTTTGATTTCTCTTTTAAGCTCATGCATAGTTTGGAGTATAAGTCTTGAGAACTCCTTCCCTTTCATTCCTCTAGATAAAGGGGTTTTATCCTTGTCTTATTTCTCGTTAGTATAATCAAATCTTCTATGTCTTCACTTTTGATACCTCTTCTCTCTGTCAGTAAGAGGCTCTCATTTTCGAGAAGACATAATGTCTTTAGAATGCACATGCTATGCCAAGATGATGCTCTGATGCCACTGTAATATTCCCAAATGGGGAATGCAGCAATACAATGTAGAAAGATAGGAAAATAATGCCGATCATATTTTATAAATTAGGAGGCCAATATGGAGACCTTTCATTTGTTATTACAGTAGCAAAATAGATGTAAAAGTTGGCCCATAAGATGCATAACAAGAAAATAAAGCCTCCAATTAAAGAAATCCCTCAAAATGAGGTGCTACAAGCATATATAAAGACTGGAAATGCCTTACAGAATTATTTTATTGGCTCTCCAACAGCTGTAGATTACACATCATATCTAGATCAAGTAAGTTGATAAAACATTAGATCTATATCAGATCAATGCACTATAAAACCTCCTCTAAAGAACCCCCTTGGGTTTTTCAGAAAAAACACCAAGTACAAGATGTAGCTCTGAGATCTAAGACTGTAGATCTACTGAAATATTCAGATCTGGAAAGTGTGGCTGAATTGATATAGGCAATAGAATAGCCTCCTCCAATAGATATCCAAAGTGAAGGGCAGATCCCCAACACCAGAAAAATTACTCTCCAAATGGTGTGTTGAACCACCCAGCAAATGCACCTACAGAAATAACATAGATCTAGAAGTATATTGCACTGTAGGGATCAAAATATAGTTGTCCTTATGCAAAGATCTAAAAATGATGCTCAAGCACTCCAATACTGTCCTCCCAATGAAGTGGAAACCTCCTCCACTAAAAAGGAGCACTGAAATGACCTATATCTGAAAGATCTAGTCTCCACTTTTTGCAACTTGCAAAAACAACCAAACCCTCAACCAGATCTACACTGTAGTTGAAAGAAGAAGCTTGGCCCTAAGCCAGATAGTGGACAATGCAATACAAAATCTCCCAAGAGCTACTCAATGGGAAGAGGTGGTATTCCCCACCAGGAACACCCAATTCTAAACATCATTCAATCTCAGCTAAACAACAAGAGAAAGATATATGTCTAAATAGACAATATATTCAGAAATATGATCAACATCAACAACCCTCTAATGCTGCCATCCCCTTCCTTTTATAAGACAAGAGCTTGCAAACCCTAAACCACTTCCAATGAGATCACTTCTTTCACACAAGGCATCTCCATCTAAAATTTCACTGTGTCTCATTGATGGCCACTCCTCCATGAAAACACTGTAGATTTGGTCAAGGTTGACCCAGTCAAAATGATTTAGCCCCTTTTCACACCTTAGTGTGCTTTATTAAGCTAAAAATATGATCCACTTTCACATGAGAAGTGGTTTTATTCACAATAAAGAGTTTTATGGGTCTCCCTACCCACTTATTCACCTTTCTAAGTGAAAAAACAAGATTTTAATATTCCCATTAGTTGTAGGCTGATTTAGGAATATTACACCTTTACCTAATTCTTTGGACTCATCCGCAGATTTCTTGTGAAAATATTCATTAGATTTGTTAACCATGAATATAATTGATCCAAATTCTCAACCCATGCCCGCTACCATGGTTGAGACATCAAATGTTTCCTCCAAATCTATGTTTGCAGCATCACCAGTAACACATATGTATGGTGGTCCATCCATCCCACCAGGTTATCATTCCTTATCTAGTGCAAATTCTAGTCCTTAGATGTCTCCTATGTCATGCAAAACCAGAATGTCATCTGGTACTTCTCTTAGGAGTTCCACACAGTCTACTCCTCCTCCCACCTGCTTACACCCATGGTTGAGAAACATGATGGCCCTTACATAAGTGGGCAAGGTTACCTTCAACAACCCAACTCTCCTTATGTTTGGTATCCTCTATCTGGGTCACAGTTGCCTCCATCATCACCTCCTCCTTTAGTACAGGGGAAACCTTTTTTTGGTATACTTCAAACTGGTAACCAACCTCATTATAGTCCTCCTTATCCTGAAATGGCTTCCAGTGTTTGGAACCTAATTTTTGTGAAAATTTATGAATATGCTTAAATAAAAACCCTACTGTTAAATTATTGATTTACTTCTCCTACTTACACAAGTTATTAATCTGAAATATTTAGCATTAACATCAAAGTAAATACATTAACAACCTACACATACATATCTGAACTGAATAACATGCATAATGACAAAGTTACACACATGGATTTTTTGGACAACTTTCCCTAGGGAAACCCAATGTGGGAAAACCGGTCTTCTAGCTCTGGAGGGTTTTAATTATTAAGCAGATTCTAAGTACAACATATCTGGGCACCAAACTGGTTAAATTGACATAGAAATAATATGAAGCTATACCACTATTATGGAAACATAAAAAATGACTGATTCACACCCTCAAATGGGATTTACATAACTCAACCCTTTCCAGCCTATAGAAATCCCAACGTTTCTCTGAAGCCCTCTACTTTAGCCCTGCTTTCTTGTGTTAGCCTCTGCACTTCTCAGGAAGGGCTTGCTTCACCCTATACTAGGTTAAGATGCCCTAGTTGGGCCTGCGTCAGCCCTCCTAGCCTCGTACTACCTCTACGCTAGCATTTATGGGTCTGTGTCAGCCCTGCATAGCTCTGCATTGTCCATGCTAGCTCTAGGCTGAGCTGCGTAGTTACTGCCCCTATGTTGCCTCGGTATGTTCTTTCTCTGCCCACATTGTACTCTTGACCTGGGACAAAACCACTCCCCGCACCAATACTGCCCCTCTCTGTAGTTGAAACAATTCTGAAATTCTTAGCAAACCACGCCCTAGATTTCCAGCTTATCTTTAGTGCTCTGCTAGTGTGTGTGTCCTCCAACTGACCCCAACCCCTCTTCTTATACTTTTCTCATTGAAATTTCAACGGGCGTGATTTAATCTTGAATTGATGTCTAAGATATTCTTGATCCGTGTCACTTAAGTCATTCTCATCACATGTTTAATTTAATTACCTCTAATCTTTTAATTTTCCTAAGTTAGACTTAGGGTCCTTGATTAAAAATATTAATTAATTAAATATCTCTTAAACTGGATGGAATTTCCCAAAATTATTTTTGGGTCTTGGAGATCTTATGTACTCTAGTCCCTCCACAAATTTTGGGAGCTAGAGCACATCCGATGCTACCCCAAGCCCCCAAAATCTCAAAACTCCCTCTTAGGAAGGATTTTTCTCTAGAAAAATAGCTCACCCCGAAGTTCTGCACTAATATTTGGTGTGGGTCTCTGTGATGATGCTTTCCGTGCTGGCCTACATCTTTGCAATATTGCTGCTTTTATGTACTACTTCCCATGACGCTACCACCGTCACTGCTACCTCTGTACTGCAACTCCCTCTCAAATTGCTACATCGTTCTTCTTATTGCACTGCCACTGCTAAATGGTAAACTGCAACTCAGTTAGTGAGAGTAAGCAACTGAAGGACCCCTGCCCAAATGACAGACAAGTAATTCGGGTTGTAAATCATCACTGAAGCTCCATAGGCTTCTTCTCTGCATTGTCCTTCGGAGACTACTGCGTTGCTGCATCATTGCACTACGTAAGCATAATTTTTCTATGCTGCCTATGTGTTACTGCCCTCTACACTGTCGCTTCATATGAACTGCACTGCTCTTGAAGCCTTTGCATTGATACATCACTACACTGTGTAAGCAAGCCTTCTCTTCATTGCTACCTCTAAGTTTATGTTGCACTGCATTGCTCCCTCTCTAGTGTGTCAGCCTCTACCTTTTCTTCATCCATGATCTTCTGCACCCACTACTCCAGTTATTCCTTGCTACTGTCTTAAGGCTCCCGTAGCACAGATGTGATTCAAGATTTGGGCTACTCAAGGATCCTGCCATCACTCTGTAGTTTCTCTACAGATCAAGATCGGCCCACTTTCGTGGTTCATGAGCACTCATGGTTACGTCATCATCGGAGCCATTTTTTTCTACAACAGCCTTGGAACTAGAAGCTTCCTTATCCTTTTTCTTTTGAGGATAATTGTTGGTGAAATGTCCAAGTTAGCCGCACTGGAAACATTTGATCTTTGATAGATCACACTTATTTTTCCCTTGATGCCTCTTTGATTCTAGGGCCACATCTTCCTCTTCTTCCTTCTTTGTCTTGCTCGAACTGATGTTGTATTGTCTTTTGTTTATATTAAGAATTTCCTCTTGCCAATGTTAAACACCATGTTGAAGCACACACATGGTGTATGAGGAAGATGAGCACACACACACAATGGAGTCCAAGTGACATTGGAATGTGAACCCAAGAGTCACACCATTGTACTATAAATGTACATCTTTGTATAATGGAAAATAAGAAAGCCTCACGCTTAGCTTTCATTGTGTGTTGAGCCTTTTGTGTGTGTGTGCCCATCTTCCTCATACACCATGTGTGTGCTTCAACATGGTGTTTAACATGGTATCAGAGCGGGTGATTGCTGGCCCTGCTCCACTTTGAGTGAGCCATTTGTGTTTATGGCCTATGCATATCTGCAAAAATTGTTGGTTTCTTTGCAGCACTCAAGTGTTTGTAGCAGTCTTTTTGCCACATTCAGAAAGGTGTTTTGAAGAAGGAGCAGCATTCAGAAAATTTTCCCCATTCAGCATTGGTTTTGAAGAGAAGCAGCTGTGCCCATCTGAAGGTTTTCTAAATTCTGATCTTTTCTCTGCAATTTCTGCTCATTAAAATCTGCATCATTTTGAAAGAGCTGCTGAAAATTGTTTAAAGTTGATTTCTGAAGAGGTTTCTGGTTTTAATGAGAAAGAATTTCTGAGTTTTTCATTCGAAGATTCCTGCAAAATTTTGGATTTTTACTGCTATAAGTTCCAGAAAAACTCTGCTCTATATTTGAAAGAAGAAAGTACTTTCTGCTGCTATATGGCCCTCTACAATTTCTTGAAGAAAACGCTGGATTTTTGAAGTGAAAATTTCTGAGTTTCACTGCTGAAATCTCCTGAAAATTCTGCAATTTCTGAAAAATTTCTACAAATACCTTCAAATTCTGAATTTTTAAAGTCTCTGTTGCTGGAAAGAAAATTCTCTGCTCTCTATTCTCTACTCTTTACTGTTTGAGAAAAACAAATAAAAAAAATATAAAAAAACCTGCTACTCTCCCCATACGCATACTACCTGCGCTTCCCCACGCGCTGTCCAACGCTCCACCCTATTCACTCCCTGCCACGCCTTACCACTCACAATCCACTCTCTTCTTAACTCTTAGCATAGCAACCTAGCTCTGATACCATGTTAAAAACCATGTTGAAGCACACACATGGTGTATGAGGAAGATGAGCACATACACACAAAAGGCTCAACACACAATGAAAGATAAGCGTGAGGCTTTCTTATTTTCCATTATACAAAGATGTACATTTATAGTACAATGGTGTGACTCTTGGGTTCACATTCCAATGTCACTTGGACTCCATTGTGACTTTTTGCATTCCACACCTACCCATGTAGGATTAGGTGTTCCAACAGTCAAAGGATAGCCCACATGTTGTCCTAGTTGGGAAGGTCTGCTCTACCCAAGAGACATTGGACAAAAGTTTCCTAGTCCTATGCAACTGCATTGAGAGCAGTACTCACCATGACATTGTCATCTAACTTGATCCCCATGCCAGTCAACTGATCCCGGATTGACTGCAGTCTGGATAGAAAAGGGTCTATCTCCTCTCCCTTGGCCATCATGAATAACCTCAGCTGGTTATCCAGAAGTATCTTTCTTTGGATAGAAATTCCTTCATATAACGTGGTTAGGGCTACCCACATATCATGAATCATTTCCTTCTCGTCTATGTGTGGTACCATATGATCCTTGATCATGTCCATAATGAAGTGCTTGGCATGTGCCGTTGTTTCATTGTGCTTCTCCAGGAGAGTCGCATCAGTTGGTGTAGCCAAGAATTTCTCTGCATGCTCACATTTACTGTAGGCCTCAAGGAATACTAGTATTTTGGCCTTCCAGATTGCAAAGTTGGACGGGTTGTCCAACCTATCCTGATCACACATTTTGTGTGTGTTACGAGGACTAATCCTTCTTGCGAACAAGAGCGATATCCCTAGTATTCCAGCGAGTAACTAGAAACAAAGATCCATTTAAATACCTCCTCTAGATTAATTGTATTTTAATATCATTATAATAGTAAAGTAGAGAGGACATGCTCCTACCTTGAAAACCAAACGTGTGATGTAGCCCTTTGTCCCGTTGCTCCAAAGTAGTTCTCCAATGATGAGTAGAACCTCCAATCAAAGACAAGACAAATAATCAAAGAATTTGAAATATATAGTAATAAAAAAGTACTAATCAAACTTAGTGATCAAGGAGTATAAGTATTGACATTATTTCCATAAATACATAAACAAGATAATGAGAAAGATATATCCATATGTATTATCATAAATTAGAAAGAGCAATCTTACAATCGGATACCTTGATGTTGTACAAATTTCTCCCGAGGTCCTGAGCAATCGTTCTTTTTCAGTCTGATAAGCCTTCCTCTATAGAATAACCAGCATGAAGTCATGGGCACAAATTTGTGATCTTCAGTGTGTCAACAACAACTCACTAGTATAGAAATTATGCACTCTATGAACTCTATCCAGCTAGAAACTATGCAAATCAGTGTCTATTCACATTGGTATCTACCCTTCAACCTGAAACTTGAGCTCAATTTATAGGGAGATGGAGGTAGATTCAATTCCATGAAGAGGGGGATGGATTCCTCTCATATAGGGATTTGAGTTCCTTGGACCAAGTGTTAGGTCCCTATATCACTAGTATAGCCCTTATTATTGTTAGTGTAAACCCCATATTGTTATTATTGTACCCTTGTAACCCCCATTTTGTTATTATTGTGCCCTTAAATTATTATTGTTAGGTCGGCTAGGATTACATTGTGGCCCACTAGGATTACATTATGGCCCCATGGACTCCTATATAGAGAAAGGAGGTTTTGTAAATTGTATCATCCAAGAATTGTTCATTAATGTAATGTATTGGAGGTTGCCCCCTCGAAGTGGCTTATTTCTAAGGCGTTGATATCTCTTTTCTTCTATTTTTGGAGCTGGTTACACAACATTTGGTATCAGAGCTTTGGATTCTAGGGTTTCGCTGCTCCAAACAGGTCATCGTGGCATTTTCGCTATAACTTTTTTTCTACGAAGCTTCAGAAGCTGAAATTTTTAGGGTGCGAAGCTGAAATCTTGAGGAAGTTTGTCTAAAAATTTCAGAGCTTGGTTCGCAATATTTTCGGAGATATGATCTGTGGAAGTTAGGTATTTTTTCAGGCTCCTAAACAGGTCATCGTGGCATTTGCGCTATAAAAAAATTTCTACGAAGGTTCAGAATCTGAAATTCATATGGTGCGAAGCTGAAATCCTGAGGAAATTTGTCAAAAAATTTTAGAGCTTGGTTCGCAATATTTTTGGAGATATGATCTGTGGAAGGTAGTGCTTTTTCAGGCTCCTGAATTTCATCTTAAAGAGGTGATCGTGGGAAAAGTTCAATAACTCTCTCTCTGGAGATTGGATTGGAGTGCCGTCAAAAGTGGTCACAAGTACACAGCCTGTAGTTTCTTGGCTATCAATTTCAGAGACAAAGAACAAAACAGTGACACGTGGCAAGTCGTACAAGTTCGCTCTACTGAACCAGTCCAGAATTAGGTCATTGTGGGAGATTGGACACAACTTTGGTCTTGGAGCATCAAAATCAGGTCAGACCTGTGGCATTTGAAAGAAGCTTCAGAGGGCTACTACAGGGCTGAATTTCAGATATCGAAGATTTTCAAGCACAGAGATAATACAATTTCAACATCGAGCTCCTCAAAGCTAGTAAAAGGTGTGTATTTGTTTTCCGAATTGCATAAGTCTTGTTTGAAGAATCAAGTTGAATTGGTTGCAAGGGCCTATTGTAGAATAGATATCAATATTGGAGTCTGAAATGGCCCCTAAAAATAATTCAACACCCATTAAGCCTTTAGAAGGCTCTACTATTACTCATGAAGATGAAGAATGGCAACATGACATGTCAAAATTACAAGAGCAAATGCAACAAATTTCGCTCTCAACAAAAAATGAAATGGAAGTTTTGAAGAAAGGCGTGGAAGCTAAGATGAATGGTTGGAAGCTAAGATGGATGGCATGGAAGTCGGCATGGAAGCTAAGATGGATGACATGAAGAATGATCTAAAAGCATACATGGAAGGCTTGATGACAAGCTTAAAACCAGAAATGATTCCTAATGGCGGAAATATAGGAGAAGAACCTTCTGATGAGAACAAAATAAATGTTAATCATGATTCCATAAACTCGAATGTTGGCGGGAAGAACCACCATATTCCAAAAATGGATATGAGGAAGTTTGATGGAAAGGATCCTATAACATGGATACTACAGATGGAGCAATATTTTGATCTTCATAACGTGCAAAACACGCAAAAGGTACGCATTGCAACTTTACATTTAGAACAAAATACATTTGTATGGTATCAATGGCTTTGCTCCCGTAAAAAAATTGTCACTTGGTCGATTTTTACGGAGGAAATGATAGCACATTATGAGGATACAAAGAGCAACACCTTCTTTACCCAATTGATAAATCTCAAACAAAAGGGTTTAGTGGGGCAGCACATTGAGGACTTCCAAAAAATTGAATATAAGGGTAACTGATCTTACAGAGGAACACAGGATTGATCTCTTCCTAGGCACTTTAAAGGATAACATCCAACATGAAGTTCGCGTTTTGGAACATGATTCATTGGAGAAGGCATTCAGGTTGGCAAGAAAAGTTGAATGTAAAATTATGGCGACAAGGAAGCCTACCACTCAATTCTATAAAGAAGGAAGTGTTGCTACGCCTAGATTTCCACAACCTACAAGGTTGACACCACAACAATTGGAAGAAAAAAGAGCAAAAGGGCTTTGCTACGGTTGTGATAGCAAATACACTAAAGGTCATAAGTGTGCTGAGAAGAAATTATTTTACATAGATTGTGAAGAAGAAGAAGAAAATGAACAAGAAGAGGATATACACCAGGAACCACCCATAGAAGAGGAAGAAATGAATCCGACCATATCGTGTAATGCACTGGCAGGAATTACCACTCCTCAAACTCTCAAGATAGAAGGACATATAAAGAAGAAAGGGGTAATAGTGTTGATTGATTCAGGTAGCACCCATAATTTTATTCATTATAAGGTAGCCAAGGAATTAAATTGTTTCCTATACCCAGCACCAGAATGTCAAGTGATGGTTGCAAATGGAGGAACTATAAATTGCTCTGGAAAATGCCATAATATCAATCTAACCATGGGGGAATATGTATTGACTAGTCCAATGCTTTCCATTCCTATGGGAGGTGCTGATGTTGTACTAGGAGTACAATGGTTACAATCTTTGAGGACGGTACCTTTTAATTTTCAAGAACTTTTCTTGAATTTTTTTTTCAGAAGGAAAGGAAGTCGAATTACGGGGTATTGAAGGGAAGCCGGGAAGGATAATAAACTCTAATGTCATGACAAAGCTTCTAAAGAAAGAACAACGAGGCGTAATTGCACAATTATTCTCACTAGAAGTTCCGACATCAAAATCATCTATTTCTGCAGATCTCTAACAAGTCTTGGACAATCATTCCAAGGTGTTTGAAACTCCCAAAGGACTCCCAAATTTTTCGTGATCATGATCATGCTATTCATTTGATTCCAGGAAGTGTTCCTCCAAACATCGGGCCTTATAGATATCCTTACTTCCAAAAGAGCGAAATTGAACGTATGATTGCAGAAATGTTAGAGGCGGGTATAATTCAACCCAGTCAAAGTTCTTTCTCTGCTCCTGTGGTGTTGGTACACAAGAAGGATGGATCATGGCGAATGTGTCCGGATTATAGGGAGCTCAATAAGCTCACCATTAAAGACAAATTTCCCATTCCTGTGATTGATGAATTATTGGATGAATTACATGGAGCAATTTATTTTACCAAGTTGGATCTTCGTTCGGGATATCATCAAATTAGAATGAAGACTGAAGATATTCCAAAAACAACATTTCGAACTCATGAGGGTCATTATGAATTTTTGGTCATGCCTTTTGGCCTTACCGATGCACCTTCTACATTTCAAGGGTTGATGAATTCCATTTTCAAACCCTTCCTTAGAAAATTTGTGCTAGTATTTTTTGATGATATACTAATCTACAGCAGGTCTTGGAAGGAACATGTTGAACATGTTGACAGGGTGCTCAAACTATTGCAGGAGAAACAATTATATGCAAAAAAGTCCAAATGTTTCTTTGGAGTACAAGAGGTGGAATATCTGGGTCATATTGTATCTCACGAGGGGGTTAAAGTGGACCCTAACAAAATTAAAGCCATTAAGGAATGGAAATTTCCCACAACCATAAAGCAGTTGCGAGGATTTCTCGGGTTAACAGGGTATTATTGCAAGTTTGTTAAGAATTATGGGAGAATAGCAGCACCTCTAACAACATTATTGAAGAAAGATGCATTTTTCATGGACTCCTGAAGCAACTAAGGCCTTTGAACGTCTTAAAGAGGCAATGTGCCTAGCACCAGTCTTAGCTACACCAGACTTCACAAAAACCTTTATTGTGGAATGTGATGCCTCAGGAAATGGAATTGGTGCAGTTTTAATGCAGGAAGGAAGACCCATTGCTTTTGAAAGTCGTCCAATCAAAGGAAAGTATTTACGGAAACCTATTTATGAGAAGGAAATGTTAGCAATACTACATGCACTAAAGAAATGGCGAACTTACCTAATGGGAAGACACTTCAAGGTAAAAACTGATCATGATAGTCTTAAACACTTTTTGGAACAAAGACTATCGTCGGAAGAACAGAAAAAATGGGTCACAAAGATGTTGGGTTATGACTTTGAAATAATCTACAAAAAAGGAAAGCTTAATGTTGTTGCAGATGCACTCTCAAGAAAGAATGAAGAGGTGGAAGCATTGCTTTGTGCCATTTCTATTATCCAACCAGATTGGATAAGCGAAGCAAGAGATGAATGGAAGAAGGAAAAAGATGTATGGACACTCATTCAAAAGTTGCAGCAAGATCCTAGTACATCTGATACATTTAGTTGGAAAAATGATTTCTTATGGTACAAAGATCGCTTATATCTTTGTAAGAATTCCCAACTAAAACAAAAGATTCTTCTGGAATTGCACACTTCTCCTTTAGGAGGACACTCAGGATTTTTAAAAACTTACCACAGGGTGAAGAAAGAAATTTTTTGGGATGGCCTTAAATCTGATATTCGAAAGTTTGTGGCGGAATGTTTGGTTTGCCAACAGAATAAAGTGGAAACAATTAAGACCCCAGGACTTCTACAACCTTTATCCATTCCAGGTCAACGTTGGGAGGAGATTTCAATGGATTTTATCACGGGTTTACCTAAGTCCGAAGGAAAGAGTGTCATCATGGTGGTAGTTGATAGACTTACCAAGTATGCACACTTTTGTGCATTATCTCATCCATTTAAAGCAAGTACGATTGCTACTACATTTATGGACAGAATTCAAAAGCTACATGGAAGCCCAAGGGTTATTGTGAGCGACAGAGATCCCATTTTTACTGGAAATTTTTGGATGGAGTTATTTTCTTGTTTGGGTACTCAATTAGCTCATAGCTCATCTTATCATCCTCAATCTGATGGTCAAACTGAGATAGTAATAAATGTTTGGAAGGATATCTTCGTTGTTTTGTATCTGATAAACAAACACAATGGGTCAAGTGGTTACCTCTTGCTGAATGGTGGTATAACACTTCCTTCCATCCTGCAGCAAAAATGACCCCATTTATGGCACTTTATGGATATCATCCACCATCCATCACATCATCTTTAAGGGAAAATTCGAAGGTTCAAGCGGTGGAAGATCACATCGAGCATCAGCAAGAAGTTCTCCAACTCTTAAAGGATAACCTGAATTTGGCACAAAATCGAATGAAACAACAGGCAGATCAACATCGCAGCGAGAAAAGTTTTGATGTAGGAGATTGGGTATTTTTACGGCTACAACCATAGAAACAAATGTCCCTCAAGCAAGCTAAGAAGGATAATAAATTATCACCAAAGTACTATGGTCCTTACAAGGTGTTGCAAAAGATTGGTACTATGGCATACAAATTGGAGCTTCCTGCTTCTTCGCGAGTACATTCAGTGTTCCATGTTTCATGCTTAAAGAAGGTTATAGGTGAAAATCTTCCAGTTCAAACAGTATTGCCAGAACTTGATGGGGAAGGGAAGATCATATTGGAACCTGAAGCAGTCATAGAAAAAAGAACTCGACAACTACAGAATCGATCAATTTCAGAGTATCTCATCAAGTGGAAGAACTTACCCACTGAAGATTCTACATGGGAGGATGAGAATTTTATACAGAAGCACCCGGAGCTACTCAAGTGTTGAGGACAACACTTTTTTTGAAGGAGAGGGGCATGTTAGGTCCCTATATCACTAGTATAGCCCTTATTATTGTTAGTGTAAACCCCTTATTGTTATTATTGTACCCTTGTAACCCCCATTTTGTTATTATTGTGCCCTTAAATTATTATTGTTAGGTCGGCTAGGATTACATTCTGGCCCACTAGGATTACATTATCGCCCCATGGACTCCTATATATAGAAAGGAGGTTTTGTGAATTGTATCATCCAAGAATTGTTCATTTATGTAATGTATTGGAGGTTGCCCCCTCGAAGTGGCTCATTTCTAAGGCGTTTGTATCTCTTTTCTTCTATTTTTGAAGCTGGTTACACAACACCAAGGGATAAGCTCCATGAGTAGAGGGATAAAGCTTGAACTGGTGCAACTCTATAGGCTTCTAGTTGGGAGAATGTTCTACCAACTAGGCTTCTAGAAGTTACTTTGTATTTTTATTTTCTTTTCACGGGGGGTTTAGAGGTTTTAGTGGAAAACAGTGTGGTAGTCACCGCAACTAATAGAAGGATCATCAGCGCATGCGCAGGGAAAGGCTAGTAAAATTGCAGAGGTAGAGTTTTAAGGGTTTTACAGAGCTTTTCTCCAATTTCCAAGACTTGATTTAGGAACATCAATGTTTTTTACCTCTAAGGGAACATGATTTGGATGGTAATGGACCCATATGAATAGTCAAATGTCATGGTGAAAAAATGACGTATAACGGATTGCCCCCTAAAGTGCAAACTATGAAAGTTTTTCTGAAGAGTGAAGCGATTTATCATTCCGAGGATTGGATTGGAGATGCCTATCGAAAACCTATAAAAACATTCAATGTAAATATATGTCATCACTGAGGTAGGCATTCCCATACTCAAATAAAAACTAACTAAATGTTCTGGTACAAATATGGTTTCAGTATTACATCAAAAGTAGACATGGTATGGGCGCAACCATATATGATAAGTAGTCTACTGTATCATGAATAATAAAACTCCTTGTAGCCTGGATAGTGAAAACTAGATCCAAGGTCTTTATTTTCTCTTCTTGAACTAATACGAATCTATCCATTCGATTGATTATTTCAAAGTCGAACATGGTATAAACCACTTGATTACCAACCAATGATGAGAACCGTTAACAAGTGTGAGAGAAAGCACCAATAATGAAAATGGATGTCAAAGTACTTCATTACAATCTATGAAGTGTGAATGAATGATTTGTAGTCAAACACTCATAGAATTATTCGATCAAAGGTCAGTGATGAGAACCTATCTTTGAAGGTGAGAAACCTGCCATTAGGGCATGTTGATCCCAAGGTACTGATAGGATTCTAGATCAACTTTCTAGATAATGAGCTGATGTCAATAGAAAGTGATCCATCACAGGAAAGCCTATGATACGAAACCATTAGATCAAGTTTTGAAGAAATGGTTTGCAAGAACTGAATCAAGGATGGTCAACGTGAATGGAGACAAATGTTTGAAATGAATGGTTTATTGAACTTTTTCTTGAACACATAATGACATTGTAGATGGCTTGACAACATTTGACCTAAAGCTAATACCCAAAAACCGGCCGAATAATTTCAATCTGGTTCGATTAACTGTTAGAAAAAGGATTTCCCAACCCAGGTACAAGTGTGACAAAGTGTCGTGTTCAAGAGCGACATGTTTCTTTCTAAAATAAGGAAGACAACTATATTCTTTTTCTCTCTTTTTCTCCCACCATTACTGACAAGTACCTCTTTATTTTTGTCAAGCTTGATGAGGATAGCATTTTCTTGTTTGTGTAAGCTCATCCTTCAGATGAGTCCATATTAGTATTAAAATCAAACCCTAAGAAGGAGAGGTTTTTTCCTATTATCATCGACAGGTCCTGTACTGTTAAATTTTAATGAGTCCAGTATAGGAATAACTCAACGGTTTTTAGTTTTAGGAAGTCAGAATAAAAACATAAGTAAACTCCATGGTTGTTATTTTTCGTAAATTTAGTCCCTCAATCCTGAAAAATGATAAAATGATGCAGGAGAGAACTCTATTTACCATAATTAGTCAACTTACACCTTTTTTCGTAATTAGTCCAATTCAGTCCGAAAAATGGGTAAACTTATACTAAATGGACGACTGTTCATTTACTTTAACGAGTTAGAATAGTCAAGTACTTAGTAATCTTCTCATGTTTCGAGAGTTTTAAAAGGGCTTAAAAGAGGACTCCATGGTTTCACTTTTTGGTATTTTTACAGAGCTAAAAAAAGTGATAAAAGTATACTCAATGTCAAAATAATTCTTTTCACCAAAATCCTGTATCATGCACAAAAACTCAAAACGATACAAATATATGTTCTTAAAAAGTAAAAATATTTGAATTTGACCTTTTAAAAGTAAAAACAAATAAAATAATAATATGTTATTCATTAAAAACTACAAAAAGGAGTTAAAACAAGTCATTTTCACCTTTTTTTTCAGAATAGTGCAGAGAGAGATTTTGGCCAAAATTTTTTGGAGCTGTTAGTAGAAGAACCAACCGATCATTTCGAGAACTGTCAGAATCAGGTAATCCACATCATCATTGTATTTATTTTCATCTATTTAATTTCTTGTTTTAAGATTTCATGGAATTTTTTAGGAGGAAATTATGTTTCAAAATCCGCCCTTGGGGGTGCGTGGTTTCTCTGTCCGAAAACCACGCACCTCGACGATTTTTTAAAAGAAAAATTGTCAGGCCACCATAGATGCTATGTGGGACGCATGCAAACAAATGCATTGTGTATACATAG
Organism: Pinus albicaulis; assembly: GCA_034641835.2. NCBI lineage: Eukaryota > Viridiplantae > Streptophyta > Pinopsida > Pinales > Pinaceae > Pinus > Pinus albicaulis. The sequence continues at coordinate 25,842,530 of CM076578.1, read as the reverse complement.
AACCTAGGCAAGCACCGTGAGCTTTCGAGAAACCTAAATTTCTCCATAAAAATGGTTCAAGTTTCCTCCAACTGATTTCTAATGTTTACTTTGTTGATTTGCAGGCCTTTAATCATGTTGGAATAGCGGGAACGAGAACATGAGCTCATGGAAAACGAAGCCATGGATGATCTGGAAACCATGCATGCATTAAAAATTTGTGGTTTATAAAATTTCTGGCCAATTCAGGGCATGAAGTCACAAGTTGAGTTGCTGACTTGGCTTGTAAATGCATGGGATGTGCAAGATCAATGTTTCATAATTGGGGACCACCGGCTTGAGATTGAGACGAAAGACATATACTTCCACACTGGATTACCTCGGAGAGGGAGAACAAATTTCTTATTTGGGACTAGAGAATGAGGTCTTCCCACTGCTAGCTACAAGGCTCAATATTGTAGCAATAATTCAAAGCTAAAGGATGGTTGCATAGACATCAAAACCATCTCACGAATGGAACTCAAAATCATAACATTCATAATTACCAAGTTATGTGGGAGTGCAACTCCTCATGTGGCTACCAAAGCACATATGTAAACTATAGTTGAGTGTTTCAGAGGGATAATATTCAACTAAAGTGAAGGAGTATTGGCCAATATGAAGGGGAAATTGACTAGATCTAAAAATGGGAAGTTGAAAAACTTTGCATACGATGCCATTATTATTTCATTTTCTATAGAGAGGATCCCACTCCTTGTGCCCCAACTAACTCAGATCGTGGAATTCCTCAGGAACCTCAGATGGTGCGATGGGTAGCACTGATGGCTCTCCATGGTGGCGAGGGTGGTCCAGTGGTTTGGTTCACTCCATCTTATTTCTCATGGCTCAGGAACCAAATCTTCACGATTGAAGATTTTTCTTATGAGGGAATGGACTATAGAGGTGATCCTAAAACATCCTTGCTGTTATCACTCATTAGTTGTAAAAATTTCCTTGATAGGGTCATGCAGGTCATTCACCAAATGGATGATGTTTCCTAACCATTTCAATGTGATATATGAATTTTTTTGCATTTTTTGAACCCTATCCTAAGTTTAATGTTCATCTCCATTCATGCCACTTTAGTAAAATCAGTCCCATATCATGTCAATTTTCATTCCCACGTATTTAAACTCAAAAGTGCACACCTGTCAGTTTTTTAGAATTTTGTAGTGATTTACAAAGGAAATTCGCAGATTTCGCTACGAAACTGCGTAACGGTTTCGTAGCGAATCTGTCAGCACCATAATTGTCTTCACTATGAAACTACATTTTTTCAACCAAGTTTGTCAGAGTGATGTGAGGTGTTAGTTTATTATTAGAAGAGTAACAGTGGAGGTATTTAAAGGTCGTTATGGTAAGTTTCAAATGTACATAGCCATATTTGAGGTAATCATGATCCTTTTTGGTTGCATGTGCTATGATTAAAACCCAAGCTGTCAGTTAAAATTTTTAAATCTTACCCCAAAACAACCTTTTATCATATTATTTTTTATCCTTGCATATGAGTCAATCCCTAGAGATCTTCTTCATCAATCCAAGCAGGTTGCTATCAAATTTAACTTCTGCAAATGTCATCAACAAGCAAGGCAGTGAAGACTATAAAGCATCCATGGCTGCAAGAAAGAAAACGAACAAGGGTGGCCATTGTCTCAGGTATGAACCCATGGATTTTAAATTACTCAATTAAGACCCTACTTCTATGGAGGTTTACAGGAGAACTAGCTTCTTGCAATTCTGCCAGAGGTTGCAGGATTTCCATGCACAAGTTTCAAAGGATTTTCCCACTCACTTTACTTGAACATCATCAAAGGTTCGGATTCTGAATCTCACAATGGCACCAGAGAGCATATCCATTAGGGGAATTTTGAGGTCTAAAATGGGCCTCATAAGGAAATTATAAAATAATAGTGGAAATAATAAAATAAGTTTAGATTACATCATCAAATTTTAGAGGGAAAAAATAAAAACTACTTTTTCAACTTATCTCCCAATTTTTTTACTCAAATTTTGAGCGGGAGTACTTGTTGGATGCATAATTTAATTCTTCATCCAAGGAGTTCCCATGTTTCATAGTTTTTATGGACCCTATTAAATGAAAAATAATAAATACATGAAAAACGTGATTCCAATCACATTTTTTCATGTATTTCTCATTTTTCGTGTAGCAGGGTCCATCAAAAGTATGCAACATGGGTACTTATTAGATGGGGAATTAAATTTTGAATCTAAAAAGTACTCACACTCAAAATTTGAGTTAAAAATTTGGGAGATCAGTTGAAAAAGTAGTTTTATTATTTTATTATTTTTTAATTTTTTTACCTTTTTAATTAAAAAACGGTGAATCACCCCCCATGGTTGACATCATCATCTTGAATCCTATTGGTTCTTATAAATTTTATTTTTCTTGTACATTTTTCTTAGGAGGCCCATTTAGACCTCAAAATTTCCCTAATGACTAGCTACATGAATCCCTAGAGGTGGTGAAGAGTGGTTTAAAGGTATAAAGTTTACAATGCAGGGTTGTAAAGAGTTTCTCAAGCAAGAACACATTGAAGTAGATTTTACCAATGGTATCCATAAGGGTTTTATGAAGGAGAATTATGTAAACCTACTGATGGTCATTCAAAAATATTTCACCTATGAAGGAAGATTCCACATGGTTTACTCATACCATCTCAAAATTCTTCTGCATTTTTTAGGTAAGAGATCACTTGACTTACCTTTATATTTATACAGGAGTTTAGGGAAAATTTCAGATAAGGTTCAAATCAATTCAAAAGGAAATGATACATCTCTATTTCATCGTGATCTAATAAAGCTATTAGCATTGGAAGAATTGAGAAGGTTAAACAGATATTGGACTTCTTTTCTGTTCATGAGTGGTTATGAAATAGATGAGGTCACTCTGAAGAAAATCTTAAAGCCTAGAACTACTACATCACCAGCTATGACAAAAGAAGTTGAAGGAGAAAGAAGACAATTCCCTGCAGAACCAATGGACTTAAGAACAAAACCTTTGCAAGAGACTGACACACCTCAACCAACACATGCAAAACAAAAACATAAAGTAAGAAAACAAGGTAGTAAGAGGATGAGTAGAAGCTAGACATTGGCCAAAGGGAATCTGGAGGATATCCTTCATGCAATTGATATTGAAGAGTCACCAATAGTGCAAGCAGAAGATATTGAACGTGGTGGAAGAAAATGGAAGAAATGTAAGACTGCTAAGAAATTAGATTTTTCAAGTGAAGATGCTGGCTTTATATTTCAGCCAAGGAAGCCAATGACCAGGTTTGCAAAGAAGGGCATGGAGAGAAAAAAGATAGAGAAAATAAGTGAAGTTGTACAACCAATAAGCATCATAGATTTGTCTACATCAAAAGAGGACGAAGTTGTTATCAGGCAGAGAAAGGGCAAAGAGAAAATAATTGAAAAATAAAAAATAGAACCCCACAAAGAACAACTAAAGGAAGAATGTAAAGAGATATTAGATTTGAAGTTAGAGGCAGAAAAGCACAGGTCCAAGAAGGTTCAATTTGAAAAAATTATGAAAATATGGGAAGGTCAAATCTCGAGTGTCTCAAAATCTATGGACAATGAAAAGATATTTCTGAAGAGGACTCAACCATTAAGAGGGGTGGTTAAACACACTAGGAAGATGAACTTATATTTGCAAGATAAAAATAGAGCATTAAAGGATCAAGTGGAAGACCTTCAGGAGTAGTTGGACTTGATTCAAGTTCAGCTAGAGAAGAAAGGGCTAAGGATGCGAGTGGTTGAAGAACCTATAGGTCAACTCATTGTAAATGAAGAAGAAACTCCTAAATACTGAAGAATTGAGTTGAAACATGTTTGATGAGGTTCATGGCTTGCAAAGAACCTAAATTTTTCCTCAGGAGATAAATTTTTGAAGACATTCACAAAATCAGTAAATTCTGGTTTTTTAGGCAGTTTCGTAGCATGCTTCAGGCTTGAAGCCAACAAAACACTACGAAATTTATGAAGATGCTATTTTTCTTTGAAATTCAGTTTTGTGAATGATTAAGGAGGGGGTTTGTTTGTTTCAAAGATATTTTGGCTTAGTGAAGGTTCTTGACCAGCAAAGGTGGCAGGGAGATGGATATAAAGGAAAAGTTTCATATGCTATGAAACTGCCTAAACTGGCCTATTTCATAGCGAGAGGTTTTTTGAAGAGTTTTGAGGGTTCCAACAGCACATGTAATATACCCAAATGGGATAATGCATTGATACACAAACATAATATTTGTAACACATAAAATGTACATGTAAGTTTACGATCAACACAGATATAGACGGAATAGCCCAGACATTTTATTATATAGGAGAAGGTTCAGTTACACAATGTAAAAAATATGAGTTGATATAGCTAAAGAGATGGCCTAGTGTTGCACGGATGAATCCCTCTTGCGAACAAGAGTGATCTACCTAGTATCCTAAGGATATCTAGAAACAAACAGACAGATGTAGACCATTTTCTCTAGACTATTTTGCTTAAGAATTTCTCATTAACTAAGGATAGATACTCCTACCTGAAGTCCAATGCTTATTTTATCTTCAATCTAGTCCCTCTAGAAATTATCGATCCATCATATAAGATCTGCAATCAAAGACAGACAAACAAGATCAAAAGCATCTGCAAAATATGATAATTCGAAAGCAATAATCTATCTTAGTGATCAAGGAGTCTAAGAATTAAATCATTCAAAATATAGATGAACAACTCAATGAGAAAATAGAATCCATTTGTATTAACTTTGAATAAAAGAAGAAACCTTAAAACCTTAAAGCCTTGATGTTTTTACAAGCTCTTCCAGGGTCCTGAACAACCATTTTCCTCAATTTGAAAAGACTCAAACTCTCTAGATTAGCATAAGACTATGGCCATGAGTATGCAATCTCTCTCATGCCAAAGATGCCAAATGTGGAGAGTATAATTCCTTCAGCAATTCTCTTCTATAAGCTAAGAAGTACGTATCAACTACTAAGTATCCAAAAATACCCTTGAGACTAAAACTTGGTCTCAATTTATAGCTGACGAGAGGTAGTTTCAGCTCCAAAAAGAAAGGGATAAAGCCCTCTCATTATGGGATTTTAGCTCCAAAAACCAAGGGATAGCACCATTTATGAAGGGATGAAGGTTCATTAATGGAAGGGATGAAGCTCGACCAAATAGCGCTTCTAGAAGGCCCCAGCTGGGAAAATATTCAACCAGCTGGGCTTATAGAACTTACTTTTCTCTTTATTTTACCTTTTACGGGGGTTCGTAGTTTTAATGAGCTTTACGTGCGGGATGTACCACAATTTTTATAACAATTAGCTGCGGTACCATAGAGAATGACTAGGAAAAGTGCGGGAGTAGGCTTTTTAGGATTTTTAAGAGCTTCTTCCAGTTCCAAGACTTGATTTGGGGAACTTTATGTTTTTAGACTTCTGACGGAGCAATAAATAGGTAATGATGAACCCATCTAGATAGCTAAATGTCATGGTGACAAATTTTAGTGTAACAGATTGCCCCCTAAAGTGCGAAGTCTGAGGAGTTTTGAAGAATTTTGAAGAGTGAAGTGCTTTATCATTCTGAGGATTGGGCTGCAGGCATACTAGTTGAATCCCTGAAAAAAATTCAATCCAAGCATATATATATGTGTATATCATCGCTGAGGTAGGCATTCTGATACTCAGAACAAAACTAACTACATGTTCTGATACATAAATGATTTTAGAATTACATGAAGAGTAGACACAGTATGGACGCAGCCATCTATTTGAAGTAGTCTATTGTATGATGAATAATAAAATTCCTCACAGCTTGGATGGTCGAAACTAGATCTAGGGTCTTGATTCCTGCTTCTCGAACTAGTACGATTCTATCCATGCGATTGATTTTGTTGGAGTCGAACATGGTAGAAACCACTTGATTACCAATCAATGATGTAAACAGTTAACAAGTGTGAGAGAAACCACTAGTAATGACAATGGTTCTCAAATTACTCAGTACAATCTATGAAATGTGAATTTGTGATCTGAAGTCGAACATTTCATAGAATCATTTGATCAAAGGTCAATGATGCAACTTGTCGTTGAAGGCGAGAAACCTGCCATTAAGGCATGCAGATTCCAAGGTACTGTTAGGATTCTAGATGATGAGCTGTCATCGATAGAAAGTGATCCATCGTAGGAAAGTCCACGACATGAAACCATTAGGTCAAGTTTTGAAGAAATTTTTAGCAAGGTCAACGCGAATGGAGACAAATGTTTACAATGAATGGTTTATTAAACTAATCTCTTGAACACATAATGAAACTACAGATGGTGATGATTGACCTAAAGCTAATACCCAGAAACTAGCTGAATTCTTTCAATGTGGTTTGATTAACTGTTTGGTAAAAGGATTTTCCCATCCCAGACATGAATGTGACAAAAATGTCGTGTTCAAGAGTGGTATACAACTTTTTAACACGAAGTGTGACAATTTGATTCATTTTATCTCTTTTGCCCCCAACATTTCTGGCAAGTACCTCTTTATTTTTACAAGCTTGAGGAGGATAACATTTGCTTGTTATATAAGCTCATCCTTTGGATAAGTCCAACTTAGTATTAAAATCGAACCCTAAGAAGGAGTGGTTCGTTCCTGTTTATAATTTACAGGTCCTTTACTGTTAAGTTTTAATGAGTCCGGTATAGGTGAAACTCGGTGTTTTTCAATTTTAGGGAGTCAGAAGAAAAACTTAAGAAAAATCTGTGGGTGGATTTTTTCATAAATTTAGTCTCTCAGGCCTGAAAAAGGATAAAACAATGCAGGAGAGAACTCTATTGACCATGATTAGTCAACGTATAACTTTTTTGTAAATATTCCATTTCAGTATGGAAAAGGGGTAAACTTATACTGAAGGGACGACTATTCATTTCCTTTAATGAGTTCGAATATTCAAGTACTTGGCAATCTTTTCATGTTTAGAGAGTCTGAAAAGGGCTTAAAAGAGGACTACATGGTTTTTCTTTTTTCTGTAAGTTTTAACGAGTTCAAAAAAGTAATAAAAACATACTCATATAATGTCGCTTTTTTTGTAAATTTTAATGAGTTCGAAAAAGTGACAAAAAGCATACTTATTTTCCAAAATTATTATTTTACCAAAAAATCCTGTATTCTGCACAAGAACCCAAAAAATTAAACATACTTGTTTTAGATAAGTAAAACTTATTTGAAAAAATGACCTTTCAAAGTGGAAAACAAACAAAATATTATTTTATTTATTCAAAAAATCTTTATAAAAAGTAGTTTAACCAATTCATTTTTACCATTTGCATCCAGAGTGAAAGTTGAGAGCTTTTGGTAGAAAAATTTCCAAACGAGATATCAAAAGAACTGGCCGTCCAATTCCAAAACCATCGATTCCAAGTAATCCACAATTCATTTCTCTTCATTTTTTTCTGTTTACATTCTCTTTTTAGGCTTTAGAATAATTTTTTAGGAGAAAAATAGGTTCAAAAAATCGCTCTCGGGGTATCGCAGGTAAAACACACAGTACTTGCGTACCCCGATAATTTTCCAAAGGAAAATTATCAAGGTCCCGCACTTTTCGTGTATAAAGCGTGCAGTAACTTGCACTGTCTTCATGCAAAAAGTGCGGAGGCACCGTGAACAAAATAAAAATATGTTTTCTCTCAAATTAAGCCAAAATTTTTCATTCTAATTGGATCTAATCTTTCAAAATGTCTATTTCAGAGTATCCACAATGCTCGAATGGAGAGAAAGTGAACATGAGGCAGTAGATGAGGCAGCTATGGAAAGTTTACCCACAATGCGTGTTTTGAAAATTTGTGGATTATACAAGTATAGGGAAATGCAGGGCATGAGGGCTCAAGTAGAGCTATTAACATGGTTGGTGAACAGGTGGGATGTTCAAGAACAATGTTTCATTATCGGTGATCACTAGTTTGAAATTGAGTTGGAGGATATATACTTCCTTACAGGTTTGTCCAAAAGAGAAGAACCTATTTCCTTGTTTGGGGCTAGGCAAGGTGGCCAGTCTATAGCTAGCTACCAATAAGAATTTTGTATTAAATAGGTTGATCCAAAAGGCAACCACATTGATATAAAAACCATTATCCATCTTGAACTCAAAGTGGTTGTGTTCATAGTGGCTAGATTGTGTGGGAGTGCAGCTCCACACGTGGCTACTAAAGCCCAGATGCGAATAATGGTTGAATGTTCTAGAAGCACCATATTCAACTAGTGTGAAGGAGTATTGGCTAATGTAAAAGGCCAATTGACCAGAGCTAAGAATTCAAAGTTGAAAAAAATTGGATATGGAGCTATTTTAGTTTCTTTTTCTCTGGAGAGGATTCCATCTCTTGCTCCCCAGCTAATCTCGGTTGATGCTGGTAGAGTCAGAGAGCCTCGGATGGCCCGCTGGGTTCAAGTCATGGCCCGTCATGGAGAGGGTTTTGAGATAGTTCAATTTACACCTGCATACTTTCATTGGCTACAGAACCAAATCTTCGCCATTAAATATTTTCGGTATGCAGGGATAGATTTCTATGGCGACCCTGAAATGCCTCTTCCTCCAGGAACACAATGGGATGAGTCAGGTAAATCAATCATTTTTATGTATTTTTAATTCTAATTTTTAATTTTGTTTTCAATCGTCTTAGTACTGATGACAAAAATTTAAATGCAAATGTTGATCCACAAAGGCCAGCCAATCTCCGTCACTTTGAGAGGAAGCGAAAAGATGTTATTACACCGCCAAAGAATCAGGCAGCAGAGATTCTCACTGATTTAGAGCAGAACCTGGAGAGGTTAACCAAAGACATTCCAGAGACTACTATGGATGACATTCCTTTACGCCTCTAGAGGCATGTTTCTGGTGTTCCTAGCCAGTTTCAGAGATATCTGCATAGAGTGGCATGAGCGATAGTGTATTATCATGATCATCACCACGGATAGTGGATGATCATCGCAGATCATTGTATTTTTTATTTTTGTATCACTACCTTTCGGATCATAAGGTGTTTTAAACCTATGGTCCTAGACGATGTAATATTTTTTGAAACACAAACTCTATCTATGATATGACTATTTTTGATGGCTATCTTGTTCAACACTTATCGAATGTTGTTTTAACTTACTGTTTTAATGTTTTAATGTCTATTTATAACATTATTAGCTAATGCATCAGCCAACGTATTTAAATTTATTGGAATGTGTTGATATTCAATGTAATCAAACTGTCTTTCTAAGAGACGAACCTTCAAGAACAATCTTAGTAACACTAGATTTTTAATTGTGTATACTCTGTTTAAATGTAATACAATGAGTTCAGAATCTAACCTAACGATCAAAAGCCGAATGCCAAATGAAATGGCATTAGATAATAACTCAATCACTGCGCTATATTCTGCAACATTATTCGTTGTTTGACCGAGGCTTACCCCATGCATAGAAACTAACTCATCGGTGGGTGAATAGATGACCCAGGCCACGGAAGAAATATTCTGTGTACTAAGACAGGCACCATCATCAAAAAAAATGTAGGTTTGAAGGGACGTCGACATATGCAATATCAAGAGTAATCAAGATAAGAAGGAATAGTAGTCAATGCAAAATTTTAACTAGACACACTCATCTAATCTAAAGTATCTAATCTAGAAAAATAACTAATCTACATGTAAGATCTTCACAAAAAATCAAGCATAATATCTCTTTAGATAAAGTCCATTTTTGGGTTTACCTAAAGATACCACGTCATAATCAATCAATTCGTAAGCCCCTTTTGCAAGAACTCGCTTGACAATATAAGGACCATGCCACATAGGTTCAAATTTTCCAGCTCCTATTTTATCGTTAGCTTGGTCATATACCAATACTAGGTTGCCTTCCGAAAAAATACAAGGTGTAACACTTTTATCGTACTGAGCTTTAACGTGTTTTTTATGAGCTTCGGTTGCCAATGCAGCATTGTGCCGAGTCTCATCTAATTGTGCTAGGTACAAAAAGCATTTTTCCTCCTCAGAGGTAGCTAGTAGTAACTCTATGGCTAATTAGAGTGACAATATTTCACATTCAATTGGTAACACAGCTTCTAAACCATAGACCAGTTGAAAAGGAGTGAAACCTATTACGGTTTTTGCTGAGGTTCGGTATGCCCAAAGTGCTGAGAAAAGCATAGTATGCCAATTCGATTTATGAATTTCGATTATCCGTTTAATCATAGTGGTTAAAAAGTTATTGACAGCTTCAACCTGACCATTAGCTTGCGGGTAATATGGAGTAGAACTATCATGGCGCAGGCCAAGCTGGTTAGAAATTTTGGTCATCATAATGTTTTAAAAATGGCTCCCATTATCAGTAACGATAGCTTGGGGTACATCGAATCGAGAAATCACATGATTGAATACAAAATTAGTTACATTTTTTCCATTTACCGCAAATGTAGGCATCACCTCGGCCCATTTGGTAAAATAATCTACTGCTAGAATAATATACCCGTGCCCCCCCACCGAGTGAGGGTTACATGTAATGAAATCAATGCCCCATTTTGAAAAAGGACCAATAGCAATTATGGGGTGAAGAGGAGCGGGTGGTGCACGCATATTCTGATAAAAAATTTGACAACTGTGGCATTTTTGGACTGCAAGAATACAATATTTAAATAACGAAGCCCAAAAATAACCAGCGCGCAATATCTTTTGGGTTGTGGCATGCCCAGACATATGACCACCACATGCTCTGGAATGGCATTCATTCAAAACTCGATCAGCCTCTTCATGAGTTAAACAGCGTCGAAATACAGAATCCACACCACGATGATAAAGTGTGTCTCCAACAATATTGTATTGCTAGGATTGGTAACGGATCTTTCATCGATGTGAACGTGAAAGTTTAGGTCGAAAATTTTGGGGTTGGAGATAAATGATGATATCTCCATACCAAGGATCTAACGTATTGATAAGAAACAGATATTCATCAACGATCAAATGCTCTACCACAATTTCTGTTTCAGTATTTGGGAAGTCACACATTAGTTCCTCGAACACTAGTGATTTCTTTGATTTGGATTTTTCAAATTCTAAATCAAACTCTTGAAGGATAACTATCCATTTCGAGTATTTTCCCCTGGTAATTTTTAGGTCAAAATGTACATCATCGGGTTACAATTAGAAATCACAGTTGTTTTTTGGAACAAAATGTAATGACGAAAATGTTGGACAACTTGAACTTCTTCCAAGGCTAATTTCTCCACATGTGAGTATTTAATCTCTATAGGATTGAAATTTTGACTGAGATAGTAAATCACATGTTCATTGTGGAATTCATCTTCCTGAACTAAGACCATTCCAATAGTGGAATCAGAGGCTGCTAAGTATAAAAAGTAATCCTACCTATAATTAGGTGGATGCAGTAATGGTGCATGGGTCAACACGTGTTTTAAAGCATCAAAATATTGATCAGCGATCTCATCCCAAATGAAATGAATATTCTGTTTCAAAAGCCTGGTAAAACCTTTGGTTAACTCAGCATAGTTCTGGATGAATCTACGCAGAAAGTTTTCTTTCCCTTGCAAACTTTGGAGTTGGCAAAGTGAGGAAGGAGGAGGTAAATTGATAATGGCCTCAACCTTCGAAGGGTCGAAATGAATGCCTTCTTTCGAAATGACAAATCCCAATAACCTACCAGATTGTACACAGAAAACACACTTATGTGGATTCAAGCGAATCTTATAATACCTACATCTCATGAAAATCGCTCGTAAGTGAGTAGGATGATCTTCCCTGTGTAATGAATGAGTAGGTAAATCATCAAGATAAGGTTGTACAATGTGTTTAATTTCATGAAAAGCATAAGACATTTCCCTTTGAAAAGTTTCCCCAGCATTCTTTAATCCGAAAGGTAATTTACAGTAAGCAAACTTTCCCCAAGGACAAATGAACATTGTTTTTGGTTGATCGGTAGGGAGTATGTTTATTTGATTGTATCCAGAAAATCCATCCATGAGTGAATACATTTCATTGCCAGCACAATCGTCAATAATTTGGTTGATATAAGGAGTTAGGTAATTGTATTTAGGACAAGATTTGTTAATATCCCTATAGTCAACACATACTCGTATTGTTCCTTGCTTTTTTGTAACAGGAACGATATTAGATACCCAATCCGTTAACGGGATCGGATAAATAAACCCGCTCTTAGTAATTTCTCAATTTTGTCTTTAATGATAGCAGCTTTTCGTGGATGTATTGGACGTAATTGTTGTCTGACAGGTTTAGCATCCGGGTAAGTATTTATTTCATGAATGGCAATATTGGGATCGATTCCTGGCATTTCTTCATAAGACCAGGCAAATATTTCGCGAAATTCTTGAAATAGGGCTTTATATGTAGAAATTTCATCTGGTGTACATGAAGCACCTATATGAATGTTTTCAATAAGTTTGGATTTTACTGAGATGCCAATAGGAAAGGTAGAAGAAATATTCCCCAAGTTTACTTCAGAATCCAAATTTGTGATTGAGATTGGACTCTGAGGTTCCTCGACATATTCAGCTGTAAAAATAGAGGAAAATTTATTTTCAAATTTATCAAGCTCAGATAAAAATGATGACCTATGATGGAGATCATCCCATGGTAACTCACCTACAAACAAGAATTCACGAATGCTTTCATCAATATGAAACACTTGTTGAAAAGTATCAGGAATTGATGTTGTAGTTGAGCTTGACGTTGAAAACGATTCTTCCCTGGTCACATTCATTGGATCATTATCAGTTGATAAAGAATCGGAAAATGACTGTATTGCTTGATATTCTATCTCAAAAGGACTCAAAGGCATCCTGGCATTAAAAGAATCTAGTTCTGATTCTAAAGGCACTATCCAAGGATCAAAAAATGGAATAGTTCTTGATGTAATCATATTGATATTAGCAATATTATGTGGTACATTAGGTGGAGGCATAGAAAAAGTTCCCATTAAAGTGGAATCTTTGATTAAACCTACTCCTACATCCTCATAAGGGATAGTCGTTTTTCCTACGTGCTGAATACTATCAGTAGAAGTTGGGTCAGACGAATAATATGAGAGCTGATCGACTTTCAAATCTTTCCTTGATGAGGAAACATAATTATCTGAAATACAGATGACACAATAGCAGTCATAGCATAAGACCAACTTCGACCAAGAAGAAGGTTGTAATCTAGAGGGGCATCAACTACTTACACATCTAAATTAATAGTTTTCCCTTTGACTTCTATAAGTAGATCCTGTAAAATTCCGAATGGACGGAATCCTGTTTTGTCAAAAGCTTTGAGGATTGTTGGTGACTGGTTAAGGGTTGGAGAACCGAGTTATTTCCAATATTTTAATGACATGATACACGTAGATGCTCCTTCATCAATAACAGTATGAAAGAAATGTCTATTTTTTACTAGTACTGGGATCTGAAAAGCCATTTAATGAGGGAGATGAGGTGTAAAATTTTCTAAATCGAAGACCATGCGATTTGAATCTTGAAGTTCTACAGCTCCAGTTACTGATAAGATTAATTTCCTTTGTGCTGGACATGATTACAGCACTTCCAAGGCCGACATTGCTGAAGGAGAAATTGCTAAATCCTCCACAATGTTGTAATTCTGAGCAGCTCTCGCATGTGGATCGAAAGCTAATTTACGAAGTACACCATTGGCAGGCGGCTTGATTACTAAATCAAGATTCAGTTTCTTAATATGCAATGGATCAGAAATCGAAGGAGATGTAGCTGGTGCAGAACTAGAATTTTCTACATCTTTACTAGCAACAGGGTTTTTACTACCATAATCTTGCGATTGAGTCGCAACCATCAAAATATCCATTAGTATGAATCTAATTCCAAGTGTACAAGAAAATACCACTTTAGTTGTGCATAAAAAAAAACCAAACAACAAATATGGTTGCAATTATCCTCATATCTGTAGTTAGGTGATCAAGATAAATGCTGCAAAAATCTAGATCTATGCATTAGAAGACATTAAGCAGTAGTAAAAACAAGATTTACTCCATGCATCCAATAGATAAGACAAGAATATGTTGAATGAATTTTGTATTAACGGCACCTGGGAGGAAAATACATAAGGGTGTTACTAGTTCTCCTCAATGGGATGCGTTTTTGTAAGTCCTCAGCACTTCAGATCTAAAACTCCTCTCTCTTGATGGTGTAGAAAACCCAGAAAAAAATGGTAGAAAAATATGACTATGATGGTGGATCAATAGTCAGACCAAAAGTATAGATCCAAAGTGATCTTTAGGCAACAAAAGGTGGTAAATGAATGGGAAAACCCTTCTATTTATAACAAAATATTGAGTTAGTCTAGATATTGGTGCATAATTAAAATATTATTAACCAAATCAAGATCCAAATTTTATGGAATATTTTATTATATTTGTTGGAGGGAAAAGGAATTTGACTTGGGTCAAATCCCTTTATTTGTAGATAATAAATAAATAATGATTTATTTAATTATTTAAGGGTGATTTAGTCATATTTAACAAATAATATTATTTAAATAAGGTTTAAATAATTATTCTTAGAAAATAATAAGATAAATAATGATTTATCTAATTAATTTCCTTGTTTTGGGTTAACTATAACTAGGAATATCAATTAAATTGTTTTTTAACTAATTATTCCTTGAGGAAAATCAAACAAATGTAGATTTATTTAATATTTCCTCATGGGGTTTCCTGTTTAGACCATATACAACTTAATCAAGGTGGTTTACTAAGTTATTTTCATAGTGAAAGCAATTTTACTTAGGGTAAAATTGGTCTTACATGGTGTACTTGGGTCCATCTAATGATAATAGGTTAGATTAACAAAAAATGGTGTAACGGATTGACCCCCAGCGTACGAGCATTAGGAGCTAATCGTATGACTGAAGTACGTTGTAAGAACTCAATCACTACACACCAAAAGGGAAGTAAAAAAGAGAGAAGTATAAGATAGACGAAAGTGCTGAAAGGACTAGACCTTGAGGAGGTGAGACTTACAAGTGCGACAAGTCTCTGTTATGAGTGAGTACCTTTTCTATAGGAAATGGGGTAGGCATACCTATGCCCACCAAGACAAAGTATAAAGAATAAGGCATCCAGTAAACACGGGACTGAACAATATAGTACATGCTGGCATAAACATGAGCTAGATAAGCAACATGATAGTGAATCCCACATACATATTGTGCCTAGGATAACAACCAGGACTTGTACAATAATATCTGATTACATGAGATATAAATACAACCCAGATGCCCCTATAAACAAGAAAGGGCTCTAAAAATCTGATTGATACATGAAATCAAAAAGGTGCTGCAAGCAGCTGAAGCCGACATCATAAAATCTATGGAGCTGCATTGAAGGCTGAAATGAAGAGGTCATCCGGGAATGTGGCAGGCTACCTGTAGGGCCACCCCCTCATGAGGGCTGATACATCTCACACACACCCGGGAATCACTGATATCAACTGTTGCATCACTGGACCATCAAGTATATGGATCTCGATCATGCTGAAAAGGAGCTGGAGCTGAGAAACAATTAAGTCAAAGGGCAATAAGGAGTCCCTTTGCTTGATCTGAGGCACCGAACAAGAGTGGAAGCTGTTAGGGTCCTGTGATTTGGCTGATTGGCAAGCCAAATGACAGTGTAACATCAAACCAAGCTTTGGAGCCTAAGGACCTAGCCTTCCTGGACTCAGAGAGGGCTGTCTCTATATGTGTAAGGGATATTTGTTTGTTCGCTTATTGTGTTCTGATTTTAGGCTAGTTATGAAGTAAGTTTTTTGGTTTTTTAAGTTGTGAGGGATGAAACTGATCAAAGATATAAAATAGATAACAAGATGTTAGATTAGCGGCTATGGGGTCAAAAAGTCAAGAAAGCTATTAGATGACGATACAAGGCTGTTGAAGGGCTGATTTGATTCAAGGTAGAAAGGATCTTAAGGAAAAATGGAGTAAATGGACATCAATTTTGTGAACAACAAAGAGTTTCAAGTATAACTAGATCAATAGATATCATAAACATGGTAGGGCAAACCATTAATCATGCAAAGTGTAACTACAAGCTAATCAATACATAGAAATAAACATTCAAGCCATGCATAGAAGTATAAGACCCTCTAACTTTGGGAAATGGCTATCAGACTTTGGGGAAAACACTTAAGGAAGACAAACAACTCAAAACACTATGCTGGAATGCCTAAACACAGTACTTCAAGTTATTGGGCACTTTGAGCAACAAGATTTGCATAGTTTTAGGCAAAGGGCTAGATCGAAACTAGGCCTCCTTGGTTCAAACAAAATGATAATCTAATCAATCAAAGAGAAGTTTCATGGATGGAACTATAGCTAGCCATAGGTAAGTAGGGCGTACCATAAGTCCTTCTTAGCATGTATAAAACCATGAATGAAACAAGCAACAATATCCTCAAGTTGTTAAAGAGCAGTTAAGAATTCTTTAATGCAACTAAGGAAGAAGAAAACATGAAAGCTATGAAGATTCAGGAAATTTGAGGTGCCTCCATGGGCATATCTCAAATTTTTTCTCTACTAATCTATAGCAAGCAAGAAACATGTATTCATGAATGAAAACTAGAAGACAACAACAAAGTAAGAGACACTATACCATTCTACCAAGTCATGGAATCCATCAACAATCCTTCATCATTCATCCAAGAACATCCAAGAGGCAATCCAAAAGCATAACACAAGTATTTTCTTCCAAAGCTCATATGACCATATATTGCTTCTCTTCTCAAGTTCAGCCTTGTTTACAATGAGAGCTGGTGGAATAAATAGGCTCAAGTGAGGAAAACCTCATGGTTCAACTTGCATCTTCATTGGCCTAATCAAAATATCTAAACTTGTCCTTGAGGCTTTGCAAAGCCCAAGGCACAAAATATCTCATAAAATATCTAAAAAATGCTAAAAAGGGGAATTTAATTGACTTTGCATAACTTTTCATGTGCAAAAATAGCTAAACGCACATTTGGAAAAAGCATATTTTAGAGTTTCAAAAATTACAAAAATACTTCAAATTTTCATCAGCAAAAGGTCCCCTGACTTGCCGGAAACATTTGGCAGCCTTCCTGGTGTCGAAACGAGGTTCATGATAGCTCGTTGGAAAGCTCTGAGTGTCTACTTTCTGGCACAACTGAAATTTCCCCAATCTAATGCCCAGAAGTCCTCCAAATCTGCACCTGTGTGTAAAAATCCAGAAAATTACAGTCTGCTGATAGACCGGGCAGAGTGTGCAAAAAGAGAGCCTTTTCCGCCATTTTGAGGGGGAAAATGATCTCCAAATCTCCTGAAAATCGCTGAGGGTGTGATCATGAAATTATGGCACCCAATGATACCATTCTCCTCCCTTGATGAATCCTCAAAATGAAATGGCGAATTTATGAGTTTTTGATCAAAAAACTCAAAAATGCCAAAAAACCAAAAGTTGTCAAAATGGGCCCAAAATTGGTATGCATGACCCTCAAGGGTCCTTGGAAACATGCTCTGAAACTAAAGCCAAAATGTCAAGTGCTGATGTGCCTTTCCTCTCTTTCCGTGCCGGGCACTTCCCCTTTGCTTCCTTTAGCTTCTCTTGGGTTTTCTTCTTTGATGTTTAACATTCTGGCTTTGGTGAAGAAGTCATGGCCTTGTTCATCCTCTTCTTGCTGCTCAAAACTTCTACCTTCTCTGTCAGTCACTGTTTTGATTAAGGAAACCATGATTTCAAATGTTATGTAACATGTTTCTTTGGTATAAGATCCCTGCTCCTTCCAAACAATACCTTTTCTTGCCTTTGTATATCAATCAGCCAATGAATACACAGTCAACAAGGACAAACATAGTGAAAGTGATACTGTGTCATAGTATCAGGGTGATAAAACTTGTAGTGTTTGATGTGTCAACACAGGTCTTGTAGTCAGTCAAATACCAACAAAACTCCTTTTTAAACAACACACTATCTTCCCTTTATTGTTCTTTGCACCAGTTTGATAAAAACACTTCTAAATGTAATGAGATTTACTCACTGATTCTGCCTTATGAAAGATCAAAAAATGTTCATAGGATGGCTGTGTTGAAATCTGACCTACTGGTTTCACCCTAATAACACCTTATCTCTCCTTTCTGTTTTTAACAATGCACATAGCTGACAGATTTTTTACTTTGTTTCATCATAGCAGGGTTAGCTTCTATGGATATTCATATAGATGCAATTTCAACCTTGTGTAAGAAAAATTTTCACCTCCTTAACATCACGAGTGCTGGCCATATAAGTCAAAGTCAAAGATGTCTCCTTGTCAGTGTCTTCACTCGTTTCTTCTCTTTTATTTTTAGCAGACTGCTGGGAAACTGGCATATCGCCTGAGCTGCCCATTTGAAAATCTTTCCCAAGCTTACTGAGTACCACTGGATCATTCCAATACTTCATTATTGTAGGAGGCCCACCCTTTGAAATGTCATCCAAAACAGGCTTTAAAGCAGGATCTTTCTTAAGCTGGGCCATCTGTGCTTCAAATTGCATTTTTTGTACAGGGTTCGACCACATCTTAATCATATTCATTACTGCTGGATCCTGCATCAGAGAATGGCGAAGGTGTTGTGCCATTGTCATGAACTGAAGATTTTGAATAACCTGTTGCATGCTCTTGACATACTCATTTGGACTTGAAACCGATGATGATGATTTCTTGAGGAGTTGAGCAGCTCTCCAATATATGTTTATCCATATAAACACAGTCAATAAAAGATACACACCCCCTTATTAAAGTCTTTTCAATGGATAGAAAAGGTATCATTGATTTTTCTTTCTACCACACAGAGATGACCTCTGACAGTGACTAAGCAACATATGTTTGATTACCATGCTTGAAAAAAGGCCCACTGTTTCATTCATTCCAATACTGTTTTTCTGCCTTCAAAACAATGCTTTCACCTTTTAATATTGTTTAGGGGATAGATTGTTTGGTCTTTTGTCATCCATAAAAATATACCACTTTTATTAAGACAGTGTTGGGAAAACCAAGTCATTGTAGGCCTGGACCTTTAAACAAGAACCTCAACTCTCCTTAAAAAAAAATGTCTTCACTAGTGCACCCAGCTGGCAGAGTTTGTGAAATTTGAATTAACACTTCATTATCAACCCACTGCAACCCTCTTCAAAAATGGCACTCAACACATTTGACTTGCACCATGACCCTTAATGCTTCATAACCCTGTCTAGTAACTTGATTCAAAGGGAGGGCGAGACAAAAATTCCCTTGAAACATCATTTCAATCTTTTGTTTGCAAGTTGGAGCTACTTTGAAATGATTTGGAGGCATTTTGGGTCATAAATATGTGCGCGACATGTTTTTTAATGAAACCGCCACGCTGTCGGGTCACTGTCGGGCCGACAGGACCGACGTGCACAGGAGCACCGCGCGCCTTTGTAGCGCAGTGTAAAATCTACGCCCATGAGCACCACACGCTTCTACAGGAGTGCCGCGCGGTGTAAACACCCTCAAAAACTCTACAAATCAATTCGAAACTTGTCTTTCCGACCTTGTTATCATCAAGGGGATGCTTGCTCGTGCTTGGGGATCTGCTCAACGATTTTGCAACGGTCTCTCGATCCTTTGAAAAGCCAAATGAAATAAAACTCCTTGGTTTAGTCTTGTAAGGGTTTTGAAGGTTATGTTTTTTGAAACAATGCTTGGACTTGTTGTTTTGTTTGAAACCTGAATGATATCGACTGCTTTTGAGAGGGGTCTATCCTTTTGAAATGATGTTGGCAGCAGGTCTTTCACACTCTTTAAACCATGTCAACATGTACCAACCTTTTTATAAAAAGCAAACCTATTTTGAAAAGGTTAAAACTCTGTTCAGTTATGCATATAGGTTTGAAAAGGTGATTCCTGCTAATATGTCCCTCTGGTGATAATTTAGCACAGAAGCTCCAACTTTGGATAATACCTCAATAACCTATAGACCATCCTTTTCCACTTGATAACACTTTTGGTGACATTTTAACATGGAAAGTCCACTCAAGATCTGAAGAAAAGCATTGAAAACTGCTTTGTCTTTTTGAAAGGAGAAGGCTTATCTTTTTAGCTTGGTTTGACAATTTCTGCCTCTAGGTGCCTCGTCATTTTTTCTCCAACTGTAGGTGCTAACAAATTTTCTGCATTTATTCAGACTTTGCCATTTTCTATTGATCAAGGAGGGCGCTGCTTCCAACACACTTTCTCTGCTCAAAACCTACCGATATGGTGTCTCTTGATCTTTAACTAATGAAGACCTATGTTTGTCTCAATATTTCCAACAACTGACAGTATGTCAAAGCACCCCTTTTGCATATTATGAACAATAGTTTCAATTGTAATGCCTCTTGAGGAGATAAGCCAGATTTTATGTGTCAGCTGTTATAAGCATATTTGAAAAGCACCTGTTTATATCTTTGTGTTGAGGAGAAAAATATATGAGGTGTGAAATGGAAACTAGAATTAATCACAGACACCAAGGCTTTTATTAGCCATTTTCCTCCTAAAGGAGCTCTGAAATCACCAACCCTGCTGCATCTGAAGAATGTACTTGTCTTTGAGGTGGATTGTGGATTGCAATGCCGGGACTTGCACTGGCTCTTTAAATGATATCAAGATGGCTTATGTCTGGGGGTTGTATACTACTTGTCTGATTTTTCTCTATGTATATCTAGAGATCATAGGCTATATTCCGCAACCCAACAGAAACATAAGGGTACACAGAGGTCCTTCTCACTGAATTGGCTTCTTTCTCAGCACTGATTTGAGCCATTCATACTAGCACCCCTACAGAGATGTTTTGTTACAATAGCTTTGATCAATGGAGTCTCTTTTTGTTGCGCCATGATGATGATGCCTGAAACTTCAATTGATCGTCTTTCTTAGGACATAAGACCTAAAAAATCTGCTTTCTCTTGATTTGAACATTTCTGATCTTAGCCCTATTTTTGATCATCGCTTTTCCTTAGAAAACCTTAGTCACTGTTTCACTGTTTATTAAAAACAAACCTGTCTTACAGTCAGTTTGCAATCCTTTAAGTCAACATCAGCCATCGCCCTCTACTTGTAGATGAAGGAGGCACCTTAACCCTCTGCTTATAGATGAAGGAGTTTCTTTGCCATGACAAATTTCAAGTCTGTTTGACAGTGTTGTCTTTCTTCTACTTTGTTTTCATGCTGATTGAAGCTGCAAGAGTTTGATGAATAACTCTTTGCCCTGCAGATTTATCTCAGGCTCATGATCACATTGAGAAGTAGTTGTTCTTCTAATGTGGAGTCAATAATTTTCTACTGAGATGATGACATGTTTCCTGTGCTTGTAGAATCCATAAACATTATAATATACCTAAAATCGGCTTGAGATTTATGGTCTATGCATTGCTGAGACTTAGGGGTGTGTAAGTGGCGCGACTTAGAGCTGTGACTAACTTCATTAGCAGAGTGGGAGGTCTGTTATGATTGGTTTGTACCAGATGGAGGTTTTTTGGCCTTTTGATGGTTGCCAAGGGCAAAATGCCTTAAAGCGCCACTTCCTAACTTAGGGGAGGTTTTTTTAATAGACTTGGATTGTCCTTTTAGAGCTGATAGGCAGACTTAGTATGGTTGAGGTTAGGTAGGATTTTGATAATGGGATTTCAACTTGTCATGGGCGAACTAAAAAGGAAAGAGAGAAAAAAAAATTTATGGGTGTTTTCCCAGCTGGAAAATTTGACCAATTTTAAGATCAGCTGTTGGAAAACTGGGCTGTTGAACTAGTCATCACTAACAGGTAAAAAATACTGATGACTAACAGAAGCTGGAACCAAGGTACACCACCCTCTAGACATGTCTTCTGGAATGAATGAGCTGATGTCGACAGAAGGAGGTCTGCCATAGGTGAGGCAATAAGGGATCCTCAACTAAGGCACGAGAGAAAATAGTAGAGCGACTGACAGACTGACACCAGGGATGATGATGAAATGGGGGATACTGAGTAGCGGACGGATGAATTCCTTTGTTTAAAGAATAAAGGGCATGGATGACCTAGCAACAACTGACACAAAATCATGAGGGATAGGGGACAGTGGGAATGAAGGCCATAATATGTGACACGAGAGAGGAATCAAGCAATGAAGGATGGAGGACTATAACGGGATACAAAGGGACTCGGGATAGACTCCATGAATGCAATGATGACTCAAATTGGATGCTCTAAACAAAGGCAACTTGATGGTGCTGCCGCATAGAAAAAAGTTCCAATGGAGACCATAAAAACATGAGTACATAGTGGTTACTCACGATGAAGATCGACACAAGCATGGAAAAGTATGAAGGCAAAGAGGTGCCCCAAAGTGCAAGTGTGGCGGGTGAAGAAATTCGATTTTGAGGAGTGGTGAAGTGACCTTTCTTGGACAAAATGTGTCCCAGTGAAGTATCAAATCATGAAAAACTAACAGATACCCATTTGAGGGCTCAGTGAGAGCTTTCCAATGGTACAGAGGGTTTGGCAAACGGGGCTATGGTTTGGCTACAATAGGAGAAATAAAAATCAGGCGTTTCTCTTTTAATAAGGCATTTTCCCTCCAAATTCACTCATTTTCATGTGGAGATGTGGTGAATGTAGAAAGGAGAGAAGGCCCTAAATATTGCGGTGATCGTAGCAGACAAACCGACTGCTGGAATTGAGATCCGCTAGTTGCAAGCAAGAGGCCTAACCCTAATCTTTCTTTCAGTGGATTGAAAGTTCAGATTAGGTCCCCAGGGCTCAAGAACAGACCCCT
This sequence comes from Pinus albicaulis, assembly GCA_034641835.2. Lineage (NCBI taxonomy): Eukaryota > Viridiplantae > Streptophyta > Pinopsida > Pinales > Pinaceae > Pinus > Pinus albicaulis. The sequence continues at coordinate 25,819,693 of CM076578.1, read as the reverse complement.
GTTCCTCTTCATGGTTGGGTCGCACTATCTGGGGCAAAAAGTGTGACCTGGGTAGTATGTTTTGAGCAAAAATCTGTGACCTGTCCCAAGTTTTGGCTTGAAAAGTGCGACCTATCAGGGAGGGGTTTTTTTGTGCTGTTTTTTTTGCTGAGCACTGGATTTTTATATGAGAAACAGTCTTTCCTATCTGTATACTGAAAAATATGATGGTTTTGTGTAGATATGGCATAATTACGGATCAACTGGAGAGAGAGAGACTTGGGCGCATTACGGTCAGAGATCTGGGAGGATCAAGGTGTCCGTAGTGCATTGGCCAGGTTTGGGGTTCTAAAGTTTGTGGAGAACCCTTTGATGAGAGCTGGAGAGCCCTTATTGGCTCGGATTGTCAACTATTGGGATCTAGATCATAAGGTATTTATAGTGCAGGGGCATCGGATCGAGTTGATGGTCCAGGATATATATTTCATGACTGGTTTCCCACCACTTGGGATGGTAGGGAATACTCAGCGAGTATTACCATGAGGGCGGAATATCATAGATTTTGTAGAGCGCCATTGTCGACCAGGTCTCCAAGTCAAGGGGACTTGGATACCCACAGGGATTTGGAGAGGTTAGAGACCCGTGCTGTGGATCCTGGGCAACCAAGCACTCCACCACATCACCGGAGGGCAAATGATGCTTGTGGAGAGTGTTTTGAGTGGGACCTACTATGGGTGGGCCCAGATGATGTTGTCATTATTGAAACGACAGTTGTCGCTATGCAAGCGACAAATAAACCATGACTATGCATATGATATAGTTTTGTGCTCGTTCTTCTTTGAGAATATCTCGATACTTTGACCTCGCATACAGCTCCAATATGGGGGCCTAAGAGAGCCTAGGATGTGCCAGTGGGGGCGACTACTATGCAGAGGAGGAGGTGGGGCGGTTGGACAGGTGTTCTAACCTGAGTTCTTTGTTTATTGGGATCAGATGCCACTGTATATAGACGACTATCCCTATAGTGGGATGAGTTATTGTGGGGACCCGAATTTGCCACTGCCGCCTGTTCAAATATGGGGGCCCGATGGTAAGTGACAAATTTATAATCTTCTATGTGCATGTAAAGTTCTAGAATATTGTATGTGGTATTGATTCTTTCACTTTTGGTATGCAGATACAACACTGGTAAAACTGGCCAGGTATATGGGACGACCTGCAATATCGGGGACCGCAGGACCTAGTGGATTGAGGGCGCAGCAAAATAAGGATGCAGCAGACCTCCTGGAGGACATCCATCATAGATGTGAGAGGCTTTTGACTAGTGTTTAAGAGCGCGACTGGAAAGAATTGGATTACCAGTACATAGAGCCATGTATTGGTCTACCCTCTGAGTGGCAAGGGGTCATGCGGCGCATGGCGATGGCCAGACAGGGTATGCATGATCTACGAGCTACGGGAGCAGAGCCACTTGCTCGGGATCCTCCAGATAGTGATTAGTGCGTAGGGGAAGGTGGTGCCCCCAATTTTGAGTTTTGTAACATGCTATGGGCATGTCATATGTATCATAGTGGATGGACTCTAAAACATTTCATACGACACATATTATGGATATGCATCGTTTTGATATTTTTATGTAATATTCCAAATTTTTAGCCTTCAAGCTAAATGGAATATTAGAGTTGTTTCATCACTAGGTAGGTGAATAAATGGGTAGGGAGGCCCATTAACCTCTCTAGAAGGATCAATAACGCTCCTAATGTGAAAAGAGGAAGAATAAGAAGCTAATTTGAGCACCCTTGGGTGTGAATAGAGATGGGATCATGTTGATTCAGTCAAATTTGACCAAGTCAACAAAGTTGTCTAGATACATTGAACTACCTTGATGGACAACACAGTTTTGGTGGAGGACAACTTGCATGAAATTGATGGCACATGTGGATGGGACCCAATGTGGAGAGGTTTACTTGCTATTTATGGAGAGGATGGGAGCCTTTGTTAGGCATGCTTTTGTATTTCAATCTTTTGACCTTATCTTTTTATTCTTGGCTTCCTCTTGTTGTTTAGCAACGTGGCAGTAATGTTTAGCATCAGGTGTTCTCGAGCGGGAATCCCACCTCTTCCCTTGAGAGGCCTCTTGGGAGAGCTTGTCCTATATTTCTCCACAACCAGGCTTAAGGCCAAGCATCATTCTTCCATCCCAGAGTTATTTTTGTAGCAAGATATTGTTGAGTTGCAGGGTGTTGCAGTGGAGGGTTCTTACACCACTTCTGGGTCTATTTCTCAGTAGAAGGTACCTTCCTTCTCTTGAGAAATCAGCTAGGAATATTTCTGGGCACATTTCAAATTTGGGCAGTAGGCCAAAGTGTTTCTCATCTCCTACAGTGTAGTCCCTTGTAGGAACTACGTCATTTTTCACAGAGTTGCTGTAGTAAGGTTAAGACCCTTGTTTCTGAGCTAGTTTCCTAGGGAAAGGGCCAACCCTTCTCCCGGAAAGCTAGAGGAAGGGATTTTCATCCCTCTTTTTTATTATTCAACTATATTTCTATAATTTTGTAGTAATACTGCATTTTATGAGCTGAATAAATCAGATCTTCTCTTCCTTGTACATGTGTCTCAAGAAACCCTTGTCGGGTTTACTTTATAATACAATAAGAAGGCTAGATCTCTGTTTTATTGGCATATTATTCCTTTTAACTCTAGATTCATGTTATTTCATCATTATACTACAAAAACATGCTTTACATTCTTCAGTATTTTTCTGCATAACTCAAGTCATGGGATTTGGCCATTTTTAAGTTGTTAGGTAGCCAGGAGGTCTATTTAACATATCAAAAGGGATTTCTTTTTTATCCCCTTTTGTATGTGAAGGCCTAAAATCATATTCTAAGGGAACCAAGTGTTATTTCACCCATTAAAAACACAAATCTTCATAAATAACATTTCCAGGGTCTAAATTCTGCATTTTCCCCACTTGGGAATGTGTAGACATTCTCACTTTTGCTGTTTTTTCACTCATTTGAAGGCTATGTTTTTTTTAACACATCATATGATTCTATTTTCTAGATCTCCAACTTTGGAATATCTTAAGGTATTCTATTTTTTGTAGAAAATACCTATTTTGGGATATTACAGTGGTATCGAAGCTTCAATCTTGGCTCAGCCTGTGGAACTCAGCCATGTAGATATCCAGATAAGGAGAGATGAATATAAATAAGACTCCATTATGTGGAGGAAAAAGGGAAGATAGGCTTACAAATATTCTTCCAAAATCTGTACAGTGCATGAATGAAAATATTAAGAAGATGAGAGGAGAGATAGAATTTCCTGAGGATTTTGGATCTAGAGCTAGATCTAGATTGGTACATCATAGGTGTGAGCATGCAGCTACACCCTATTATGCACAGCGCAGTCAAATGCCCATGTTTGCTATGATAGAGATGAAAGAAGAGGAAATGCCGGAGAAGGGAACTCTTAGTAATTTTCTGTAAGAGTATGAGTCTCAAACTAAGAAGCTTAGAGATCATATTAATTTCAAAGATTTTTGCAAGATCAAGGTGGAGAGGAGCCAACTGAATAACATGGATATATTTTCTCTATCTACCTTTCATGGATACCCAACTTTCTCAAGCAAAGCTTGGGTGGAGGAGTTGTGTACTTATTTGTAGCAGCACCCAGTTTTTGAAGAAGAAGCCATCAGAGTTGCATCGCTGCACTTTGAAGGTAAGGCCTATACTTGGTGGATGTTTGAGTCATTTTCATTTAAAAATGTTAATAATTCTTCTTTTTCAAAGTTCACTAAAATATTGGTAGAAATATTTGATACAAAACATGAGACAATCAAACCAATGGAACTTTTGCATAAGTTGGGAGGACCTGCAAACTCAAAACCACTTCAGAAACCTATTGGAGGAGGTCATATATTGCATGATACCTTTCTGGAGGAAGGATATTTGTTTCATAACCTTGGACAAGAGGGCATGAAGGGTCCTTTTGCAAAGAAGGATCCTCTTATTGAGCAGTTACTTCTTATTCATATTGAAGATGAAGAAGAGGATGGGGGTTACAACGTTGTCACATCTAGAGAACATCTAGTGTCTCATGTAGAGGAAGGAGGAGCACGTGCTCCAACAGGAGGATTTCTTTTGTCATTGCAAGAAGTTCCCCAGGATCTCACATATGGGAGGCAAAGTAAAATAAATGAGCAACATGATTGTGATATGATATTGATGGAAGGAGAAGGTAGGGAGGAAGGACATCATCACTTGATGAGGAGCACACACCCCTATCTATTTCAGAGAGCTAGTGCAAGGAGGAGGGAGACTGGTTTGCACTGTGAGGGCAAAGGCAAGGTTTCCCAACTATACGAACAACCTTCTCTTGCCATGGATGTCTCACTACATGGAGGCATTCCACCGAGGAGACCACTAGACTTGAAGTTGGTAAGAGAAATCTTACCATTTGGTTCACCACTCTTGGACCTTGGAGAGGTGAAGAGTTTTGAAGGAGAATTTTGCATGGGGAATTTCAAAGTAGCAAGAAACAACATGAAGAGAGTTTCACATGCCAGATCACTAGCGCTATCTCTTGGAGGGATTGATCCATATTGGAGGTCTGAACTCTTGGTAGAGTACTCCAAGGATCTTGGTGCTTGCATGATTCTTGATGACCCTGATGGAGATGAAAGATATATGGTGGATGACATGGTCATCTATTCTTATGGCAGAGTCTTCTTGAATAGAGATTCTGAGCTCAAGGAGAAACTGCTACATGCAGCACATGAGGACTTCTTTTCCATGCACTCTGTTGCATATCTTTCCTTGGCAAAGGAGTTCATTTGGGAGGGAATTCAACATGAAATATTATATCATATGGAGAGATGCATAGCTTGGATGGTGTTGGAGAGGATTTCACAGCCACCTTCCTACTCATTGGGAGTGAGGGAGCATTTTTAGTTGGGCCATTTCAGCTCAAGGCCTCAAGTGCATGATCGAGAATGTACAATTTCACCTTGTGTTTTGTACTTCTTGTATTTTTATGAGTAGCATATTGTACCAAGGAGGATTATTCCTTCTTATATATTGTATAATAATTTACTTGAAGCCATTTGTAGCATTGAGATTGGCTATCTTATTGGTGGTTTGTGGGGGAAGCCACATGATTTTTGGTGTGCACCATTGACACCCTTTTTCACTTTCATGTTTATATCTTTTAAGATGATTGTGGCAGCAAAAAAGTGGCTGGAAAAGAACTTGTTCTTGTTTGATTTGATGCAGGCAAAAGATGCACTGTGCTGGCTCCTTGTGTGGGACCTTGATCCACTTTCCAGTTGTCATATGACAACTTGTCTCTATTGGTTTTTGCTTCCATGTTTTGCTGATTCCATGAGAAGCTTTGTTTGGAGGTGGGATATGATTTGAAGATGCCCATTGGGGGTATGATTCTCCCTAATTTTTATGATGCATGTTTCTAGAGGAGAAATGGGCAGCCCATTATTGCCAAATTACATCTCTCTTCTTCATGTGGGAGGAGCCATTTGGAGAACTTGAGTTTTTGGAGGAGGCACGTCATGGTTTATTTGTTTGATGGGGTAGCTTGGGCCACTATTGGAGGTCATGAAATTTTAGCCCAAGATTAGAAACAACCCCATACTCATCATAAATGGAGAGAGAAACCACTTGGTTGGAAGGATCCAATCTCTCCATGTAGCCCCAACACATTGTATGAACCCGGGGTTGAGGATCTTTTTGAGCTAACTAGATTGGCTCATTTCATTTGGATGATATCATGGGTGTGGGAGTCACTAATTGGGAATAATATTTCCCATGTTCATCATCACTCCTACCTTAAGGAGGCCATTGGACATCAGGGAGGTTTCCACTTACATCTTCCACCTTTCTATGATGTGAGCCATATGGATTTGCATGCTTGGGAGGAGACATTGGAGGACAGATTTGTAGCAGATCATGTTGAGAAGTGGTGGAGACTTTTTGATGAGGAGGCCACAAGAAGAGGAGGGGAGGATTTTTTCTCTCCTATACAGTTGCTTGAGGAAAAGCAACATTTTGGAGGGGAGGAATGTAATATTCCAAATTTTTAGCCTTCAAGCTAAATGGAATATTAGAGTTGTTTCATCACTAGGTAGGTGAATAAATGGGTAGGAAGGCCCATTAACCTCTCTAGAAGGATCAATAACACTCCTAATGTGAAAGGAGGAAGAATAAGCAACTAATTTGAGCACCCTTGGGTGTGAACAGAGATGGGATCATGTTGATTCAGTCAACTTTGACCAAGTCAACAAAGCTGTCTAGATACATTGAACTACCTTGATGGACAACGCAATTTTGGTGGAGGACAACTTGCATGAGCTTGATGGCACATGTGGATGGGACCCAATGTGGAGAGGTTCACTTGCTATTTATTGAGAGGATGGGAGCCTTTTTTAGGCATGCTTTTGTATTTCGATCTTTTGACCTTGTCTGTTTAGACTTGGCTTCCTCTTGCTGTGTAGTAGGGTGGTAGTGTTGTTCCGCACTGGGTGTTCCTGAGTGGGAATCCCACCTCTTCCCCTGAGAGGCCTCTTGGGACAACTTGTCCTGTATTTCTCCACATCCAGGCTTAAGGCCAAGCATCATTCTTCGGTCCTAACATTGTTTCTGTAGTAGGATATTGCTGAGTTGCAGGGTGTTGCAGTGGAGGTTTCTTACACCACTTTCGAGTCTGTTTCTTAGTAGAAGATACCTTCCTTCTCTTGAGAAATCATCTAGGAAGATTTTCGGGCACATTTCATATTTGGGTAGTAGGTCAAAGTGTTTCTCATCTCCTACATCGTAGTCCCTTGCAGGAACTGCGTCATTTTTCACAGAGTTGTTGTAGCAGGGTTAAGACCCTTGTTTCTGAGCTAGTTTCCTAAGGAAAGGGCCAACCCTTTTCTCAGAAATCTAGAGGAAGGGATTTTCATCCCTTTTTTGTATTATTCAGTGATATTTTTGTAATGTTGCAGTAAGACTACATTTTCTGAGTTGAATAATTCAGATCTGCTCTTCCTTGTACATGTGTCTCAAGAAACCATTGCCGGGTTAACTTTATAATACAATAAGAAGGCTATATCTCTGTTTTCTTGGCATATTATTCCTTGTAACTCAAAATTCATGTTATTTCATCATTATACTGTAGAAACACATTGTACATGCTTTAGTCTTTTTCTGCATAACTCAAGTCATGGGATTTGGCCATTTTTAAGCTGTTAGGTAGCCAGGAGGTTTGTTTAACATATCAAAAGGGATTTATTTCTAATCCCATTTTGTATGTGAAGGCCTAACATCATATGCTAAGGGAACCAAGAATTATCTTAAGATATTCTATTTTTTGTAGAAAATCCCTATTTTGGGATATTAAATTTTATGTTATCATCTTGTGTTAGATGTGTGTGCTAAATGCCAATCTAGAATATGGTTTACAATGATATCTACATAGTGATTTTGTGCTCTAGGTACATGATTGAATGTAATTATTTCGAATTCACACATCAAAATCTTCACTCGTAAATATCTTCTAAAAAGGATAGGATTATGCACACGATAGACACCATTCAATTGCATGACAAGAAGAAAGGAATCTAAAGGAACATGAAGGTGGAGGATGCGATGTGAAAGGGCATCGTCTAATAAACCTCGCACTGCATCATATTCATCCTGATTATTGGTAGCAGTACCAATGCATACACCTTTTGAGAGAACAAGCAAATGCAAGGGGGTAAAAATGGCCCAACCTGCCGAGGCTAGATTCTAGGAGTAGTGACTTGCACGATCAGCGAAACCGATATAAGGTGTGGAAGGGAGGTCCATTTGAAAGGTGCCATAAGACAATAAATGGAAGGATGATGAAAAATGCTGGCAACCTGAGCGCAAAGTAGAAATTGAGCGCACTCTGCAGGAGGGAGTGATCTGGGTAGGATCTCTACTACTCACACGCCGACGGTGAGGTGGAGTGTGGGAGCTACTGGAGGTGTAGCTTGTGCACAGGCCATGAAAGTCACCATAGGGACGGACGGTGCCATCTCATTTATGGGTGGGAAATATGAATTCATGGTTGGACACAGCTTCCATCATGTCATCATCACAATAGAAGATGGAGTGACTTGAGGAAGGGATACCACATGACGCGGTGAAGATACCTGACTCATCATCATGAGAAGAAAGGTTCACATGCGCGTCATCATGGGGGATGATGTAAGAACAAGCAGATAAAATATCTACTGATGTTGAGCCTAGGGTGATAGCTGAAGGGAAGTCAAGTGAAACAACAGGGGAAGATTCAGAGGGAGCTTCCGTCGAGTGTCTCATGGATGATGATAGGTAGAGGATGGTGGTCGCAATCTTTGTCATCTCGACATCAGGAGGGGGAATGTAAATAGGAGTGGGTAAATCTTCAGTCTATCCTGCAGTGTATTGTGCAAGTACGGGAGATGCGGTCTGGTTCTGTTCAATCTCATACTCCTGAACTACCTCTAAAGAGGCGTGGTAATGCGTAAGGTGGGGACAATGGTGGGAATAATGGCCATGGAGATCACACAAAGCACAAGGTTGGTTGGTGTGAATGTTTTTAGGATTCTTGGCTGCATTCGAGGAAGAAATAGAGGCTTCAGGTGATCTGAAAATGGAAGTACTTGAAAATGTGTGCAAGGTATCCATTTTCATTATTTAAATGTGTGCAAAATTCTCCATGTCTGGTTGATTAAACAAAGTGTTCTTGGTAACTGTTTATGAGTTTATTGTGAAGGAAAGTTAATTTAATTTGTTTTTTAACATATTAAATCAGAAATTTACAGTAAGATAACTTCAGCATAACATGACACAAATGTTTGATGAGCAGTTCACCCCTCTGGGTTATGTCTGCTGGATCAAGCCTCCAAATATGAGCTTGTCCTCTTGTATTAAAATTCTTCAAAATGCTAATACAAGTTTAAAAATGTCTCAATAGACAAATATGAATGCAAATACTGATTCAGAAGACGAAAAAGCTAAGAATGACTTTCCAAATTCACTAAACAGTGAAGAATTACCATAAACACTGACTTCTTCAATAGGGGCCTGCTGGCTCTTTGAACTCCTCTGAAGTGTTTTGGGTTGTGGAAGTCATCAAAAAGGTCTGAAACCTCTTCCATTAGGTTCAAAAGGTCGAAATTAGCTGAAAATGATCTTTCGTTCACCTCAAACAGAGAGGTACAACTCAAAACAACTCCAACCCCAAAATGGCCCTAGTGGCCCTGAAAAATATCCTGAAGCTTTTTGGGCTCTGAAAGTCTTCAAATAGTTCTGAAAATGCTTCCATTAGGTTTAGAAGGTGGAAAATATTTGAGAATGGTCTTTGGTTCACCTTAAACAGAAAGGTACAACTCAATATAGCTCCATTTCCCCAATGGCCCCGATGGCTCAAAAAGCTTCCCTATTGATAAAATGGCTGTAGAAAACCTATACTACCTCTGGAACGTATACCAATGGCTCTGGAATGCTGAAAATAGTAAAAAATGACTTTTGGTTTACCACAATTGGTTAAGCATAGCCCAAAATAGCTCCAACTCCCTCTTGGCCCTGATGGTTCTCATTGCTTCCCTGAAGAAAAAGAGGCTAAATATAAACTCCAATAGCTCTGCAACCTATTCCAATGGATCCAAAATCCTCTGAATACTTGAAATAAAAAAAAAAAATCGTTCCAAAAGGTTCTCCCTATCAGAAGTTATGACCAAAATAGTATTTTCCCAATATCCCCTAAACAAACTTCACCAAATGTGGAGAAACTGGAGTTAGGTCGACTAAAATGGTCATCCTGCCAACTTTGGTGCACTCCTCCAAATCTTCCAGTCAGATAACTGTAGCATTTAATGTTGGGTAGTTAGGGTGGACACATGTCAGCACCCTCCGCGGTTTAGCATGTTGGTTAAGGTAACCATAACTTAACGTGGCATTAACATTTATAATATGGCCACATGTGGTGGCTGGAAATCTGCACCGTAACAGTCGACTTATAACCCTTGGTCTAAGTGATATGGTCAGGTTGAATGGGGGCTAGCCCCTTTAAACCTCCACCCAAAACTATTTCACTCCTCAAATATATGCCGAGAACATTAATAATTAAGTAATATGTTGTAACCCATGTGGGTGGGTCGGAGCGCTTCCTAGAGTGAGGTTGGCAGTTCAATCCCGCAGAATTCCAAAATAATTTTAATCACACCACCATTTCACCGACCAGGGGGCCACGTGGTAGCCTTTGGGCCTACCACGTGGCAACCCATAATTGGTCAGATTATCGAACAGTCAAACCATTGACGAATACCTGTATGCCAAGTGTCGAAATGTAATTGGCCTAGGTGGAATATTCCTTTTTTTAATTTTTTAAAATTGGAAGTCAAACTTGGTCAAACTAGTCTTTTGCATGAAATTGTGAATTTTCAAACTTGAATAACTTTCACATACAGTGTCGGATTTGAGTGCCGTTCATAGTGACAGGATCGTATCACCGAGGCCTATCCAATCATTCAGGTTGCAAGTGATTTTGAACACTTTCAATTTTGAGATTTTTCCATAGCTTGGACTTGAGCTCCTGATCACACTTCCCAAATGAGAATATTTTGGACCCCAAAAGCTCACTAAAATTCTAAAACTGAACTGTAGTACTAAAAATGAGAGAATAACAACATCCTCTTCTCTTTAGCCTCCAAAAATTTTCCTGACTTTCCAACTATTCACATGGAAAATTTTTCTGAATGAGCCATGTACTTGTGCCAAATCCTGACCAAGTTTTCTCACCATAAAAATTTGCCATTCTGAAACTAGCAATGACCCCTGCTGAAATTTGTGCCCTCTTTTTTTGCATGCCTTTCCATCTCATGGAATCTTGAACTGCTTTGCACTGACACTTCGTTCTCTACACCAATCGACACCAAAGGCACCTTGTGCAACATACGGCATCAACAACAAGTTGACAATGAAATGTGCTATACAATTGACACAAACATCAATGTAAAAAGTTTGCTCACAATTGACACAAATCGACAATCATGTGTAACACAATCGACACAAGTCGATAATCATGTGTAACACAATCGACACAAGTCGATAAACAGGTGTGACATAATTGACACAAGTCGACTAACAACATGATACATCTTGACAAACACATGTATGTATCATGTACAATGAACTATATACAGTTTTCTAATTACACATACAACCTTTATCTACATGTGCAACTTCAACTCTTTTTTTCAAATACCAACAAGCACATCATCCCCAAAACATGTGGGTGACTAAGAGCTGAACCAAAAGACATTGCTGCAATATAAGTGAGTATCATACTCGTCTTTTACACCTCTATGGTGAAATTTGCAACAACAAAGAAATTCCTTCAACTGAAACTGCTTTTACATGCGATCTTGCATCAAATTTTCAACTGAAATACATGCATACCAATCTGAAATTTGCATGTACAAAATGAAGATGACTTGCTGCATTAATAAGTTAATCCACTTCCTACCAAGCCAACTCCATGGCATCTTTTGCAGTTTCAATACACCTTCATGTGAATCTTCCATTTCCACATCGATAATGGACTCCATAGATCCACTTACGTCAAGCTTTTTGTCCTCTAGCTTCATGTGCTTTGGAAAATTTGTTTGATGCAAAGTCCAACAGTGAGAGATATCATGTCCCTTCCTTTGAAAAAATGTGCAACTCTTAAGCACTTTCTGAGAAAGTTCTCTTTTCCTCTTCTACTTCCTGTGTGCTTTCTTTTTCAATCAGCATCTTGAAGCAACATGGTTAAATCCACCACAAAATGTGCAACAAAACTTTCTTTCATTTGAACAAGAAAAATTATCATTCTTTGCTGAAACATAATCAAATTGATCATGTGAATAATTATACCTCTTTTTCTGCATGGAATGTCCATCCTTTTTGTCTTCGAAAGACGATGAACTAGTAGATGAGATAGCTTTCCTTTTCAGACTTTCATCACAATTCTTGTCTTGAAAAATGTTTGAACTTGAAGGCTCACCATAAGCGATATGTTTACCCTCTACTTGCTGCAATGATGGCTTAAAAACTGGGCAATCATCCTTAAAACAATTTTGACATATGTGCATTTTAGAACTTGGAATAAAGGTTCTCTTTAAATTTGCATCACATGCATTCAAGGATTTGGAGTCTTCGCCATTAAACTGCTCATATACAAGACGAAAATTCTTGGGTCGCTCCATAAATGAAATAGGGTCAACCATGCCTTGTGCATGCTTTCCCAAACCTTTGCCTTCATGATAGCCCATATTAAACATTATTTTGGACCCAATACCCCTTGTATGTTTTTCAAAAGAACCAACACGCTTTTCAATAGAGGAAATTGAAGATGAGTTGGAATGGTTTACCTCTTCCTCACGCTTGTTCTTGGAAAAAGCTTCTTGAGCTTGATGGAGTTGTTTCTCCATCTCATGCAACCTTTGGAGAATTTCTTCCTTCTCATCCTTAATAGCCAACTATTGTGCATGAATCTTAACACTTTCTCTTTGATCCTCAATGAGAATTTGCACCATGTCCTTCACCTTAATGAACTCATTCTTCATGTCATCATTGAAGAATATCGTGAAGGAGGAAACTTCACTTGTAGAATAAGTTGACATTATGTAAATGGTAAAATAAACAAAAGGAACTTCCCAAAAAAGTTCTCAATGCTTTCCAACAAATGACAAGCTTTTAACCAAATGTCTTTAAAGACCCCTTCTTATTCAAACAACCATAAAACACAAACTCCAATAGCTTTTGTAGCAAACAATAATGAAGTGAGTTTGTTTTCCAAAGATAATATTGAGGTACTTTGGGGTAAGGAAATAGCCTACAACTCTTTTTTCCTTTCCAAGGCTTAGCTATCAACAACTATCTTTTCAACTCAAGAAAACTCATACAAGAAACCATTTTACAACCAATAAAACAATTAATATTTTACATTGTTTTAACACTTTTTACACAAAAAAAAATTCTCAACATAAGCTCAACCAAATCTCAACCAAATCGTTGATACCATCTGATTTGAAAATGGAAGTACTTGAAATTGTGTGCAAGGTATCCATTTCCATTATTTAAATGTGTGCAAAATTTTCCATGTCTGGTTGATTAAACAAAGTGTTCTTGGTAACTCTTTATGAGTTTATGTGTGAAGGCAAGTTAATTTAATTTTTTGTTTAACGTATTAAATCAGAAATGTATAGCAAGATAACTTCAGCATAACATGACACAAATGTTTGATGAGCAGATCACCCCTCTTGGGTTATGTCTGCTGGATCAAGCCTCCCAAAATGAGCTTGTCCTCTTGTATTAAAATGCTTCAAAATGCTAATACAAGTTTAAAAATGTCTCAATACACAAATATGAATGCAAATACTGATTCAGAAAACATTAAAAAGCTAAGAATGCCTTTCCAAATTCACTAAACAGTGAAGAATTACCATAAATAGTGACTTCTTCAATAAGGCCCTGCTGGCTCTTTGAACTCCTCTAAAGTTTTTTGTGTTGTATAAGTCCTCAAAAGGGTCTAAAAACTCTTCCATTAGGTTCATAAGGTCAAAATTATCTTAAAATGATCTTTGGTTCACCTCAAACATAGAGGTACAACTCAAAACAGCTCCTACCCCAAAATGGCCCTAGTGGCCCTAAAAACTCTCCTGAAGCTTTTCAGGCTCTGAAAGTCTTCAAACAGTTCTAAAACCTCTTCCATTAGGTTCATAAGGTGTAAAATAGCTGAGAATGGTCTTTGGTTCACCTTAAAAAGAAAGGTACAACCCAATACAACTCCACTTCCCCAATGGCCCTAATGGCTCAAAAAGCTTCCCTGTAGCTAAAATGGTTGTAGAACACCTATAATACCTTTGGAACCTATCCCAATGGCTCTAGAATGTTGAAAATAGTTGAAAATGACTTTTGGTTTACCACAAATGGTTAAGCATAGCCCAAAACAGCTCCAACTCCCTCTTGCCCCTTATGGCTCTCATTGTTTCCCTTAAGAAAAAGGGGCTGAAGATCAACTCCAATCGCTCTGAAACCTATTCCAATGGATCCAGAATCCTTTGAATACTTAAAATTAAAAAAAAAATATCATTCCAAAAGGTTCTCCTGATCAGAAGTTATGACCAAAACAGTATTTGCCCAATATCCCCTAAACAAACTCCACCAAATGTAGAGAAACTGGATTTAGGCCGACTAAAATGGCCATCCTGCCAACTTTGATGTGCTCCTCCAAATCTGCCAGTCAGATAACTGTAGCATTTAATGTTGGGTAGTTAGGGTGGACACATGTCCGCACCCTCTGCAGTTTAGCATGTTGGTTAACGTAACCATAACTTAACGTGGCATTAACATTTATAATATGGCCACATGTGGTGGCTGGAAATCTGCACCATAACTGTTGGCTTATAGCTCTTGATCCAAGTGATATGGTCACATTGAATGGGGGCTAGCCCTAAGGTCTAGCCCCTTTAAACCTCCGCCCAAAACTATTTCACTCCTCAAATATATGCCGGGAACATTAATAATTAAGTAATATGTTGTAGCCCGTATGGTTGGGTCGGAGTGCTTGCTGGAGTGAGGTTTGCGGTTCAATTCCACGGATTTCCAAAATAATTTTAATCACGCCACCATTTCACCGACTAGGGGGCCACATGGCGGCCTCCAGGCCTGCCACGTGGCAGCCCATAATTGGTCAGATTATCAAATAGTCAAACCATTGATGAATACCTGTATGCCAAGTGTCGAAATATAATTGGCCTAGGTGGAATATTCCAGGGAATATTTCGAGGAATATTCTAGGAATATTCCTTATTTTATTTTACAAATTTGGAAGTCCAACCTGGTCAAACTGGTATTTTGCATGAAATTGTGAATTTTCAAACTTGAATAACTTTCACATACAGTGTCGGATTTGAGTGTTGTTCACGGCATTAGGATCGTATCGCTGAGGTCTATTTGATCGTTCAGGTTGCAAGTGATTTGAACACTTTAAATTCTTAGTTTTTTCCATAGCTCAGACTTGAGCTCCTGATCACACCTCCCAAATGAGAAGCTTTTGGACCCCAAAAGCTCACTGAAATTCTGAAACTAAACTATAGTACATAAAATGAGAGAATAACAACATCCTCTTCTCTTCGGCCTCCAAATATTTTCCTGACTTTCCAACTGTTCACATGGCGAATTTTGCTGAATGAGCCATGTACTTGTGCCGAATCTCAACCAAGTTTTCTCGCCATAAAAATATGCCATTCTAAAACCAACAATGACCCTTGCTGAACAATGTGCCTTCCTTGTTTGCATGCCTTTCCATATCATGGAATCTTTCATTGCTTTGCACTGACACTTCGTTCTATGCACCAATTGACACCAAAGGCACCTTGTGCAACAAACGACATCAACAACAAGTTGACAATGAAATGTGCTATACAATTGACACAACCAATAATTTAAAAAGTGTGCTCACAATCGACACAAGTCCACAAGCGACACAAGTCGACAATCATGTGTAACACAATCGACACAAGTCGATAAACAGGTGTGACATAATCAACACAAGTCGACTAACAACAAGATACATCTTAACAAACACATGTGTATGTATCATGTACAATGAACTATATACAGTTCGCTAATTACACATACAACCTCTATGTACATGTGCAACTTCAACCCTTCTTTTCAAATACCAAAAAGTACATCATCCCAAAAACATGTGGGTGACTAAGAGCTGAACCAAAAGAAATTGCTGCAATATAAGTGAGTATCATACTCATCTTTTACACCTCCATGGCGAAATTTCGTAACTACAAAGAAATTCCTTCAACTGAAACTGCTTTTACATGCGATCTTGCATCAACTTTTCAACTGAAATACATGCATACCAATCTGAAATTTTCATGTACAAAATGAAGATGACTTACTACATTAAGAAGTTAATCCACTTCCTACCAAGCCAACTCCATGGCATCTTTTGCGGTTGCAATACACCTTCATGTGAATCTTCCATTTCCACATCGATAATGGACTCCATAGATCCACTTATGTCAAGATTGTTGTATTCTAGCTGCATGTGCTTTGGATGATTTGTTGGATGCAAAGTCCAACAATGAGAGATATCATGTCCCTTCCTTTAAAAAAATGTGCAACTCGTAAGCACTTCCTGAGAAATTTCTCTTTTCCTCTTCTGCTTACCGTGTGCTTTCTTTTTCAACCAACATCTTGAAGCAACATGGTTAAATCCACCACAAAATGTGCAACAAAACTTTCTTTCATTTGAACAATCAAAATTATAATTTTTTGCTGAAACATAATCAAATTGATCATGTGAATAATTATACCTATTTTCCTGCATGGAATGTCCATCCTTTTTGTCTTCGAATGACGATGAACTAGTAGAGGAGACAGCTTTCATTTTTAGACTTTCATCACAATTCTTGTCTCGAAAACTGTTTGAACTTGAAGGCTCGCCATAAGTGACATGCTTACCCTGTACTTGATGCAATGATGGCTTAAAATAATGGCAATCATCCTTAAAAAAAATTTGACATATGTGCATTTTAGAACTTGGAATAAAGGTTCTCTTTAAATTTGCATCACATGCATTCAAGGATTTGGAGCCTTCGCCATTAAACTGCTCATATCCAAGACCAACATTCTTGGGTCGCTCCACAACTGAAATAGGTTCAACCATGCCTTGTGCATGCTTGCCCAAACCTTTACCTTCATGATAGCCCATCTTAAACATTATTTTGGACCCGATACCCCTTGTATGTTTTTCAAAAGAACCAACACACTTTTCAATAGAGGAAATTGAAGACAAGTTGGAATGGTTTACCTCTTCCTCACGCTTTTTCTTGGACAAAGCTTCTTGAGCTTGATGGAGTTGCTTCTCCATGTCATGCAATCTTTGGAGAATTTCTTCCTTATCATCCTTCATAGCCAACAATTGTGCATGAAGCTTAACACTTTCTCTTTGATCCTCAATGAGAATCTGCACCATGTCCTTCACCTTAATGAATTCATTCTTCATGTCATCATTGAAGAATCTCGTGAAGGAGGAAACTTAACTTGTAGAAGAAGTTGACATTATGTAAATGGTCAAATTAACAAAAATAACTTCCCAAAAAAGTTCTCAAAATGTCTTTAAAGACCCCTTCTTATTCAAGCAGCCATAAAACACAAACTCCAATAGCTTTTGTAGCAAAAAATAATCAAGTGAGTTTGTTTTCCAAAGATAATATTGAGTTACTTTGGGGTAAGGAAATATCGTACAAATCTTTTAACCTTTCCAATACTTAGCTATCAACAACTATCTTTTCAACTCAAGAAAACTCATACAAGCAACCATTTTGCAACTAATAAAACAGTCAATATTTTACACTTTTTTAACACTTTTTGCACAAAAACAAATTTTCAACATAACCTCAACCAAATCTCAACCAAAGCACTGATACCATCTGATCTGAAAATGGAAGTACTTGAAAATGTGTGCAAGGTATCCATTTCCATTATTTAAATGTGTGCAAAATTCTCCATGTCTAGTTGATTAAACAAAGTGTTCTTTGTAACTATTTATGAGTTTATGTGTGAAGGAAAGTTAATTTAATTTTTTTTTTAACATATTAAATCGGAAATGTACAGCAATATAACTTTAGCATAACATGACAGAAATGTTTGATGAGCAGTTCACCCCTCCTGGGCTATGTCTGTTGGATCAAGCCTCCCAAAATGAGCTTGTCCTCTTATATTAAAATGCTTCAAAATGCTAATAAAAGTTTAAAAATGTCTCAATACACAAATATGAATGAAAATACTGATTCAGAAGACATGAAAAAGCTAAGAATGCCTTTCCAAATTCACTAAATAGTGAAGAATTACCATAAACAGTGACTTCTTCAATAAGGCCCTGCTAGCCCTTTGAACTCCTATGAAGTTTTTTGGGTTGTAGAAGTCATCAAACAGATCTAAAACCTCTTCCATTAGGTTCAGAAGGTCGAAATTAGCTTAAAATGACCTTTGCTTCACCTCAAACAAAGAGGTACAACTCAAAATAGCTCCAACCCCAAAATGGCCCTAGTGGCCCTGAAAACTCTCCTGAAAATTTTCAGGCTTTGAAAGTCTTCAAACAGTTCTAAAACCTCTTCCATTAAGTTTATAAGGTGGAAAATATCTGAGAATGGTCTTTGGTTCACCTTAAAAAGAAAGGTACAACCCAATGTAGCTCCATTTCCCCAATGGCCCTGATGGCTCAAAAAGCTTCCCTACAGATAAAATGGCTAGAACACCTCTACTACCTCTGGAACCTATCCCAATGGCTCTAGAATGCTGAAAATAGTCTAAAATGACTTTTGGTTTACCACAAATGGTTAAGCATAGCCCAAAACAACTCCAAATCCCTCTTCGCCCTGATGGCTCTCATTGCTTCCATGAAGAAAAGGGGCTAAAGATAAACTCCCATGGCTCTGAAACCTATTCCAATGGATCCAAAATCCTTTGAATACCTGAAATAAATAAATAAAAAATAATTGTTCCAAAAGGTTCTCCCTATCAGAAGTTATGAACAAAATACTATTTTCCCAATATCCCCTAAACAAACTCCACCAAATGTGGAGAAACTAGAGTTAGGCCGACTAAAATGGCCATCCCGCCAACTTTGGCATGCTCCTCCAAATCCGTCGGTCAGATAACTGTAGCATTTAATTTTGGGTGGTTAGGGTGGACACATGTCCGCACCCTTCGCAGTTTAGCATGTTGGTTAACGTAACAATAACTTAATGTGGAATTAACATTTATAATATGGCCACATGTGGTGGCTGGAAGTCTGTACCGTAACCTTCGGCTTATAGCCCTTTTTGTAATTGATATGGTCACGTTGAATGGGGGCTAGCCCCTTTAAACCTCTGCCCAAAACTATTTCACTCCTCAAATATATGCCGAGAACATTAATAATTAAGTAATATGTTGTAGCCCGTGTGGTTGGGTCGGAGCGCTTGCTGGAGTGAGGTTGGCAGTTCAATCCCGCAGAATTCCAAAATAATTTTAATCACGCCACCATTTCATCGACCAGGGAGCCACATGGCGGCCTCTGGGCTTGTCATGTGGCAACTCGTAATTGGTCATATTATCGAACAATCAAACCATTGACAAATACATGTATGCCAAGTGTCGAAATATAATTGGCCCAGGTGGAATATTCCAAGGAATATTTCGAGGAATATTCCAAGAATATTCCTTGGAATATTCCTTTTTTAATTTTTCAAATTTGGAAGTCAAACCTTTTCAAACTGGTCTTTTGCATGAAATTGTGAATTTTCAAACTTGAATAACTTTCACATACAATGTCGGATTTGAGTTTCGTTCACGGCGTCAGAATCGTATCACCGAGGCCTATCTGGTCGTTTAGGTTGCAAGTGATTTTTAACACTTTACATTTTGAGCTTTTTCCATAGCTCAGACTTGAGCTCCTGATCACACCTCCCAAATGAGAAGCTTTTGGACCCCAAAAGCTCACTGAAATTATGAAACTAAACTATAGTATAGAAAATGAGAGAATAACAACATCCTCTTCTCTTCGGCCTCCTAAATTTTCCTGACTTGCCAACTGTTCACATGGAAAATTTTGCTGAATGAGCCATGTACTTGTGCCGAATCCCGACCAAGTTTTCTCTCCATAAAAATCTGCCATTCTGAAACCAGCAATGACCCTTGCTGAACTTTGTGCCCTCTTTTTTTGCATGCCTTTCCATCTCATGGAATCTTGCACTGCTTTGCACTGACACTTCGTTCTCTACACCAATCGACACCAAAGGAACCTTGTGCAACATACGACATCAACAACAAGTTGACAATGAAATGTGCTATACAATTGACACAACCATCAATGTAAAAAGTGTGCTCACAATCGACACAAGTCGATAAACAGGTGTGACATAATCGACACAAGTCGACTAACAACAAGATACATCTTGACAAACACATGTGTATGTATCATTTACAATGAATTATATAAAGTTCCTAATTACACATACAACCTCTATGTACATGTGCAACTTCAACTCTTCTTTTCAAATACCAACAAGTACATCATCCCAAGAACATGTGGGTGACTAAGAGCTTAACCAAAAGACATTGCTGCAATATAAGTGAGTATCATACTCATATTTTACACCTCCATGGTGAAATTTTTCAACAACAAAGAAATTCCTTCAACTGAAACTTCTTTTACATGCGATCTTGCATCAACTTTTCAACTGAAATACATGTATACCAATCTGAAATTTTCATGTACAAAATGAAGATGACTTACTACATTAAGAAGTTAATCCACTTCCTACCAAGCCAAATCCATGTCGTATTTTGCGGTTGCAATACACCTTCATGTGAATCTTCCATTTCGACATCGATAATGGACTCCATAGATCCACTTACGTCAAGCTTTTTGTCCTCTAGCTGCATGTGCTTTGGACGATTTGTTGGATGCAAAGTCCAACAATGAGAGATATCATGTACCTTCCTTTGACAAAATTTTGCAACTCTTAAGCACTTTCTAATAAATTTCTCTTTGCTTCTTCTGCTTCCTGTGTGCTTTCTTTTTCAACCAGCATCTTGAAGCAACATGGTTAAATCCACCACAAAATGTGCAACAAAAATTTCTTTCATTTGAACAATAAAAATTATCATTCTTTGCTGAAACATAATCAAATTGATCATGTGAATAATTATACCTCTTTTTCTGCATGGAATCTCCATCCTTTTTGTCTTCGAAAGATGATGAACTAGTAGAGGAGACAACTTTCCTTTTCAGACTTTCATCACAATTTTTGTCTTGAAAACTATTTGAACTTGAAGGCTTGCCATAAGCGACATGTTTACCCTCTACTTGCTGCAATGATGGCTTAAAACAATGGAAATAATCCTTAAAACAATTTTGACATATGTGCATTTTAGAACTTGGAATAAAGGTTCTCTTTAAATTTGCATCACATGCATTCAAGGATTTGGAGTCTTCGCCATTAAACTACTCATATCCAAGACCAACATTCTTGGGTCGCTCCACAACTGAAATAGGGTCGACCATGCCTTGTGAATGCTTTTCCAAACCTTTGCCTTCATGATAGCCCATCTTAAACATTATTTTGGACCCGATACCCCTTGTATGTTTTTCAAAAGAACCAACACACTTTTCAATAGAGGAAATTGAAGACAAGTTGGAATGGTTAACCTCTTCCTCACGCTTGTTCTTGGAAAAATATTTTTGAGCTTGATGGAGTTGTTTATCCATGTCATGCAACCTTTGTATAATTTCTTCCTTCTCATCCTTCATAGCCAAAAATTGTGCATGAAGCTTAACACTTTCTCTTTGATCCTCAATGAGAATATGCACCATGTCCTTCACCTTAATGAACTCATTTTTCATGTCATCATTGAAGAGTATTGTGAAGGAGGAAACTTCACTTGTAGAAGAATTTTACATTATTTAAATGGTCAAATTAACAAAAGGAACTTCCCAAAAAATTTCTCAAAGCTTTCCAACAAATTACAAGCTTTTAACCAAATGTCTTTAAAGACCCCTTCTTATTCAAGCAGCCATAAAACACAACCTCCAATAGCTTTTGTAGCAAACAATAATCAAGTGAGTTTATTTTCCAAAGATAATATTGAGTTACTTTGGGGTAAGGAAATAGCCTACAACTCTTTTTTCCTTTCCAAGACTTAGCTATCAATAGCTATCTTTTCAACTCAAGAAAACTCATACAAGCAACCATTTTGCAACCAATAAAACAATCAATATTTTACATTGTTTTAACACTTTTTGCACAAAAACAAATGCTCAACATAAACTCAACCAAAGCACTGATACCATCTGATATGAAAATGGAAGTACCTGAAAATGTGTGCAAGGTATCCATTTCCATTATTTAAATGTGTGCAAAATTTTCTATGTCTGGTTAATTAAACAAAGTGCTCTTGCTAACTGTTTATGAGTTTATGTGTGAAGGCAACTTAATTTACTTTGTTGTTTAAAATATTAAATCATAAATGTATAGCAAGATAACTTCAGCATAACATGACACAAATGTTTGATGAGCAGTTCACCCATCCTAAGCTACGTCTGCTAGATCAAGCCTCCCAAAATGAGCTTGTCCTCTTGTATTAAAATGCTTCAAAATGCTAATAAAATTTTAAAAATGTCTCAATACACAAATCTAAATGCAAATACTGATTCAGAAGACATGAAAAAGCTAAGAATGCCTTTCCAAATTCACTAAATAGTGAAGAATTACCATAAACAATGACTTCTTCAATAAGGCCTTGCTGGCTCTTTGAACTCCTATGAAGTTTTTCAGGTTTTAGAAGTCCTCAAGAAAGTCTGAAACCCATTCCATTAGGTTTAGAAGGTTGAAATTAGCTGAAAATTATCTTTGTTTCACCTCAAACAGAGAGGTACAACTCAAAACAGCTCCAACCCAAAAATGGCCCTAGTGGCCCTTAAAAATCTCCTGAAGCTTTTCAGCCTCTGAAAGTATTCAAACAGTTCTAAAAACTCTTCCATTAGGTTCATAAGGTGTAAAATAGCTGATAATGGTCTTTGGTTCACCTTAAACAAAAATTTACAACCCAATACAACTCCATTTCCCCAATGGCCTTGATGGCTCAAAAGGCTTATCTGCAGCTAAAATGGTTGTAGAAAACCTCTAATACCTCTAGAACCTATCCCAATGGCTCTGGAATGCTGAAAATAGTCGAAAATGACTTTTGTTTTACCACAAATTGTTAAGCATAGCCCAAAATAGCTCCAACTCCCTCTTGGCCCTGATGGCTCTCATTGCTTCCCTGAAGCAAAAGGAGCTGAAGATCAACTCCAATGGCTTTGAAACCTATTCCAATGGATCTATAATCTTATGAATACCTGAAATAAAAAACAATTTCATTCCAAAATGTTATCCCTATCAGAAGTTATGACCAAAACTGTATTTTCCCAATATCCCCTAAACAAACTCCACCAAATGTGGAGAAACTAGAGTTAGGCTGACTAAAATGGCCATTCTGCCAAATTTTGCGCGCTCCTCCAAATCTATTGGTCAGATAACTATAGCATTTAATGTTGGGCTGTTAGGGTGGACACATGTCCGCACCCTCTGCGGTTTAGCATGTTGGTTAACGTAACCATAACTTAATGTGGCATTAACATTTATAATATAGCCACATGTGGTGGCTGGAAATCTGCACCATAAATTTCAGCTTATAGCCCTTGGTCTAAGTGATATGGTCATGTTTAATGGGGGATAGCCCCTTTAAACCTTCGCCCCAAACTATTTCACTCCTCAAATATATGCCAAGAACATTAATAATTAAGTAATGTGTTGTAGCCCGTGTGGTTGGGTTAGAGTGCTTGCTGGAGTGAGGTTGGCAGTTCAATCCCATGGACTTCCAAAATAATTTTAATCACGCCACCATTTCACCAACCAGGGGGCCACATGGCGGCCTCCAGGCCTGCCATGTGGCAGCCTATAATTGGTCAGATTATCGAACAGTCAAACCATTGACGAATACCTGTATGCCAAGTGTCAAAATATAATTGGCCCACGTGGAATATTCTAGAGAATATTCTAAGGAATATTCCAAGAATATTCCTTGGAATATTCCTTTTTTAATTTTTCAAATTTTGAAATCAAACCTGGTCAAACTGGTCTTTTGCATGAAATTATGAATTTTCAAACTTGAATAACTTTCACATACAATGTCAGATTTGAGTGTCGTTCATGGCATCAGGATCTTAGTGCTGAGGCCTATCCGGTTGTTTATGTTGCAAGTGATTTTGAACACTTCCAATTTTGAGCTTTTTCCATAAGTCAGACTTGAGCTCCTGATCATTAGGGACCGTAGACTCAGGGAACACAACTTTAACCATGGGCTTGATATGGGGTAGTTCAGGATAGTTATGGGTGGCATGGCTGACGATATCACACAAAGTGCAGGGCTTTGCAGGCAGAGGAGGTGCAGGGTCTGTCAGGGCAGCCTTGTCCTTGGAGGCCCTCTTGCGAGCTTTGCCCTTCTTACTCGAAGTGGTCACAATAGGAGGAGGTTCCTGTTGAGGTGGTTGAGGTATTGTTACAACAGGAGAAGTCATGGGGACCGGTTGAACCGGGGTCATAGAAAGATAAGGTTTGGGTTGACTTGGCAGGGTAGCGACTGGAGGATCAAGGTACCAGATGAGAATCCCAAGGGTCAAGTTAGGAAGAGAGAGGGTGGCCATGATAGGTGCCGTATAAACTCCTAGTGGGGGGGCTAGGAATGGTATCTGACTGGAGGGTAATGGACAGGCGAGACGGCTCCTAAATGGTTAATGCCTAGAGGAATCATTCCCAGAGGGTAGAGAGGCTCATGCATACCAGATGAAGTGCCAGGAGGAGGAGGTCTGGAAGGCTGAATCAAAGGGATAGGAGTAGGCTGCGGAGGGTTAGGAGGCGGCTGACTAGCTGAGGCAGGCCGCTTGAGAGCAGCCTGAGATGATTGCATCATGCAAACATTTGATGAGCTAGGATTAGAGACAGGAGGAGGAGGACTAGGGAATGTACCAAGTAATGAGGAATATTTGTAGACTCCGGGTGAGACACTGGTCAAAGGATCGATGGTTTTCTTGTTGGCCACTGAAGAGATAGTGGACTCAGGGGAGGTCTGAGACTTTAGTTCATAATATGTCAACTGGTCAGTGGTGACTATATTTTTGTTATGAGGGAAGGACATTTTGCAGTGGGCCGCGGAAGGGACAGCGACATCACATAAGTGTAGTTATGACCCAATAGAATGTTGTAATCTAAGGGGGCATCTATGACTTCTACATCAATGCAAACAGTCTTGCCCGCAAGAGTAATAGGAAAATTGCATAATAAGCCAATGGGTTGGGAGGTGTGGCCATCCCACGCTCAGAGAGTGATTGTGGAATGAGCCAACTTAGGTGATCCGAGTTGCTTCCAAACCAAAACGGACATCACATAGGTGGATGCCCCCTCATCAATAATATACCAGGAAACGTTGGTGTTTCGGATCTTGAATAGGATTTGGAAGGTGACGGAAGTAGGGAGAGGAGGATATTTTGACCAGTCAACATCAAAGATATCAATCGATTGTCGGAAGGATCTACAGTGCCCATGGCAGATAGTAGATCTTTTCGTTGTGAAGGGCATGATTGGAGGAGTTCCAGCATTGAAATGGCAGTAGGAGATTGTGCCAAATCATCTACTATGCTATACGAATGGGCAACTTTACCAGAAGCAGCATTTCGATGGAGTGGTCCATTAGGGATCTTGGTATGAACCTTCGCCTAGGCTGAGGGATCTACAAGGGACCATTAGGTGTCGAAAGAGGCTCTGTAGAGACCAAACGGGGCAGCTCAGGGACAGATGTAGCGGGAGGCTTGTTGTACTGACAGGACCGAGTCTGAAGATTGACGTCTACGGTTAGAGGTTGATCAGAGTTCATCATGAGAATCTGGTAAGAAAAGGTACCAGATGGAAGAGTTTGAGTGGCCACCTGACCTTTAGGTGGTTGGGTAGCCACAAATCCTTGTTGAGGGAAAGGATCAATAATCATAACCAGTTGATTAGGTGCAACACTGGGAGGGACGGAAGGGGAGGCTTGCTATCCTCGCAATGTTACTCAAGAATCCCACAGTTTCCACACCTGTGGTAAAAGAGGACAATCATGTGTGTAATGACCATAAAAACCACAACAAGAACAAGGCTTGTTCGTGTGAACAGGCCTGTCCTGCTTGGGCTGGGTGCCCTGTTGCTGGTTAGTAGTGTTAGGATCATTACTTTCAGGATCAGGTCTAGGATTACTAGGAGAAGACTGATTTTGAGTGCCTTTCCTCTTCTTTTTGGAGGGAGGAGGATTATTCGCACCCTGCTGTGCATATACCTATCCCTGAGGGGGCAGTGGTTGTTGTTGCCAGGGTTGAGAAGGTAAGGGAGGAAGTGGTGCTAATGCTGAAGGAGCTACAGCACTAGGCTGTGGATACAGATAATAAGGAGTTTGGGTAACAGTGTGGTAAATGGGAGGTTGGGCAAAAAGAGGAGGCATGCCATATCCTGGATACGTGCTACTGGGAGGGGGAAAAGTGCAGGAGGTGTTGGCCCCACCCTAAGGAAATAAATATCCCATGGGAGATTGAGCGTACGAATTAGAGAGAGCTCCAACGATACCGTCAGTGGCATGAGATGCCTCGGGTGCGTTGGCACCATCGGGTCTGGGAAGATCAGGTAGAACAGTATAAACATAACCCGACTGAGCATAGATCAGGTCATATTTTAACGCAATTTTGAGAGTGGCTTCTTCGGTTTCAGGAAATTGTGATGCGACATATTTTACTATAGGTGGAAAAAGAGATCTAAGGAACCAATCCATGTAGACACTGTCTTCGAAGGTAGGAGCATGACATAGGCTATTTCTTCTCCGCCATTCCTGGACATGGTCAGAAAGGCGGGTCATAGATGATTGATGGAAATAAGTCAAGAGTTTAGTACCTGTGTCATAATGAAGGGGAAGATGGAAGTAAGAAAGAAAATCCTGGGAAATAGTCGCAAAGGTGGTATGAGAGGAAGGGGCATGATCAACATACCACTTAGAAGCTTCACCTGTAAGCATAGGTTGGAACAACTGAAGATGGAAAGAGTCATCGGTAATGGAGTTAGAAGAACACCACATGTGGAAATATTGAACATGATTTGTAGGATCTTCTCCAGCAAGGCCTTCAAACTTTGGGATGTCAGAAGGGAGCTTCATCGGCATAGCAGGCCAACTAGCGTCATGGTGTATAGGGTCATTTATCAACTGGTCAAAATCGGGGAGGCTGAGGCCTGCCATGAAGGGGAGTAAGGGCGTAGCCAGGGTAGTGTCCATTGTGGTCCCACTAGTGGTATTCCCAGCATGAGGGCCGGGGTTACCACCAGCATTAGGTCCTGCACCAGACATGGTGAAGGTGACAAGGGTAGAACCGAAGGTGAAACAAAGAGGAGAAACAAAAGGACCAGAAGAAGAGTCGGTGTGCAGACTCGGTGGAGGACTAACTCGAATCCTACGTGGAGGAGTAAGTCTTCCTACTGGAAACTAAGGATGAAGGCCAAGAAGTCCCCGGGATAAATGCCTTGGTGGCACAATGATGATGACACAAACACAGCACAAAGGAAAAAGAGACTAACAAGGGCAGGGAGGTGCAGGATCAACTGATTACAATGTCGAAACAAGGGCAGAGAGGTGTAAGATCAATTGATTTCAATGTTTTAGAGTCTTTGCTTGGCGGTGTTAACCAAGCCCTTTTTCACTTAGGGTGTGTGTGTGAAGTGTGTAAATTTTATTTTTTAAACCTAGACATTTGTAGAGAAAAAAAAAGTGTGTTGTATAGCTGCAAATAAACCTGCAAATGACAGTATATAAGCCTACAAAAACAGAAAATAAAAAACTAATAATGAAATAATCTAAACCCAAGGAGGCGAGCCTCTCAACAACTAGTCTATAGATGAGTAAAAAACTAATCAAAACAAACCAAAAAATCTAATAGATCTAAGGTAAGAGGGACAAGAATCTAAAGGACAAAATTTACTGGAAAGTGGTGTAGAAAAAAACAACAAATTAGAGGAAAATTTGTTGTAAAAGAGGTGGTGAAAGGCTATCTCCAGGAGGGAAACAGAGTGAACCCTAGAGGAAAACAAAAAAAAAAGCTAAATGAGGTGATTTGGATGGATAACAAGCTAATCTGAAGTGGATCTGAAGGTGAGGTATCAGATCTGAAAAATGGCTGAAGACTCTGAAATTTCAGACAACCTACAACAACAAAAACTCTTCCACAAGAAGTGGAGGGTACTGAAGCCCTAGGGGGCTAGGTTCCCACTTAGTTGAGAAAAACAGGATAAGTACAGGTCCAAAATGGTGGATATGGAGGTCGACAACCCTGAACAGAGGCTCGGACAAAGCCAGAAAACTTTTAGGAAAAAATCCTGCAAAAATTCCAGGTCACAGTTTTTGACCTATTTTCAACAGAGGTCGCAATTTTTAGCTTGAAAGGTGCGTCTTGAGGGTCCAGGTTGCAATTTTTGGGCCAAAAAGTGCGACCTACACTTCGGCACTCTCGGTGGCATATTTCAGAAAAAGATGTCATCTCAGATGCGGCTGATGTCTGTCACCTGCGCAATAGGTTCGAAGACACGCAGAAGTTAGAATTTTTATCATTTTAGGGTTTTATAGGTTAAAAACAACATCAAGAAAAGAAAAAACAAGAGGCTGAAGAGAAATTCTAGGGTTTGAAGCATCTAGATATGCAAGGATCAGAAAAATGACAGAGGTCGTAATCGTAAACTCGTGCAGAGTCGCTAGTTGTTAGTATGAATCTTAATTCCAAGTGTACGAAAAAAGACCACTTTAGATGTGCATAACAAACAACCCTAACAACAAATATGGCTGCCAATATCCTCAGATATGAAGTTAGGTGATCAAGGTAAATGCTGCAAAAAAATAGATCTATGCATTAGAAGACATTAAGCAGTAGAAAAAACAAGATTTACTCCATGCATCCAATAGACAAGACAAGAATATGTTGAATGAATTTTGTATTAATGGCACCTGAGAGGAAAACACAGAAGGGTGTTACCAATTCTCCTCAATGGGATGGGTTCTTGTGAGTCCTCAGCACTTCAGATCTAAAACTCCTCTCTCTTGATGGTGTAGAAAGCCCAGACATAAATGGTAGCAAAATATGACTATGATAGTGGATCAATAGTCAGACCAAAAGTATAGATCTAGAGTGATCTTTAGGCAACAAAAGGTGGTAAATGAATGGGAAAACCATTCTATTTATAACAAAATATTGAGTTAGTCTAGATATTGGTGCATAATTGAAATATTATTAACCAAATCAAGATCCAACTTTTATGGAATATTTTATTATAGTTTTTGGAGGGAAAAGGAATTTGACTTGGGTCAAATCACTTAATTTGTAAATAATAAATAAATAAATGATTTATTTATCATTTTAAGGATGTGGTTGAGTAATAATCAAATAAGTAATGATTTATTTAATTATTTAAGGGTGATTTAGTCATATTTAACCAATAATATTATTTAAATACAGTTTAAATAATTATTCTTAGAAAATAATAAGATAAATAATGATTTATCTAATTAATTTCCTTGTTTTGGGTTAAATATAACCAGGAATATTAATTAAACTGTTTTTTAACTAATTATTCCTTGAGGAAAATCAAACAAATGTAGATTTATTTAATATTTCCACATGGGGTTTCCTGTTTAGACCATAGGCAACTTAATAAAGGTGGTTTACTAAGTTATTTTCATAGTGAAAGCAATTTTACTTAGGGTAAAATTGGTCTTACATGGTGTACTCGGGTCCATCTAATGATAATAGGTTAGATGACCAAAAAATGGTGTAACAATATCTGCTGATGTATTAGAGGAAGATCCAGTCATTTTTCTATCTTGAACAAGAAAAGGATCCTTCAAAACAACAGGGGTAGATGTGTTGAGATTTTATTAGCAACAATGGTATGATATTGTCCACTTTGGGCCTAGGCCCTCATGGCTTTGCTTATGGGCTTTACCCCAAAAGGCCTCATACCAATGGAGATATTTGTCCATCCTTATATACCCATGATCCTCCCCACTTCTAGTCAATGTGGGACTTTGGTCGTATACCCAACAATCCTCCCCTCGAACAAAGGACCATCAAGCCTCCCCTCAAACGATTATCCATTCGTCCACTCTCTACCAACCAGGATTCTACGCTCCAATGCGTTGGAAGCACATGCCTTACATGGAGCACCACCTGCCTCGAGAGCTTGCTCTATCCCAGGTCAACTCCTCTTCACCGTGTTGGGACCAGGACATGTCCATGAAGAATCCGGAGCATACCGCCTGTCTAACCGAGCTCATCCACGGATCCCATCGTGATATTACCGGGGCCCACCACCTTCGTTCGACATTCGAGGATTCATCCACTTCGCTAACTTCGAGGCATGGCTCTGATACCACTTGTAAGGATTATGGACACCACAGATCTCCACAATGGTATGATATTGTCCACTTTGGGCCTAAGCCCTCATGGCTTTGCTTATGGGCTTTACCCCAAAATGCGTCATACCAATGGAGATATTTTTCCATCCTTATATACCCATGATCCTCCCCACTTCTAGTCAATGTGGGACTTTGGTCGTATACCCAACAAGATGAACCTTTGACGAATTTAGATACCTCGGCCCTATGTGGACATTCCTTGGTGAAATGATCCTCGTCACAGATAAGACAAGGATAACGAGGTTTCCATTTATCATCAGTTGATTCATTTTTATCAGCTTTTTCCTTCGGAGATGAAGTCTGTTTATCCTTTTTCTTCCCTTTCTTTTTGTTGCCAGCTTTCGACTTTGCAGTAGATGAATCTACAATGTGAATATCGGCAGAAGTTTCCAGGGAAGATTCTCCTTTTGGTGAATCAGGTAAATTTATTATGGGAGAAGTAACCTTTGAAGATTTCTTCTTACTCTTAGTTGTACTAACTGAACCGATTACACCATCAGCGGCATGAGACCCTGAAGGAGTTGTTGTTATCTAGCAGGATGGGGTAAATCAGGAATTTTCTCACACAAAGTTCCGGACTGGGTATATACCAAGTCAAGATACTAAGCTTGAGTAATAACGTGTTATTTTGTGACAACTCCTTCTTTGGATACATCTTCAATGATATTTGGTAGCAATGATTTGACAAACCATTCTGCCAATATTTGATCTGGGATAAAAAAATTTACCAAACGTCTTCTACGTCTCCATTCATGAATATGATCTGATATGTGTGTAGACGTAGATTGTTTTAGTGAAGTTAATAATTTCGTGCCATTGTCGTATCTAACTGGAAACTGAAAATGAGTTAAGAAAGCATTTGCTAGAGCATTGAAATTGGTAAATGAGCTTTGTGGTAATTCAATGTACCACTTGGCAGCTAATCCTATTAACATTCTCTAAAAAAGTCTAAGTTGAATGGAATCGTCGATTAATGAGTTGGATGCACACCAAAGGTGGTAAGTCATGACATGGTTAGAAGGATCCTCTCCTAATTTACCTTCAAACTTTGGGATATCACTGGGCAACTTATGCAGCATAAGCAGACAATACAGATGAGAATAGATAGGATCATTCATAAGGCGAGATAAATCTGGTAAATCTAAAGTTGCTATGAAAGGAAATCGACGGGTAGCATCTTGTTGATAACCTTGTGAGGCTATACCAGTTCCAGGAGGAGGATATCTAGGATAACCTGGAATAGGTTTTGCATTTGGAATCAGAGTGCCCCCTGGATAACCAGGAATAACCGGACCATAATGGGGTTGAACACGTGTCTGATATGTATACCCAGGGTACGGTTGTTGTGGGTAGGCTAGAGTTTTAATAGGTCCATATTGATACAGCCCTTGATACAGTTGATAAGTAAACTGAGATTGACTTGTTATAACTGTACTTGTACCAGGTTGTCCTTTTGGCATCTGAACAGTAGTCTGAATTGTAGTTCCAGACTGTGGAATAGAAACCTGAGGAATCTGTACTAATGTTTGAGGGGCGGATGTGATAAGAGCTATAAACACCCCAGGAATAGGTGTGTTTTGTTGAACAGGAGTTTTAACAACAATTTGGGGCGGAGTCACAGGTGTACTCGGACCAGGTTGTTGAACAAGACCAGATGTAGGTGTTTGAATGATAGGTTGGACAGGTAGTTGGGGTTGATTATAACCAACTGGTTGTCCAGCTTGATAATAAGGTACTTGCATATTTGGTTGTAAATTATGTTGTACTTGAGATGGATCACACACCATTCCAGGATATGAAGGTCCTAATGAAGGTTGTACATAAGACAGACCGTAACTTGGTTGAACATATGGTTGATAATTGATTGGATAATTTCCACCTCCTTGTAATATTTTTTGTTTAGGATAGAACTATTGTCCTAAAGGAGGCTGCAATCCTTGAGCTGGGTACTGCCCTTGAGGTTGATAATGACCTTGAGGGGCATTTACTACCCCTGAGGCTGATACTGACCCTGAGGTTGACCTTGGAGTATGTACTGTCCTTGAGGTTGATACTAACCCTGAGGTATGTACTATCCTTGAGGTTGTCCCCAAGGTTGTATTTGAATTTTTGAGATTGCCCCCCAGTAGATACATTACTACCTTGAGAACCGAGGTTTGGGATATTTCCAGACATCATATAAACTTTCTCATTGTTCATTGCTGATTCATTTGGACCAGATGATGACATTGGTTTGTTAGGAAGAGGAGATTCTCCCGAGAATGTACCAAAGAGTGACTAATATCCTACAAGAATAGACTGACCACCATACAAAAATGTTTTTTGCGATTCAGTAAACATACATGACTCACTAGACATGTTTAGCTGAGGTTTGTAACCTATTGGTGTAAGGAAAAAGGGAATTTGGGGTGGCGAGTACTAAAGACCTACGTTTTGAGAAAAATATGTTAATGAAGACTACCAAGCGTCTTGTCTAAAAGGGCTGTAAAAAATTGAATCACATTCTCTAAGTTCTAAAGTTTCCTGAGTTGACAGAAGAACAACTTCTTCCTCTATATCAGTGATTCCTTCAATACTAATGAGACTAGGAGGAAGATATTTTGTAATCCGATTTATTACTCTGGGTGAATCAGGATATTTGGAAGTTGGAGTAGCAAATTCTAAAGTAGGTTCTGATGTAGCAGGTTCAATTTCCAGTTCAGAAATTTCAGGTTCTTCAGGTGATAATTCACTTGTTGTAGAAACAACTTCAGTTAATTCAGAAATTGAAATTGTCTATGGAGTATGTTCTACTATTTGTGGTTGATTTACTTCAGAATTAGGATGAATAATTATGGATGATTCTCATTGTTCCGTTAATCTATCTCTACCAATAACATTTGGTATCAAAGATTTAAGTCCTTCTAGTTGGCTTGTTGAGTACTCAGGGGGCTTCCCTTGAGTTCTACATGGTTGTCTCGGTAATTCAGCCACAATTAAAAATTTTAACACACGAAAACAAAGAGAAATTCAAACATACACTAAAGTCACTAAAGAAACAATCAAAATGAATCACACACCTATAAAAATCTAAGAGATCAATCCAGACACAAATAGTAGATTCCCGCACTAAAAACACTGGTTGGTGATGAAATCCAACATCGTAGAATTTTAATGCAGAAATGGCAATTGGAAAAGTTACCCTAAAAACCTGCTTAATGAAACAGACTGATGCAATTTTCTCCACTTAAACCATCTCGAGTGAAGATAACCCTCCGGAGAGTCCAAGTGAGTCTAGCTGACGTCTACTCCAGGTACAATGGGATCTCCCCTCCACCGTCACCTTGGAAAATAATCCTAAAGGTTATGGTCACTAAGGTCACCAACGGGAACACATATACCTGGGGGAACAGTCTACAATCTGATATACACACAAGGGCAGAGTAACAAGCTCAATCCCCTTGAAGGCTCCTTGACATAATCCAAGGTTTACCGACAAGTGACCCTAGGCTCCTCGACAATGGTCAATTCTAGGTTTACCATTTTTAATACATGCACACCTTCTATTGTTCCCAATGGTATAGGTATGATTACCTCACTGGTTCGGATATGATCTTGTTCTTGACTCCTTTAGGAGGAGCTTCCCGGAGCATACATGCTACAATTGGATTTTCCTACCGCAAGATCGACTACTTGTATGTTTTTACTGTCTTGGAGAGTTAACTAAAACCTATTCCAAGACACCAGCCTAAGCTATATTTGTGAAAAGATCCCTAGAAAATACAAAATTTCTAGATTGATTTTAATTAAGCGTTACTTTTAATTGGCAGTTTCTTAGGACAATAGGTATGGAAATGAAACTTGATGATGTTTTAATGACCCGACTCAAAATTCGCTACAATGCATCTATATGATAAACAAATCATTTATTTTCAATGAATTCTAACTAGAGGAAAGAGTTGAGATATTTTCAGAAACTTTCAAAATATCAATTCTTTATTTCCTATATGAGAAAATTTGAAAAGAAGACAATTCAGAGATTCCAATTCCAAAAAATATCTTTTGTTAAAAATGAAATTCCTTGTATCTTTTAGATTAGAAACAAAACAAAATTCTTCCAAAAGAAAACTAAAAAATACTAAAATAATAAAATTCAAAACTAAAAGAAATGTGTAATCCTGAACTCTATCAAAAAATTGGAGGATGTTTAAGCCTGGTTTGTAATCTAACCAAGAATTTTCTGCTTATTCTAGTAAGAAATCAAAGCATCCAAAAGTAGTTTTAAAATGAAATTCAGTCCTTATCAATCTAAACATTTTGTAAGTTTGAAAATGAAAATAAAATCAAATTTTCATAAGAATAACAATTGCATCAAGTTCAATGGCTCAACAGAAAAGTAATGAAATACCAATTAGTTGAGGTATACAAAAGTTTATGATTCAGAGCAATGGGAGGACTAGGCAAATTGTTTACTCATAATATGCAAACTAACTGAATAGATCACTTAATCACAGAAATTTCTGAAAGAAACTTTTCACAGAAGTCTTTGACAGTCAAGACAAATTGGGTAAAGAACAAAAATCAAGTAATGGGATGCCATAAAACATAATTTCTACCTTTTCTAAAATTTTCCAGAGATCCACAGTTTTTAATAGAACAAGGTGCAGTACCGCACTTTATTCTACTAAATATTGCGGATTCTACTACTCTGTTTTAAAGGAAAAAGTGCGGAAGGTAGGAAAAGTAGAGAAAAAATAAAAATACAGATTTACAATCAGGGATCCTACTGAGTTTTCTACCCAATCAAGTTTTGAGCTAATCTCAATCAAAGAAATTTTAAAAATAAAACTGAAAATGGAAGAAAACTAAGTTTATAATTTCCCCAACGGAGTCGCCATTTTGTTGCACGGATGAATCCCTCTTTCAAACAAGAGCGATCTCCCTAGTATCCTAAGGATATCTAGAAACAAACAGACATATGTAGACGATTTTCTCTAGACTATTTTGCTTAAGAATTTCTAATTATTTACGAATAGATACTCCTACCTGAAGTCCAATGCTTATTTGGTCTTCAATCTAGTCTCTCTAGAAATTATCGATCCAGCATATAAGATCTTCAATCAAAGACAGGAAAACAAGATCAAAAGCATCTGCAAAATATGATAATTCGAAAGAAATAATCTATCTTAGTGATCAAGGAGTCTAATAATTAAATCATTCAAAAGATAGATGAACAACTCAATGATAAAATAGAATCCATTTGTATTAACTTTGAATAAAAGAAGAAACCTTACAACCTTAAAGCCTTGATGTTTGTACAGGTTCTTCCAGGGTCTCGAACAGTTGTTTTCCTCAGTTTTACAAGACTCCAACTCTCTAGATCAGCATACGACTATGGCCATGAGTATGTAATCTCTCTCATGCCAACGATGCCAAATGTGGAGAGTATAATTCATTCATCAATTATCTTCTATAAGCTAAGAAGTAAGTATCAACTACTAAGTATCCAAAAAGTACCCTTGAGACTGAAACTTGGTCTCAATTTATAGCTGAAGAGAGGTACTTTCAACTCCAAAAAGGAAGGGATAAAGCCCTCTCATTATGGGATTTTAGCTCCAAAAACCAAGGGATGACTCCATTTATGAAGGCGTGAAGGTTCATGAATGGAAGGGATGAAGCTCGACCAAATAGTACTTCTAGAAGGCCCAAACTGGGAGAATATTCGACCAGTTGGGCTTCTAGAACTTACTTTTCTCTTTATTTTACCTTTTAGGGGGGTCTGCAGTTTTAATGAGCTTTACATGCGGGATGTACCGCAGTTTTTATAGCAATTAGCCACGGTACCAAAGGGGTTGACTAGGAAAAGTGCGGGATTAGGCTTTTTAGGATTTTTAAGAGCTTCTTCCAGTTCCAAGACTTGATTTGGGGAACTTTATGTTTTTAGAATTCTGAGGGAGAAATAAATAGGTAATGATGAACCCATATAGACAACTAAATGTCATGGTGACAAATTTTAGTGTAACACCTAGAATCACCCTGGAAACATGCCAAAGTAGGCACTACATTACTGGAGAGCTGTTGGAAGAAAATATTGCACTATCCCTTAAGAAGAATATGAATATATGACTATAGACTGAAAATTAAAATGCATATCTACAGAAATTTGGAGCTCTGATGATGCCAAGATTCAAGATCTGGGCTCTATGATGGATACCCAAGATGACCCAGAAAGGATTTTCCAGATCTACAACTTTGGAAAATCACCCTCTATTGGGTGTGGAGCCTGATTATCTTGTTTATTTTGTATCACATCGTTGGAACCCTGTACCTTAATGGGGCAGCAACGCCGTCTGTAATTAAACGCTGCCTGGGGGGTCCAAGGGGGGGCGGCTGCAACTTTATGGAGGCCCCCCCTGGCGGGGGTTTTAGGGGCAGCGCCCCCAAAGCTAAAAACAGATGTAAAATTTCCTTGTAAAAGTATAGTAATTTCTGTTCAATCTGGGCCATTCATTAGGTGGATTATCTGACGGTAGAATCTATGTTTAGTTTAGGGTTTTTTTCCCTATAAGGCAACCCCTTGCTTTTATGAGGGTATTGTATTGTGGCTATGTATTTGTATGTGTATTCTCAGAGCGAGAAACATATAGGGAGACTGTGAGAGAGAACATAGGATATTATAGCAGAACTATTGTAGGTTTTATCTCTTCATTTTGTTGGATAATAGAAAGGAAGGACTGGTTGTTCAGGGTGGGCGTAGCCCAAACTAGGTGAATCACGTATATCTGTGTCTCTCTTGTTTGATGTGTTTTGTGTGCTTGTGTTTTCCGCATATTTTATGTGTTGCATTGCTCTGTAATATATAATTTTCTAGCAACTGGTATCAAAGCCGAAGGTCTATTTGGTTGATAAACTTGTAGGAAAGAAGGGTTCCTGGTTCGAGTGGGAGCAATGGTGGAAGAAAGTGAGTTTAGGGTCGAGAAATTTAACGGCCAAAACTTCCCGCTATGGAAGACGCAGATGGAAGATTATCTGTATCATAAATATCTGTACCTACCATTAAGCGGAAAAACAAAGAAGCCGACGGCTATGACAGACGTAGAATGGGAGATTATCGATTGAAGGCACTCGCAACGGTATGGTTGTGCCTCACGACATCGTTAGCCTTCAATATTTCGAAGGAAACAACAACAAAGGGTTTGATTAAGGCATTGGAGAAACTATATGAAAACCCCTTGGCCTCAAACAAGGTATTTCTCATGAAACATTTATTTAATATGAAGATGTCAAAAGGTGGATCTGTTGCAAACCATTTAAATGATTTTAATACAGTTACCAGTCAGTTAAGTTCTGTAGGGGTAAACTTTGATGATGAAGTTAGGGCTCTTTTATTTTTGTGCTCATTGCCAGAAAGTTGGAATGGTTTAGTTATGGCCATTAGTAACTCTATCTCCAGATCTAGTACTTTAAAGTTTGATGATGTTTCCGGTGCTATTCTTAGTAAGGAAATGTGTTGGAAAAGCTCCGGTGAGACATCGGGTAATGATTTGAGTGCAAAGTCTAGGGGAAGAAGAATGGAAAGAGGAAAGAGCTCAATATATCACAGTAATCAAGGAAAGGCAGATCCAAGTCCAAATTGGGATAGTGTGCTAGAAATGCGGAAAGAAAGGACACCTAAAGAAAGATTGTAGATCTCGGAAGGGAAAATAAGGAGACGCACTGAAAGAAAACAATCATGAAGCAAATGTGACAAGTGATGTGTTACAAGATTATTTGATTTTTTTTTTTCAAAAATGTTACTGATTCTTGGGTTTTAGATTCAGGGACCTCAATCCATGCCACACCTGATAAGAAATATTTTCATGACTATGTTCAAGGAAATTTTGGACAAATCCATTTGGGTGATGATAAACCCTATAAAATTTTTGGAATGGGTAAAGTTCTTGTAAAAAAACAGAATGGAAACCAATGGCTATTAAAGGAGGTAAGGCATGTTCCATATCTGAAGAAAAATCTGATTTCAATGGGGCAGTCAGGCGGTGAAGGTTGTGTGACAACTTCACAGATAAAACTTGGAAGGTCACCAAAGGAGCCCTGGTAATAGCAAAAGGCAAAAAAGTTGGTACATTGTATTTATGCAATGGTATTTATAACTCTGTTAATGCTTTAAATTCCAAAGGAGTAGATGCAGTATTATGGCATCATAGGCTCAGACACATGAGTGAGAAGGGGATGAATATTCTTCACTCAAGAAATTCATTGCCAGGTTTGAAAAATGTTGATTTGGATTTTTGTGAGAATTGTATTTATGGAAAACAGAAGAGACTCATATTTCTCAGTGGGGAAAGAAAAGAAGAGCGAAAAATTAGAGCTTGTGCATATAGATGTATGGGGACCTGCTCAGGTATCATCTCTCGGTGGCTTTCCTTATTATGTTACTTTTATTTATGATGCAACTAGAAAAAACTTGGATTTATTATATTCAGAATAAATCTGATGTATTTGATACTTTCAAGAAATGAAAAGATTTGGTTGAGATTGAGACAGGAAAGAAGTTGAAGTTTCTTAGATCAGACAATGGAGGTGAATATTGCAGCAAAGAGTTTGATAGGTATTGTTCACAGCATGGAATTCACAGAGAGAAGACAGTTCCAAGAACACCACAAGAAAATGGTGTGTCAGAAAGGATGAACAGAACAATCATGGAGCGTGCAAGGTGCATGAGATTGCATGCAGGATTGCCTTTATAATTTTGGGTAGATGTTGTAGATACTTTTGTTTATCTAATAAACAGAGGGCCTTCAAGTTCCTTGGATGGTGGTATTCCAGAGGAAGCATGGACAGGTAAAAAGGTAAACTACTCTTTTTTAAAACCTTTTGGTTGTGAGGCCTTTGTCCATATTAATAAAGAAAATAGAACAAAGCTTGAGGCAAAATCAAAGAAATGTACCTTTATTGGATATGGTGTTAATGATTTTGGTTATCGCTTATATGATTATGAAAATCACAAAATCATTAGGAGCATAGATGTAATATTCAATGAAAAGGTCTTGTATAAGAATCAGTTGCAGGAAAAGAAACAGGAAAAAGAAAGAAAAGAATACCCGGTTCTTGATGAGATCACAGAAAAAGAAAAGGTGCCTGAAAATAATAATAATCAACAGCCACAGAAACAACAACCGCCACAACAGCAACAGGCATCTCAAACACCTGAAAGTGGTGTCAGAAGATCTACCAAGATAAGTAGACCCCCTGAATGATACTCTCCTTCATTATATTATTTATTGTTGACTGATTCTGGTGAACACGAATGTTATGAAGAAGCAATGCAGGTTGAAAGCATGAAGAAGTGGGAGATAGCCATGGAAGAAGAGATGGACTCCTTAATACATAACCAGACTTGGGACTTAGTCAGGTTGCCTGCAAGTAAAACAGCATTGCAGAATAAATGGGCTTACAGGCTGAAGGAAGAAGATGGAGAAAAACAGAGGTACAAAGATAGACTTGTGGTGAAGGGGTTTGCACAAAATAAAGGTATTGATTTTGATGAAATATTTTCTCTTGTTGTTAAGATGACTTCAATCAGAACTATTTTAAGTCTTGTAGCAACAAAATATTTACATCTTGAACAGTTAGATGTAAAGACAAAATTTTTCCATGGAGATTTGGAGGAAGAGATCTATATGGAGCAACCAGAAATATATAAGGTCAAAGGGAAAGAAAAATTAGTGTGCAGGTTAAAGAAGAGCTTGTATGGCTTAAAACAAACTCCAAGGCAGTGGTATCTAAAATTTGACAGGTTTATGTCTGAACAATATTATACTAGATGTCACTCTGATCATTGTGTTTATCTGAAAAAGAAAAATGATGGCAACCATATTATATTGTTATTGTATGTAGATGACATGCTTGTTGCAGGGTCTAACATGCAGGAAATAAATGTGCTCAAAATAAAATTGGCAAATTCATTTGCAATGAAGGATTTGGGAGGTGCAAAACAAATCTTTGGTATGAGAATAACTAGAGACAGGAAAAATCACAAATTAACACTATCTTAGAATGAGTACATACAAAAGGTGTTGAAAAGATTTAATATACAGAATGCAAAACTAGTCAGTACACCTTTTGCTAGCCATTTCAAACTTAGTAATGAGATGTGGCCCAAGACCCAAGAAGAAATGGACTATATGTCCAAAGTTCCATATGCATCAGCAGTTGGAAGCTTAATGTATGCAATAGTATGCACAAGGCCTAATATTTCACATGCAGTGAGAGTTGTAAGTAGGTACATAAACAATCCAGGAAAAGAACATTGGATGGTAGTAAAATGGATTCTTAGATATTTGAGAGGTACCACAAATCAAGCATTATGCTTTGATGGTTCAAACATCGCTCTACAGGGATATGTTGATGCAGATATGGCAGGTGATAGAAATAACAAGAGGAGCACTACAGGGTATGTATTTACTGTAGGTGGAACAACTTTCAGTTGGGTTTCAAAAATCCAAAGTATTGTTGCACTTTCAACAACAAAAGAAAATTATGTTGTTGCTACAGAGGCTAGTAAAGAAATGATTTAGTTACAAAGGTTTATGGATGAATTGGGTAAGAAACATGATATGGGCACGTTATAAAATGATAGCCAAAGTGCCATTCATGTTTCAAATAACTCAGCATTTCATTCCAAGACTAAACACATACAGCTCAAGTACCATTTCATATGGTCAGTATTGGAAGATGGAAAGTTGAAGCTGGAAAAGATACACACTAGCCAGAATCCTACAGATATGCTAACAAAAGTTGTAACCAGGGAGAAACTGAGAATATGCTCAGTTTCAATTGGTCTTCAAGGATGAAGATGAAGATGAGAAAAAACCAGGTCTAAAGAGGAGTCATTTTCCAGCAAATGAAGCAGTGGTGGAGTTGCTACAATCAGTCTCCAAGTGGGAGATTGTTGGGTGTTGAGCCTAATTATCTTGTTTATTTTATATCACAGCATTGGACCCCTGTACCTTAATGGGGTGGCAACGCCACCCGTAATTAAATTTTTCCTGGGGGGTCCAGGGGGGGCGGCTATGACTTTATGGAGCCCCCCCCTGACGGGGGGTTTCGAGGGTAGCGCCCCCGAAGCTAAAAACAGATGTAAAATTGCCTTGTAGAAGTATAGTAATTTCTAGTCAATCTAGGTCGTTCATTAGGCGGATGATCTGACTGTAGAAGTTATGTTTAGTTTATGGTTTTTTTCCCTAGAAGGAAACCCCTGGCTTTTATGAGGGTATTGTATTGTGGCTGTTTATTTGTGTGTGTATTCTCAGAGCGAGAAACAGATAGGGAGACTGTGAGAGAGAATAGAGGATATTACAGCAGATGTGTTGTAGGTTGTATCTCTTCATTTTGTTGGATAATAGAAAGGAAGGACTGACTGTTCATGATGGACGTAGTCCAAACTGGGTGAACCACGTATATCTGTCTCTCTGGTTTTATGTGTTTTGTGTGATTGTGTTTTCCGCATATTTTATTTATTGCATTGCTCTGTAATATATAATTTTCTAACACCCTCCTTGAGTTTGATCCTTTGACTACTGGGTTATGCAAATATGAAGCTAGATCTAACAAATAGATGGCTGAAATATGTCACAAGATCAGATCTAAGCTTGAAGGGCTGATCCCTTCACTAGATCCACAAGCTAGAAGCTCAAGATCTAGCTCCTCAATCCTCCAAAGAAGGTTGTGGCTGCTGCTACACAAATTCTCATAAAAATTGTGTTGTAAAGGAAGGAGGCTCTCTAGCCTGCTACTAATATGTGCAATATAGCTCAGGAATGATGGAAATAATGTTTATAATGTGAAGGAATGGTCCTCCACTGAATTACTAGCTGAAATGCTAGCAACTTCCCTTCTCCCTTGTACCTACAAGAATGAATTACATAATTCCTGATGGGATTGCTGTTGCTGAGAGATGAATAATAGATGGCCTAATTCCTGATATATATATAAAGCACTGTAAGGCTGATCTTGGAGCTCAAGGTGATAGGATGAATCCTCCATCGGTTCCTCAACTGAAATATTGAAGGACAACCTCCTCCTCTCAAAATGATCTTCATAAATGTGATATTTCTGAATATGAATGTTCTGCAGAAATTCGAAATAATATAGCACCAATGCCTGATGATGAATGAAGTACAATCCTCTCCTAAGAGATCACTCAAGGAAAGAGGTGGAATTCCTGACCAGGAACACCCAGTGCTAAATGACACTTGAAATCTTAGATAAACAACCAAAGAAAGCATGGAATGTCACATGAAAATTCCATATCTAAACAGATCATACATCAAAAATAATCTTCAACATATCTTCTATTGTGCCTTCATATTCTTTATATATATTATGAGCCTCCTCATGCCTTGGCCCTCCTCATAACTGCACTGTAGATGTTAACATAGGTCTCCATGTTGACTACGTTGTCATTTCATGATCTCCATCATGTGTGAATGCAATGATCACCCTCTCCATCATGTGTGCATTAAATGCACCACCCATCCATCATCTCATCATGAATTCTCTATGATCTTATGTTTTATCCCTTCCAAGATCTTAGTTGATTGTATCAGCTTCCATGATCTATCTCATTAATGAGACATGATCTCCACTCCTTTCACATTAAGTAGTTGCTCTACTACCCCATTATGTAGATCTAGATATGAAATATCCACATACACACATCAAAAGTGGATTTTAATCATCTTTGAGGATTATGGGTCCCTCCACCCTTTTATTTACTTAATTAATTAAGTTTATTAAGAACTCTAATATTCCAAATATCATGTGAAAATTAAGGAATATTAAAGTCCTCCCTGACAAAATGTTGCATGTCCTCAAGCAACTGCAAAAGTAGATGCTACAGCTAACATCCTCCCTCCAAATGGAATCCTCATGTGGAAGGCCTTCCCATCAATCACAATGTGTCATGCATGTCCAAATCCAAATTTGCCTCTCTTGAATGTCTAGAATGGCCTCCAACTGAAAAGTTAGATACCCATCCTCATCAATGAATCTCCAAGTGGAAACCATATGATAACCAAATATATCCTCTACACATGAGATACATAAAATGAAGTGGTTCATTCCCCAAGTGGAAAGTCCCAACTCATAAACTATCTCTCCAATCCATGATACATAGAGTAGATTACATCTATCAATGCTCACATCATTATCCCCGTTGCCCATGTATGAATCAATCATCACATAAACATAGCGAAAAACAAGAAGTAGAGACATATGGATTAACATGAACAATATCAAACCATATTCTCCCAATAACAACCAACGCAGCAAAGCCTTCTGCTGCCATGCTAGATCATCATGAAAGAAAGTAAGAGAGCCATACTCTCTCAAAAGAATCCAACGTAACAATACCTCTTGCTTCCATACCACATCACC
This sequence comes from Pinus albicaulis, assembly GCA_034641835.2. Taxonomy (NCBI): domain Eukaryota; kingdom Viridiplantae; phylum Streptophyta; class Pinopsida; order Pinales; family Pinaceae; genus Pinus; species Pinus albicaulis. The sequence goes on along the minus strand of CM076578.1, from coordinate 25,776,161 downwards.
ATTGTACTTGTTAGTCATCAATAATTTTTACTATCTATAGATGACTAAATATTGGTTCTAGATTTCTAAAAACAAAATTCTCTGTATATTGTGAGTTTTATAAATATCACTGCCTTCATTATCCTTACAAATGTTTTTTCACTATTCTACCATTTTTCCATTACATGGTCACCCTGCCACTCCTAAAGGACTCCTTATGGGTTTGTGCCACTCATCTCCATCCTTTTTTCCCACTTATGACCTCGTCACTCTGTTTTTTCCTTGCCCACAACTCCACTTTACAACTAGGGTTACCTATAGCCTATTCCTTCCCATGTTCACCAGGTTCCTCAACCATTGATGGTCTCAAAACTATCTCTGTAGGCTCTTTAGATAAATCAAGTACATTGGATTCAGATCTTCAATACACCACTTTTTCAATACTCTGTTTTTACACTTGAAGACTCCAAGCCAATTTTCAGTCAAAGACCAGGTCAAAGAATCCTCCTCACTACGTCAATTAGGTTTTTACATGGTTGAAGGTCATCATTAGGTGTTTAAGGCACTAATTTTCCTTTTCTAGAAAGTTTCCAAAGAAGTTTGTCTTATCAAATCATAAACTGCAAGTAAAGAAAGGGAAACAAGTTGATCTTGAAAGGAGAACAGGGATTTTGAGTTGAATGGCCCACTTAAATGTCAAAACACTGACCACTTGTAGAAAATCACATGGAGGAGGCACACCAAAAACCAAACATGAAGAGAATTTTTTCAGAAATTATGGATGAAATAGGGAAAAGGGTGAGGTGAACTGGACATAAATGAATGAACTTGGAAGGGCTATAGAGAAATTAGAAGACAACACTGATAATTTTTTTTAAGAGCTCCAAACATCTCAGGTTTTGGGAAAATGGCTAAATAAGGTGAAAAGGCATGGTTTGAACTTCATGATGCCAACAAAGAAGATTGTGAAAGTGTTACTGGGTGCAAGCATCCCAAAGTTTGCCAAGGTGAATGTCTCATTGCCTCAAAGGGAAAAAGTGTAAAGAATATCAATAGGAAAGGTAAATTAAAGGTTTTTCACTCACCTGTCAAACAAAGATGATTTGAGTTTCAAGGTGAGAAAAAAAGAGGTGTTGAAGATGTCACCTTGAGTTTGAGTTCCTAAGGTTTTCAAAAGTGAATCTAGTATGCTTCAAAGACCAAAGGGAAAAGCACTTCAATGTTTTCATGACACTTGCTAAGTGAAGGTGTTAAAGGACATCAATGAGCCAAGAGAAGCCAACTTTATGACTAAAAGAAAACCTGCAAAAGGAGAAGGTAAAGATTATCAGTGAAAAGAGAGTCAAATTATCATTTCAGTCACCTACAAAGTAGCAGTTGTAAAAAGATGAAGAACATGATGTTGAGCTCTAAGGAGGAATAAAATATGATTTTAAGGTTTTTGCTATGTCAAAATAAATATGTCAATTTTTCAAGGTCAAATAAAAATAAAGTTTCACAACTCCAACAACCTACAAACAAAAAGTGAAGAAACATCAGTGAGAAAGGCAAAAGGAAGTGACTTTGAAAACATTAGAGAATGGGTTTGTAAAGATAAATTTAAATACTTAAGTCTATAAAAGGTCATCTCAACACTTCAACAAACTCATTTTTCACCTGCAAAGACATCAGAGCATTCAGGAGAGGAAACTGTGAGTTTTTCGGGTAAAAATTAGCTAAGTGTTGAGGCGGTGCACGTTTGGGTTGGCGTTGCGCGCCTCATTAGGGGAATTTTGAGGTCTAAAATGGGCCTCCTAAGGAAATTATAAAATAATAGTGGAAAAAATCTAATAAGATTTGATGGCATCATCAAATTTTAGAGGGAAAAATGAAAAAACTACTTTTTCAATTCATATTTTCAATTTATCTCCCAAAGTTTTTACTCAAATTTCGAGTGGGAGTACTCGTTGGATGCGGAATTTAATTACCCATCCAAGCAGTACCCATGTTGCATACTTTCGATGGGTCCTACTACACGAAAAATGAGAAATACATAAAAAAAACGTGATTACAATAACGTTTTTTATGTATTTCTCATTTTTCGTGTAGAAGAGTTCATCGAAAGTATGCAACATGGGTACTCCTTGGATGAGGAATTAAATTTCGCATCCAATGAGTACTCCCGCTCAAAATTTGAGTAAAAATTTTGGGAGATAAGTTGAAAATACGAGTTGAAAAAGTAGTTTTATTATTTTATTATTTTTTAATATTTTTACCCTTTTATTTAAAAAATGGTAAATCATCCCCCATGGTTGACATCATCATCTTGAATCCTATTGGTTGTTATGAAGTTTAATTTTGTTGTACATTTTTCTTAGGAGGCCCATTTTAGACCTCAAAATTACCACAATGGGAGTCGGGCACAACTCCTTGGTAAAAAACCATGTGCATTTTTCTCAAAGCGTTGTGCGCCTAAGTAAACCTTGCCTTCTTGCACGATTTTCCAGCAGTCAGTGAGACATTGGCGCTAACGTGCAGACAAGGCGTTGTGTCTTTTCCCGAACTAATCTTTGTTTTCCTAGGCGCTACGTGGTTGGCCGGGAGGGCCTCCTACGAGCCAAACCCTCAAATCGGCTCAAAACACCCTCCGGCTTTCTCAATGTCACTTAAGCGATGCTAAATGAGAAGTGAATGCCTTCAGCCATCCTGCAAGCATTTTGATAGAATGTTGACAAAATCAAACCCTAAGGTCAAAACCGATTTTCAAAAGCCTTTAAAGCCTTGAAGTCACTATTCAAGCCTCTTTCCATCTGCATGCTAAAAATACCAGTGATAGCCAGAAGGGTACATTGTTGAAATTTGTTCATTCACCTAGGGTTGTGCCTACATTCACTCCATTTCACTCATAAGCTCTGTCCCTTATAATCCAAATAGTTTGACCTTACATTGCTCTCTTTCATTGTCAATTTGACATAAGTGCAAGGTGTGGCAAAGAAAATTTTTTAAAAATAAGTAGGGGGTGGTAATCAAGATTTTTAGCCTCTCATTCAGCCTGATATACCTACACTCTCACTCTTCTCATTCAAAAGTAGGCTACCATTCCATTACCCTCTTCCATATCAATTTCACATCAGTGCTAGGTTTTCAAGGGCATAGTGATCAAAATGTCAAGAGAAGGTGACAGTGATAGTGAAGGGGAAGGCCAAATGCCAATGAGACATCACACAAAGGTGGGATGATAAAAAATTTTGAACCACTAAATGCAATGGAGCTAAATGAATCTCCCTTAACTGCCTCCTGCTTCCAAAATGTAGGCTGCTATGAATTTTTTGAGAAGGTACAACAGGTGCAAAACCACCCTGAACTAACCAGGATTTTCATCGTCAACTTACTTGAGAAACAAGTTAACCTTACAGGAGTAAATTTTTAACTATCTACTGATGCTATTGCTAATGCCACAGGCATACCTAGTGTAGGGGGAGAAATGTTTCAAGCAGGCCAATCTTGACATAAGCTACTACGAGCCATATTTAAAACCTAGGTACAAAGACTACAATAAATCCATATTTCCTTTCTCTCATTTGCGGGAGAGATATGCACCTATGATGAGGATCATTATGAAATATTTTACATGTGAGTGAAAGTTCTCTAAGATTTAATCATATCACATTAGGCTACTTATGCACTTTACTATGGTTAGGATGATGCACCTACCCTATTAACTCTATAGAAGCATTAATAAAATGTCCTATATTGTATAGAAGAGAGATTTCCCTCAGCAGATGCAAAGCCTCTTCCACCACCCACTGATCAAGATGGTTGTTATGCATCAATTACAGTAGAAGGGAATTCCATGGGAGGTTTTCATTGCCCATGAGGTGTTCACCAATCCACAAGGCCAACAGCCGCAAGACGTACCTTCATCTTCTCAGCCTCCCACCCCTCCTTCATCCTCACACCCCACTACACATCCATCACCATCCTCTCACATTCCATCACCTCATGAATCCTCCACCTCTCCATCTACTCACATTTCTTCACCTAATGATAATGATCCTCCTTCACCACTTTCTCAAAATCCCCCACCTTCACCTCATGATACTAGTGCATCTAACAAAGAGGGAGGCTAATGACAGTAAAGAAGAAAACACAGAGGAGGAAGATATCAGTGAAGGTAAGGAAGATGAAGCAAAAATAAGAAAAAATGATGATGGTGATGATGATGGCAGTGGAACAAAGAGCCCTGAGGACAGTGAGGATACAAATGAAGAAAGTGGCAAATATGGCAGTGAGGGAAATGAAAAAGAAGCAGATAATTATAAAACACATAGCAATGCAGATGAGGAAAATGAGGCTGATGTAAATGAGGAAAACAGCAGTGCAAAAGAAGGTAGTGAAGAATGCAATAGGTTAGAAAGCCAAGATGCTAGTGCAAATGTAAATGAAGAAGTTGCTAATGAATATCAAAATAGTGATGAAGCACCAAGCAATGAAGATGATGAGAGCAGTACAAAAAGAAAAAAGAATGATGACAGTAATGATGCAGAAAGCAGTGAGGAAAAGAGCCATGAAGAAAGCAGTGGTGAAAGGGGAATGATAATGATGATGATGATGATGATGATGCTGTCAGTGATAAAACAGAGAGCAACAAAGATGATAGTGGGTCAAAAATCCATGATAACAGTGATGAGGCACAAATCAGTAGATGAGATAATGGCAATGAGGCAGAAAGAAAAAGTGTTGATAAGAGCCATGAAGACAATGAGGATACCAATGATGATGGCAGTCATGATGGCAACAATAGTGAAGGAAATGAAATGATCAAAGTTGAACCCTTTTCTTTGACCTACCAAAGATGAAATAGGCATGTGTTTTCTGCCCTCAAGAGGCAAGGGGCCATGCCTTCCACATCAACTAAGCAGATTGACAAAGGAAAAGAAATTTCATTAAAGGATAAGAAGACGAGGATGATCACTACACGAATTTGAATAGTCATCTTAACGGTGATGATGAAAATGAGACAAGGATCTGAAGCATGTTACTCGAAGCGAGAGATGCCCAATTAAATATTTGCAAGCCCAATATAGGTAGGGATAGGAATGTCATTCACTGTGGCACTATTATGAGATTGGCATAGTAAGTTTAGAGGCACGAAGGAAATCTGAGGTCGGAGCTATCGATATCGAGAAGGAGGTTGCAAAAGCCAAGGTGTAATGGCCAAAATTAGCATGTAGCTAATTGGAATATTGATTTTTTCTTTTGACACCTAGGAGATGAATAAATTGGTAAGGAGGCCCATACATTTCTAAAATAGGAATAAAATCCCTCATGATGAGAAAAGGGATCATAATAATAGCTAGATTTTGCACCCTCATTTGTGAACAGGGGAAAGTACATATGGACAAGGTTAAGTTTGACCAAGTCAATAGCACTGGAATGAAGGGTGGAGATCATCTAAGGAGATAGCGTAGTGATAGTGGGAGGAAGATTCCTTGGTTAAGGAAACCCTAATGAGTGGGACCCAAGGTAAGAAGGCTTTTACTTGTATATAAGGAGGGCAAGGCAACCATAGAAAGACAAGTTATGGATTATTTATTTTGTGGTCTGCATGACCATTGTGCTTTCTTCAACTGTTTAGTTGAGATTGTTGTGCTGCTTAGCACAAGGATTTCCTATTTAGGAATTCCATCTCCTTTCTTGAGAGGCCTCTTGAAGGATCTTGTACCTCATTTCTCCACATCCAGGCTTGAGGCCAAGCTACCTCCTTCAACTAAGACCCAGTTTCAGTTTAGAGCTGGGTTGTGTTGCAGGGTGTTGCAGTGGAGGGTTAATAACACCACTTCCGGAGCTTGTTTTTCAGAGGAGAGTTTTATCATTCAAAAAATTCAAAACATAATTTGTGGAATTACTTATTTTCATGGGTAAAATAGGTTTAGGATTCATCAGAGAAACAGGGAAGCATTAAATTTTTATAGTTTGATCCTACCCTAAGGTTTAAACAAACTCATTTTTAAAAGTCCTTCATATAATAGATATTCATTATTTTGGATTATTTCAACAAATTTTTATTTTAAAAACTTCCTAACTGAAAAACCTTACTTTTCTGGTGCATTTAATGTAGAAAAAAACCTTTAATTGTTGAGATTTTCGTGAAATATGAGCTAAATTATTTCTGGTTTGAACGGTGAAACTTCAAAGGCGGTTTCTGAGCAAAAATAAAGGTATTTTAAGAAACGGAGAGAGGTTATTTTCATCAAGTAACAAAAATCTCTCTCAATTTTCTCACAGGTGTTATCAGTTGGGAGATACAAGGATTTCTTTGAAGCCCTATTTTCAGAAAACAGAGTTTTCCTGTTTTACACATGTTTTTCGAAGGCAGTTTCTGGACAGCAGGAGATGTGTTTCAAAAAACCAAGAGGGGTTTTTATTCAAGACATAATTGCCTACAAATTTTTCCTTCAGTTTCACAAAATACATCATGAATTAGGAGATATAGGCTCTATCCCAAGACCTATTTTTCAGGAAAAAATAGGAGAAATTTGCAAGAAATGCCTCAAGGAAGCTAGAATGAAGTGGGTTTACAGTTGGTATGGTTTGTAGATGATGAAGACAGGTATATTTTTATTTTTTGGGCAAAACTAAAATTTTCACTTGGAAAATTATGAAAAATTTTCATACTCAGCAGTTTCGTAGCGCATTCAATGTAAAAAAGCAGAAAAGAGCTATGAAACTGCTGTAGCTGCCTTTTTTGCTTCTTTTGATCAATATTAAAGGTGTTAAGGGCTGAATTAAGAGCTGAAATTGCCATCAAAGACGTGTAGAAGGATAATTAACCTTATGCAAAAGGAAAGAGATAAAAATTTATAGTATAAAGGCTTGTTTTGCAGCACTACGAAAGTGCGCTACTAAAATGCCTTACTTTCGTAGCACACTGTCTTTCAGCCTTTTTAGCAATTTTTGGAGCAGTTTTTGGATAGCTGGAAGCTATGGAAGAATTAAAGATCATGTCAAGAAATTATTTAACCCTCAAGTACCATGAATTGAAGATTAAAAGACAGCCTAAGTGTTTGAAGAAGAAGAAGAAGACCATTTGCCTAAAAAACAGGGTATTGTTTCCTAGTTTTAAGGAGGTCAATTCAGTGATCATAAAGTGATGAAACCCATCATCTAAATTCGACCATGTGACATCATACTTGTCAATAATGTAATTTCAATTAGATAAGGTTGTTAGGATAAGGTTGTTAAAGATAGTAATAAGGAGTTTGAGTCCTTTTTGAAATAGGACTATCAAGTAGGATAGGTGTATGTTTGTCATAAATTTTATGTTTTATGGTTATGAAAGGTGTCAGTGGATAGAAATTCGATGTATCTAGCCTAGAGGAAAATTATCTCAGGTTTTAAGAGGTCTATTAAAGGCCAAGAGGTCGAATTGGTCAAGGGTTGGAAGATTTTTTGCAAAATGGCAGCTTATTGTAATGGACTATTTCAGCTAATACAGAGATCTGTTACTTGAACAACTTGAGATCCTGAAGGATTTTTTAGTGCTTTCCTATTCTATTTGTACCTCTTATGTATCTCACTTGCAGTGGTTTTCTTGCTATTACTGAAATGTTGTGATTTTTCATTCTTTAGTTCCTTTAAAAGCCATGGTTATCTCTATTAATAGTTTCTTTAATGTCTTGCTGTCTCATTACTCAGAATTCGTGTGTCATACGCTCTGACTTCCTTTGAACCTAAAGCTGTTGAAAACCTCCTGTATGTCTTGCTCTTTCAATTAAATATTTACAAGCCTCAGCTTCCATAAGGAAAGCCTTGTTATTGAGATCCCTTTTTGTAATGTTCCAAAATTTTAGCCTCCAAGCTAAATGGAACATTAGAGTTAGTAGCATCTCTAGCCTGTGAATAAATGGGGAGAAAATCCCATAAGTCTTCTAAGGAGGAATAAAATACTCCATTTATCGACGATTATTCTTTCAACAAGCCAAACACCTCATGTGTGAGCATGACACAAGATGTTTGCTTTGACTAAGTCAACAGGGCAGTTTTAGAGGAGGAGGAATCCAAGGAGGAATAATGCAATTTTGGAGGGAGATGAATCTTGGGATAGATATGACCTAATTGAGTGGGGCCAAGGGCAAGAAAACTCATGTCTTATATAAGTAATAGGATGGCATCATTATTCTTCATGTCTTAGATTATTATTCTTGTCTTCCAAGACTTGTTGTTGCTTTGTTGCTTAGCAAAGTTATAGTGTTGTTTAGCACTAGGTGTTCCCAGGCGGGAATCCCACCTCTTTCCTTTGAGGAGCCTCATTGGGAGAGTTTTAATTCATCATTCCACATCAGGTTTTCAGGCCAAGCTTTAGCCATCTTCATCAGCACAACTTTTCTAGAGATTGTGCAGTGTTGCTGGGTGCAGTAGTGGAAGGGATTGGAATCCCGGTCTCTGAGCTAGTTTCTCATTGGAGGAATCTTTCCTTCACTTGAGAGATCTGTTGGAGAGCTCCGGGACTTATTTCAGATCTGCGGTATCATACCACACATTTACCATACCCTCATAGCGTTGTTTCTGCTAGGGAGTGCATTATTTTGGAGGCAGTATTCATTGCATGGTTTGGTGGCTCCATTATTGAGTTTCCTTGTGATTGAGAGGTTCATCCTTTCATGGGAGGAATCCCTTGAGGTATCTACATCATGTCAGATATATTTCAGCCTTATACACTCATGTACTTTAGTATTTCAGTGGTTATTCAGTAAATTACTATATTTCCCATTTTATATGAAGAGTGTTTAACAAGAAACCATTGCCAGTTTCTTTTGTATATTGTATAGGAGATTAGATCTTTGTTCTTCAGCATTATTTATCAATACATGAGTAGATATACTGTTCTCCTTTGATTTTATTTGTAAACCCTCTCTTAGACTGCGCAGTCCCTTGAGAAGTTTCTCTGGCATTTTGCAGTCTTGGGGTTTTAGCACTTTTTGGCAATCCTAGGTGTGGGAGATCTATTTAGCCCACCTAGTTTTCTTTGTTTCAGCTCTATTCTTGGATTTAAGTTTAATATTGTCTAATATATAAGATCCAAGATTCTATTTCACTTTTTTATTGCATTTGTTGCTAGAAATGTGTTTTTCATTGCATGATTCATGAGCTATCCTGAAAAAGGAATATTACAGTGGTGTCAAAGCATGATCTCTGGCTCAACCTGTGAGATCCAGATATCAGAAGAAGGAGAGATGGACAGAGGCTAGAAAGCTTCAGTATGTGTAGGAAGAAAGGAAGACAAGCTTACAAAGCTTCTTCCAAAATCTATGAAGAGCTTTCAAGGAGAGTTGAAGAAGATGAGATTGGAGATGGAATCTCCAAAGGAAGTTGAATCTAGAGCTGAATATATATTTTCACATGGTGAGTGTGAGCATGCAACTGCTCTCCATGATGCACAACATAGTCAAGTGCCCAGAGATATCTTGAGATGGATGGGAGGAGGAAAAATGCCTAAGAGGAGAAATCTTAGTGATTTGTTACATGAGTATGAATCTCAAACTGAGAGGTTTAGAGATCATACTGATTTCCAAGAGTTTTGAAAGATCTAGGTGGAGAAGAGCAA
>CM076578.1:25544588-25766496 GCA_034641835.2 Pinus albicaulis | reverse complement strand
CGGAACTTTATGTTTTTAGACCTATGAGGGAGCAATAAATAGGTAATGATGAACCCATATAGACAACTAAATGTCATGGTGACAAATTTTAGTGTAACACCTAGAATCACCCTGGAAACATGCCAAAGTAGGCACTACATTACTGGAGAGCTGTTGGAAGAAAATATTGCACTATCCCTTAAGAAGAATATGAATATATGACTATAGACTGAAAATTAAAATGCATATCTACAGAAATTTGGAGCTCTGATGATGCCAAGATTCAAGATCTGGGCTCTATGATGGATACCCAAGATGACCCAGAAAGGATTTTCCAGATCTACAACTTTGGAAAATCACCCTCTATTGGGTGTGGAGCCTGATTATCTTGTTTATTTTGTATCACATCGTTGGAACCCTGTACCTTAATGGGGCAGCAACGCCGTCTGTAATTAAACGCTGCCTGGGGGGTCCAAGGGGGGGCGGCTGCAACTTTATGGAGGCCCCCCCTGGCGGGGGTTTTAGGGGCAGCGCCCCCAAAGCTAAAAACAGATGTAAAATTTCCTTGTAAAAGTATAGTAATTTCTGTTCAATCTGGGCCATTCATTAGGTGGATTATCTGACGGTAGAATCTATGTTTAGTTTAGGGTTTTTTTCCCTATAAGGCAACCCCTTGCTTTTATGAGGGTATTGTATTGTGGCTATGTATTTGTATGTGTATTCTCAGAGCGAGAAACATATAGGGAGACTGTGAGAGAGAACATAGGATATTATAGCAGAACTATTGTAGGTTTTATCTCTTCATTTTGTTGGATAATAGAAAGGAAGGACTGGTTGTTCAGGGTGGGCGTAGCCCAAACTAGGTGAATCACGTATATCTGTGTCTCTCTTGTTTGATGTGTTTTGTGTGCTTGTGTTTTCCGCATATTTTATGTGTTGCATTGCTCTGTAATATATAATTTTCTAGCAACTGGTATCAAAGCCGAAGGTCTATTTGGTTGATAAACTTGTAGGAAAGAAGGGTTCCTGGTTCGAGTGGGAGCAATGGTGGAAGAAAGTGAGTTTAGGGTCGAGAAATTTAACGGCCAAAACTTCCCGCTATGGAAGACGCAGATGGAAGATTATCTGTATCATAAATATCTGTACCTACCATTAAGCGGAAAAACAAAGAAGCCGACGGCTATGACAGACGTAGAATGGGAGATTATCGATTGAAGGCACTCGCAACGGTATGGTTGTGCCTCACGACATCGTTAGCCTTCAATATTTCGAAGGAAACAACAACAAAGGGTTTGATTAAGGCATTGGAGAAACTATATGAAAACCCCTTGGCCTCAAACAAGGTATTTCTCATGAAACATTTATTTAATATGAAGATGTCAAAAGGTGGATCTGTTGCAAACCATTTAAATGATTTTAATACAGTTACCAGTCAGTTAAGTTCTGTAGGGGTAAACTTTGATGATGAAGTTAGGGCTCTTTTATTTTTGTGCTCATTGCCAGAAAGTTGGAATGGTTTAGTTATGGCCATTAGTAACTCTATCTCCAGATCTAGTACTTTAAAGTTTGATGATGTTTCCGGTGCTATTCTTAGTAAGGAAATGTGTTGGAAAAGCTCCGGTGAGACATCGGGTAATGATTTGAGTGCAAAGTCTAGGGGAAGAAGAATGGAAAGAGGAAAGAGCTCAATATATCACAGTAATCAAGGAAAGGCAGATCCAAGTCCAAATTGGGATAGTGTGCTAGAAATGCGGAAAGAAAGGACACCTAAAGAAAGATTGTAGATCTCGGAAGGGAAAATAAGGAGACGCACTGAAAGAAAACAATCATGAAGCAAATGTGACAAGTGATGTGTTACAAGATTATTTGATTTTTTTTTTTCAAAAATGTTACTGATTCTTGGGTTTTAGATTCAGGGACCTCAATCCATGCCACACCTGATAAGAAATATTTTCATGACTATGTTCAAGGAAATTTTGGACAAATCCATTTGGGTGATGATAAACCCTATAAAATTTTTGGAATGGGTAAAGTTCTTGTAAAAAAACAGAATGGAAACCAATGGCTATTAAAGGAGGTAAGGCATGTTCCATATCTGAAGAAAAATCTGATTTCAATGGGGCAGTCAGGCGGTGAAGGTTGTGTGACAACTTCACAGATAAAACTTGGAAGGTCACCAAAGGAGCCCTGGTAATAGCAAAAGGCAAAAAAGTTGGTACATTGTATTTATGCAATGGTATTTATAACTCTGTTAATGCTTTAAATTCCAAAGGAGTAGATGCAGTATTATGGCATCATAGGCTCAGACACATGAGTGAGAAGGGGATGAATATTCTTCACTCAAGAAATTCATTGCCAGGTTTGAAAAATGTTGATTTGGATTTTTGTGAGAATTGTATTTATGGAAAACAGAAGAGACTCATATTTCTCAGTGGGGAAAGAAAAGAAGAGCGAAAAATTAGAGCTTGTGCATATAGATGTATGGGGACCTGCTCAGGTATCATCTCTCGGTGGCTTTCCTTATTATGTTACTTTTATTTATGATGCAACTAGAAAAAACTTGGATTTATTATATTCAGAATAAATCTGATGTATTTGATACTTTCAAGAAATGAAAAGATTTGGTTGAGATTGAGACAGGAAAGAAGTTGAAGTTTCTTAGATCAGACAATGGAGGTGAATATTGCAGCAAAGAGTTTGATAGGTATTGTTCACAGCATGGAATTCACAGAGAGAAGACAGTTCCAAGAACACCACAAGAAAATGGTGTGTCAGAAAGGATGAACAGAACAATCATGGAGCGTGCAAGGTGCATGAGATTGCATGCAGGATTGCCTTTATAATTTTGGGTAGATGTTGTAGATACTTTTGTTTATCTAATAAACAGAGGGCCTTCAAGTTCCTTGGATGGTGGTATTCCAGAGGAAGCATGGACAGGTAAAAAGGTAAACTACTCTTTTTAAAGCCTTTTGGTTGTGAGGCCTTTGTCCATATTAATAAAGAAAATAGAACAAAGCTTGAGGCAAAATCAAAGAAATGTACCTCTATTGGATATGGTGTTAATGATTTTGGTTATCGCTTATATGATTATGAAAATCACAAAATCATTAGGAGCATAGATGTAATATTCAATGAAAAGGTCTTGTATAAGAATCAGTTGCAGGAAAAGAAACAGGAAAAAGAAAGAAAAGAATACCCGGTTCTTGATGAGATCACAGAAAAAGAAAAGGTGCCTGAAAATAATAATAATCAACAGCCACAGAAACAACAACCGCCACAACAGCAACAGGCATCTCAAACACCTGAAAGTGGTGTCAGAAGATCTACCAAGATAAGTAGACCCCCTGAATGATACTCTCCTTCATTATATTATTTATTGTTGACTGATTCTGGTGAACACGAATGTTATGAAGAAGCAATGCAGGTTGAAAGCATGAAGAAGTGGGAGATAGCCATGGAAGAAGAGATGGACTCCTTAATACATAACCAGACTTGGGACTTAGTCAGGTTGCCTGCAAGTAAAACAGCATTGCAGAATAAATGGGCTTACAGGCTGAAGGAAGAAGATGGAGAAAAACAGAGGTACAAAGATAGACTTGTGGTGAAGGGGTTTGCACAAAATAAAGGTATTGATTTTGATGAAATATTTTCTCTTGTTGTTAAGATGACTTCAATCAGAACTATTTTAAGTCTTGTAGCAACAAAATATTTACATCTTGAACAGTTAGATGTAAAGACAAAATTTTTCCATGGAGATTTGGAGGAAGAGATCTATATGGAGCAACCAGAAATATATAAGGTCAAAGGGAAAGAAAAATTAGTGTGCAGGTTAAAGAAGAGCTTGTATGGCTTAAAACAAACTCCAAGGCAGTGGTATCTAAAATTTGACAGGTTTATGTCTGAACAATATTATACTAGATGTCACTCTGATCATTGTGTTTATCTGAAAAAGAAAAATGATGGCAACCATATTATATTGTTATTGTATGTAGATGACATGCTTGTTGCAGGGTCTAACATGCAGGAAATAAATGTGCTCAAAATAAAATTGGCAAATTCATTTGCAATGAAGGATTTGGGAGGTGCAAAACAAATCTTTGGTATGAGAATAACTAGAGACAGGAAAAATCACAAATTAACACTATCTTAGAATGAGTACATACAAAAGGTGTTGAAAAGATTTAATATACAGAATGCAAAACTAGTCAGTACACCTTTTGCTAGCCATTTCAAACTTAGTAATGAGATGTGGCCCAAGACCCAAGAAGAAATGGACTATATGTCCAAAGTTCCATATGCATCAGCAGTTGGAAGCTTAATGTATGCAATAGTATGCACAAGGCCTAATATTTCACATGCAGTGAGAGTTGTAAGTAGGTACATAAACAATCCAGGAAAAGAACATTGGATGGTAGTAAAATGGATTCTTAGATATTTGAGAGGTACCACAAATCAAGCATTATGCTTTGATGGTTCAAACATCGCTCTACAGGGATATGTTGATGCAGATATGGCAGGTGATAGAAATAACAAGAGGAGCACTACAGGGTATGTATTTACTGTAGGTGGAACAACTTTCAGTTGGGTTTCAAAAATCCAAAGTATTGTTGCACTTTCAACAACAAAAGAAAATTATGTTGTTGCTACAGAGGCTAGTAAAGAAATGATTTAGTTACAAAGGTTTATGGATGAATTGGGTAAGAAACATGATATGGGCACGTTATAAAATGATAGCCAAAGTGCCATTCATGTTTCAAATAACTCAGCATTTCATTCCAAGACTAAACACATACAGCTCAAGTACCATTTCATATGGTCAGTATTGGAAGATGGAAAGTTGAAGCTGGAAAAGATACACACTAGCCAGAATCCTACAGATATGCTAACAAAAGTTGTAACCAGGGAGAAACTGAGAATATGCTCAGTTTCAATTGGTCTTCAAGGATGAAGATGAAGATGAGAAAAAACCAGGTCTAAAGAGGAGTCATTTTCCAGCAAATGAAGCAGTGGTGGAGTTGCTACAATCAGTCTCCAAGTGGGAGATTGTTGGGTGTTGAGCCTAATTATCTTGTTTATTTTATATCACAGCATTGGACCCCTGTACCTTAATGGGGTGGCAACGCCACCCGTAATTAAATTTTTCCTGGGGGGTCCAGGGGGGGCGGCTATGACTTTATGGAGCCCCCCCCTGACGGGGGGTTTCGAGGGTAGCGCCCCCGAAGCTAAAAACAGATGTAAAATTGCCTTGTAGAAGTATAGTAATTTCTAGTCAATCTAGGTCGTTCATTAGGCGGATGATCTGACTGTAGAAGTTATGTTTAGTTTATGGTTTTTTTCCCTAGAAGGAAACCCCTGGCTTTTATGAGGGTATTGTATTGTGGCTGTTTATTTGTGTGTGTATTCTCAGAGCGAGAAACAGATAGGGAGACTGTGAGAGAGAATAGAGGATATTACAGCAGATGTGTTGTAGGTTGTATCTCTTCATTTTGTTGGATAATAGAAAGGAAGGACTGACTGTTCATGATGGACGTAGTCCAAACTGGGTGAACCACGTATATCTGTCTCTCTGGTTTTATGTGTTTTGTGTGATTGTGTTTTCCGCATATTTTATTTATTGCATTGCTCTGTAATATATAATTTTCTAACACCCTCCTTGAGTTTGATCCTTTGACTACTGGGTTATGCAAATATGAAGCTAGATCTAACAAATAGATGGCTGAAATATGTCACAAGATCAGATCTAAGCTTGAAGGGCTGATCCCTTCACTAGATCCACAAGCTAGAAGCTCAAGATCTAGCTCCTCAATCCTCCAAAGAAGGTTGTGGCTGCTGCTACACAAATTCTCATAAAAATTGTGTTGTAAAGGAAGGAGGCTCTCTAGCCTGCTACTAATATGTGCAATATAGCTCAGGAATGATGGAAATAATGTTTATAATGTGAAGGAATGGTCCTCCACTGAATTACTAGCTGAAATGCTAGCAACTTCCCTTCTCCCTTGTACCTACAAGAATGAATTACATAATTCCTGATGGGATTGCTGTTGCTGAGAGATGAATAATAGATGGCCTAATTCCTGATATATATATAAAGCACTGTAAGGCTGATCTTGGAGCTCAAGGTGATAGGATGAATCCTCCATCGGTTCCTCAACTGAAATATTGAAGGACAACCTCCTCCTCTCAAAATGATCTTCATAAATGTGATATTTCTGAATATGAATGTTCTGCAGAAATTCGAAATAATATAGCACCAATGCCTGATGATGAATGAAGTACAATCCTCTCCTAAGAGATCACTCAAGGAAAGAGGTGGAATTCCTGACCAGGAACACCCAGTGCTAAATGACACTTGAAATCTTAGATAAACAACCAAAGAAAGCATGGAATGTCACATGAAAATTCCATATCTAAACAGATCATACATCAAAAATAATCTTCAACATATCTTCTATTGTGCCTTCATATTCTTTATATATATTATGAGCCTCCTCATGCCTTGGCCCTCCTCATAACTGCACTGTAGATGTTAACATAGGTCTCCATGTTGACTACGTTGTCATTTCATGATCTCCATCATGTGTGAATGCAATGATCACCCTCTCCATCATGTGTGCATTAAATGCACCACCCATCCATCATCTCATCATGAATTCTCTATGATCTTATGTTTTATCCCTTCCAAGATCTTAGTTGATTGTATCAGCTTCCATGATCTATCTCATTAATGAGACATGATCTCCACTCCTTTCACATTAAGTAGTTGCTCTACTACCCCATTATGTAGATCTAGATATGAAATATCCACATACACACATCAAAAGTGGATTTTAATCATCTTTGAGGATTATGGGTCCCTCCACCCTTTTATTTACTTAATTAATTAAGTTTATTAAGAACTCTAATATTCCAAATATCATGTGAAAATTAAGGAATATTAAAGTCCTCCCTGACAAAATGTTGCATGTCCTCAAGCAACTGCAAAAGTAGATGCTACAGCTAACATCCTCCCTCCAAATGGAATCCTCATGTGGAAGGCCTTCCCATCAATCACAATGTGTCATGCATGTCCAAATCCAAATTTGCCTCTCTTGAATGTCTAGAATGGCCTCCAACTGAAAAGTTAGATACCCATCCTCATCAATGAATCTCCAAGTGGAAACCATATGATAACCAAATATATCCTCTACACATGAGATACATAAAATGAAGTGGTTCATTCCCCAAGTGGAAAGTCCCAACTCATAAACTATCTCTCCAATCCATGATACATAGAGTAGATTACATCTATCAATGCTCACATCATTATCCCCGTTGCCCATGTATGAATCAATCATCACATAAACATAGCGAAAAACAAGAAGTAGAGACATATGGATTAACATGAACAATATCAAACCATATTCTCCCAATAACAACCAACGCAGCAAAGCCTTCTGCTGCCATGCTAGATCATCATGAAAGAAAGTAAGAGAGCCATACTCTCTCAAAAGAATCCAACGTAACAATACCTCTTGCTTCCATACCACATCACCATTGTACTTGTTAGTCATCAATAATTTTTACTATCTATAGATGACTAAATATTGGTTCTAGATTTCTAAAAACAAAATTCTCTGTATATTGTGAGTTTTATAAATATCACTGCCTTCATTATCCTTACAAATGTTTTTTCACTATTCTACCATTTTTCCATTACATGGTCACCCTGCCACTCCTAAAGGACTCCTTATGGGTTTGTGCCACTCATCTCCATCCTTTTTTCCCACTTATGACCTCGTCACTCTGTTTTTTCCTTGCCCACAACTCCACTTTACAACTAGGGTTACCTATAGCCTATTCCTTCCCATGTTCACCAGGTTCCTCAACCATTGATGGTCTCAAAACTATCTCTGTAGGCTCTTTAGATAAATCAAGTACATTGGATTCAGATCTTCAATACACCACTTTTTCAATACTCTGTTTTTACACTTGAAGACTCCAAGCCAATTTTCAGTCAAAGACCAGGTCAAAGAATCCTCCTCACTACGTCAATTAGGTTTTTACATGGTTGAAGGTCATCATTAGGTGTTTAAGGCACTAATTTTCCTTTTCTAGAAAGTTTCCAAAGAAGTTTGTCTTATCAAATCATAAACTGCAAGTAAAGAAAGGGAAACAAGTTGATCTTGAAAGGAGAACAGGGATTTTGAGTTGAATGGCCCACTTAAATGTCAAAACACTGACCACTTGTAGAAAATCACATGGAGGAGGCACACCAAAAACCAAACATGAAGAGAATTTTTTCAGAAATTATGGATGAAATAGGGAAAAGGGTGAGGTGAACTGGACATAAATGAATGAACTTGGAAGGGCTATAGAGAAATTAGAAGACAACACTGATAATTTTTTTTAAGAGCTCCAAACATCTCAGGTTTTGGGAAAATGGCTAAATAAGGTGAAAAGGCATGGTTTGAACTTCATGATGCCAACAAAGAAGATTGTGAAAGTGTTACTGGGTGCAAGCATCCCAAAGTTTGCCAAGGTGAATGTCTCATTGCCTCAAAGGGAAAAAGTGTAAAGAATATCAATAGGAAAGGTAAATTAAAGGTTTTTCACTCACCTGTCAAACAAAGATGATTTGAGTTTCAAGGTGAGAAAAAAAGAGGTGTTGAAGATGTCACCTTGAGTTTGAGTTCCTAAGGTTTTCAAAAGTGAATCTAGTATGCTTCAAAGACCAAAGGGAAAAGCACTTCAATGTTTTCATGACACTTGCTAAGTGAAGGTGTTAAAGGACATCAATGAGCCAAGAGAAGCCAACTTTATGACTAAAAGAAAACCTGCAAAAGGAGAAGGTAAAGATTATCAGTGAAAAGAGAGTCAAATTATCATTTCAGTCACCTACAAAGTAGCAGTTGTAAAAAGATGAAGAACATGATGTTGAGCTCTAAGGAGGAATAAAATATGATTTTAAGGTTTTTGCTATGTCAAAATAAATATGTCAATTTTTCAAGGTCAAATAAAAATAAAGTTTCACAACTCCAACAACCTACAAACAAAAAGTGAAGAAACATCAGTGAGAAAGGCAAAAGGAAGTGACTTTGAAAACATTAGAGAATGGGTTTGTAAAGATAAATTTAAATACTTAAGTCTATAAAAGGTCATCTCAACACTTCAACAAACTCATTTTTCACCTGCAAAGACATCAGAGCATTCAGGAGAGGAAACTGTGAGTTTTTCGGGTAAAAATTAGCTAAGTGTTGAGGCGGTGCACGTTTGGGTTGGCGTTGCGCGCCTCATTAGGGGAATTTTGAGGTCTAAAATGGGCCTCCTAAGGAAATTATAAAATAATAGTGGAAAAAATCTAATAAGATTTGATGGCATCATCAAATTTTAGAGGGAAAAATGAAAAAACTACTTTTTCAATTCATATTTTCAATTTATCTCCCAAAGTTTTTACTCAAATTTCGAGTGGGAGTACTCGTTGGATGCGGAATTTAATTACCCATCCAAGCAGTACCCATGTTGCATACTTTCGATGGGTCCTACTACACGAAAAATGAGAAATACATAAAAAAAACGTGATTACAATAACGTTTTTTATGTATTTCTCATTTTTCGTGTAGAAGCGTTCATCAAAAGTATGCAACATGGGTACTCCTTGGATGAGGAATTAAATTCCGCATCCAATGAGTACTCCCGCTCAAAATTTGAGTAAAAATTTTGGGAGATAAGTTTAAAATACGAGTTGAAAAAGTAGTTTTATTATTTTATTATTTTTTAATATTTTTACTTTTTTACTCCAAAAATGGTAAATCATCCATTATGGATGACATCATCATCTTGAATCCTATTGGTTGTTATAAAGTTTATTTTTGTTGTACATTTTTCTTATGAGGCCCATTTTAGACCTCAAAATTCCCCTAATGGGAGTCGGGCACTACTCCCTTGGTAAAAAACCATGTGCATTTTCTCAAAGCGTTGTGCGCCTAGAAGTAGGCACTGCCTTCTTGCCTGATTTTTCCCGACAGGTCCGGTAAAAGGACATTGGCGCTGCGTGCCTGGAACAAGGCGTTGTGTCTTTTCCCGAACTAACCTGCTGTTTTCCTAGGCGCTACGTGGTTGGCCAGGAGGGCCTCCTACACCCTGCAAACCCTCAAATCAGCTCAAAACACCCTCCAGCTTTCTCCAATGTCCTCCAAAGCGATGCTAAATGGTAATTGAATGCCGTCAGCCATCCTGCAAGCATTTTTGTTAAATTAATTGAAATAAAATCAAACCCTAAGGTCAAAACCCTGATTTTCAAAAGCCTTGAAGTCACTATTCAAGCCTCTTTCCATGTGCATGCTAAAAATACCAGTGATAGCCAGAAGGGTACATGGTTGAAACTCATTCATTCACCTAAGGTTGTGCCTACATTCACTCCATTTCACTCATAAGCTATGTCCCTTACACTACAAATAGTTTGACCTTACATTGCTCTCTTTCATTTCAATTTGACATAAGTGCAAGGTGTTTCACAGCAGAGTTTGACATATCAGCTCGGTTGCCTTCAAGTTATTTAGCCTCTCATTCTGCCTAATCTACACCCTCACTCATTCATCTCATTCACAAGCAAACTTCCATTCCATTTCCCTCCTACATATCAGTGCTAGGGTTTCAAAGGCAGAGTGGTCAAGATGTCAGACAAAGAGGGTAGCGGTAGTGAAGGAGAAGTCCAAATTCCAAGGAGACATCAACACAAAGGTGGGAGTATCAATAGGTTCGAACCACTAAACACAATGGAGCTAAATGCATCTCCCTTAACTGTCTCCTGCTTCCAAAATGTAGGCTGCTATGAATTTTTTCAAAGGGTACAGTAGGTGCAAAACCACCCTGAGCTGACAAGGCTTTTCATTGTTAACTTGCATTAGAAACATGTTAACCTTGCAGGGGTATAATTTGAGCTATCCTCAGATGCTATTGCCAATTCCCCAAGCATACCTAGTGTAGGGGAGAAATGATTCAAACAGGCCAATATTGACATAAGCTACTATGAGCCATATTTAAAACCTAGGTACAAAGACTACAATAAATCCATATTTCCTTTCTCTCATTTGTTGGAGAGATATGCACCTATGATGAGGATCATTATGAAATATTTTACATGTGAGGGAAGATTCTCCAGGCTTTACTCCTATCACATTAGCCTGCTCATGCACTTTACTAGGGTTAGGATGCTACACCTACCCTACTGCCTCTACAAAAGCATTGACAAAATGTCTTATATTGTATAGAAGAGAGATTCCCCTCAGCACATGCAAAGCCTCTTCCACCACTCACTGATCAAAATGGTTTTCATGCATCAATTGCAGTAGAAGGGCATTCCATGGGAGGTTTTCATTGCCCATGAGGTATTCACAAATCCACATGGCCAATAGCAACAAGATGTACCTTCATCTTCTCAGCCTCCTATTCCTCCTTCATCATCACACCCTAGTACACATCCATCACCATCTGCTCACATTACATCACCTCATGAATCCTCCACCTCACCATCTACTCACATTCCTTCACCTAAGGATAATGACCCTCATTCACCACTTTCTCAAAATCCCCCACCTTCACCTCATGATACTAGTGCATCTAACAAGGAGGGAGATGACAATGAAAAATCAGAAAGTGAGGGTAGAGAGGCTGATAACAGTAAAGAAGAAAGAAAAGAGGAAGCAGATATCAGTGAAGATGAGGAATATGAAGCAGAAGGCAATAGAAATGATGATGGTGATGATGATGGAAATGGAACAAAGAGCCCTGAGGAAAGTGAGGATACAAATGAAGAAATTGGCAAAAATGGAAGTGAGGGAAATGAAAATGAGGCAGATAATGATGAAACACATAGCAGTGTAGATGAGGAAAATGAGGCTGATGTAAATGAGGCAAAAATCAATGTAGAAGAAGGTAGTGAAGAAGGCAATAGGTCAGAAAGCCGAGATGTTAGTGCAAATGTAAATGAAGAAGGTGCCAATGAGTCTGAAAATAGTGATGAACCACCAAGAAATAAAGATGATGAGAGAAATACAAACATCAGTAAGAATGATGGCAATAATGATGTAGAAGGTAGTGAGGAAAAGAGACATGAAGAAAGCAGTGGCGAAAAGGGAAATGATAATGACGATGATGATGATGTTGTTAGTGATAAAATGGAGAGAAAAAAAGATGACAATGGGTCAAAAACCCATGATAACAGTGATGAAGCACAAATCAGTGGATCAGATAATGACAATGAGGCATAAAGAAACAATGCTGATAAGAGCCATGAAGACAATGAGGATACCAATGATGATGACATTCATGATGGTTGAAAGACTGAAGACACTAAAATGATCATATTTGAACCTTTTTCTTTGACCTACCAAAGAGGAAGTAGGCATGTGTTTGCTGCCCTCAAGAGGCAATGGGCCATGCCTTCTACATCAACCAAGAAAATTGACAAAGGCAAAGAAAATTTCATTAAAGGATAAGAAGACCAGGATGAGACTGAACACGAATTTGAACTCATTCATGTTAACAGTGATGATGAAAATGAGACAAGGATCTCAAGCATGTTGCTCAAGAGCAGAGATGCCCAATTAAATATTTGCAAGCCAATATAGGTAGGGATAGGAATGTCATTCACTATTATGAGATTGAAAACAAGTAGCTAGAGGCACAGAAGGAAATCTATGAGGTCAGAGCTATCAGAGCTCAGAAGGAGGCTGCAAAAGCCAAGGTGTAATATTCCAAAATTAGCATGTAGCTAATTGGAATATTGAATTTTTCTTTTGACACCTAGGAGATGAATAAATGGGTAATGAGGCCCATACATTTATAAAATATGAATAAAATCCTTCATGATGTGAAAAAGGATCATAATAATAGTTGTATTTTGCACCCTCATGTGTGAACAGGGGAAAATACATGTGGACAAGGTCAAGTTTTACCAAGTCAACAACGCTGGAATGAATGGCGGAGATCATCTGTGGAGATAGCGCAGTGATAGTGGGAGGAAGATTCCTTGGTGGAGGAAACCCTAATGAGTGGGATCCAAGATGAGAAGGCTTCCACTTGTTTATAAGGAGGGAAATGAAGCTATAGCAAGACATGATATGCATTATTGATTTTGTGGTCAGTGAGACTATTGTGCATTCTTCAGCTGTTTAGTTGAGATTGTTGTGCTACTTAGCACAAGGATTTCCTATTTATGAATTCCATCTCCTTTCTTGAGAGGCCCCTTGAGGTAACTTGCACTTCATTTCTCCTCATTTAGGCTTTAGGCCAAGCTACCTCCTTCAACTACAGTGCAGTTTCTGTTTAGAGCTCGGTTGTGTTGCAGGGTGTTGCAGTGGAAGGTTGAGAACACCACTTCCGGAGCTTATTTTTTAGAGGAGGTTTTATCATTCAAAAAATTCAAAACATAATTTTGACAAGATTACTTATTTTCATGGGTAAAAATAGGTTTTTAGGATTCATTTCAAGTTTGACAAAGGGAAGCATTAAATTTTTTATAGTTTGATCCTACCCTAAGGTTTAAACAAACTCATTTTTAAAAGTCCTTCATGTCAAATCATTCATTATTTTAGGATTCATTTCATTTCCCGAATTTTTTGTGCCAAAACTTCCTAATAAGCCAAGAATACCTACTTTCATAGTGCATTTAGTGTAGAAAAGGCAAAAAGCGCTACAAAATTGTTGAAAGTTTCGTAGAAATATGAAGCAAAATTCTGTTTTCTAGTTTTGAGCAGTCAACTTCAAAGGCGATTTCTGAGAAAAACGAAAGGTATTTTGAGAAACTGAGAGAGTTTATTTTCAAAAAAATATCAAATAAAAATAAAATATATCACTTTTATCATAGGTGTTATCATTTGGGAGATACAAGGATTTATTTGAAGCCTTATTTTCAGAAAATAGATTTTTCCTGTCTTACACATGTTTTTCAAAGGTTGTTTCTGGATAGCAGGAGAAGTGTTTAAAACAAAAAATAGAGGTTTTTATTCAAGACATAATGGCCTACAAAAACCTCCTTCATTTTATCAAACTACATCATGAATTAGGAGATATAGGCTCTGTCCTAAGACCTATGTTTCAAGGAAAAAACAGGAGAAATTTGCAAGAAATGCCTCAAGGAAGCTAGAATGAAGTGGGTTTACAGTTGGTATGGTTTGTAGATGATGAAGACAGGTATAATTTTAGTTTTTGGGGAAAACTACAGTTTTCACTTGGAAAATTAAGAAAAATCTGCATACTCAGCAGTTTCGTAGCGCATTCAGTGTAAAAAAGAAGAAAAGCGTTATGAAACTGTTGTAGCTTCCTTTTTTGCTTCTTTTGATCAATATTAAAGGTATTAAGGGTTGAGTTAAGAGTTGAAATTGCTACGAAATATGTTTTTAAGGATAATTAACCTTATGCAAAAGGAAAGAGATAAAAATTTTGAGGATAAATGCTTGTTTTGCAGTGCTACAAAAGTGCGCTACGAAACTGCCTTACTTTTGTAGCACACTGTCTTTTAGCCATTTTAGCAGGTTCTGGAGCAGTTTTTGGACAAATGAAAGTTATGGAAGAATTAAAGATCATGTCAAGAAATTATTTATCACTCAAGGACCACGAATTGAATATTAAAATATAGCCTAAGTGTTTGAAGAAGAAGAATACCATTTGCCTAAAAACACAGGGTATTGTTTCCTAGTTTTAAGGAGGTCAGTTTAGTGATCATAAGTGATGAATCCCATCATATAAATTCGACCATGTGATAGCATACTAGTAAATGATGTAATTTCAAGTAGAAAATATTGTTAGGATAAGGTTTTTAAAGATAGTAATAAGGATTTTGAATCCTTTTTGAAATAGGACTGTCAAGTAGGATAGGTGTCTGTTTGTCATAAATTTTATGTTTTATGGTTATTCAAGGTGTCAGTGGACAGAAATTCGATGTATCTAGCATAGAGGTAGATCATATGAGGATGTAACATGTCTATTAAAGGCCATGGGGTCTAATTTTTCAAGGGTTCGAATATTTTGGGCAAAATAGCAGCTTATTGTAATGGACTATTTTAGCTAATACAAAGATCTGCTACTTGAACAACTTGAGATTCTGAAGGGGTTTTTAGTGTTTTCCTATTCTATTTGTACCTATTATGTATCTCACTTGCAGTTTTCACTTATATTACTCAGAAATCATGATTTTTCATTCTTTGAGTTCCTTTAAAAGCCATGATTTATCTCTATTAATAGTTTTCTTCCAATGTCTTGCTGTCTCATTACTCAGAATTCGTGTATCATACGCTCTGACTTCCTTTGAACCTAAAGCTGTTGAAAACCTCCTGTATGTCTTGCTCTTTCAATTAAATATTTACAAGCCTCAGCTTCCATAAGGAAAGCCTTGTTATTGAGATCCCTTTTTGTAATGTTCCAAAATTTTAGCCTCCAAGCTAAATGGAACATTAGAGTTAGCAGCAGCTCTAGCCGGTGAATAAATGGGTAGAAAAGCCCATAAGTATCCTAAGGAGGATAAAAACACTCCAAGTGTGAAAGCAGACATTCTTTCTAGCTCAATAAAACACCTCCATGTGTGAACATGGCTAAGATCAAGCTGCTTTGACTAAATCAACAGCGTAGTTTTAGTGGAGGAGGAATCCAAGGATGAATAACGCAAATTTGGATGGAGATGTAACTTGGGTTAGAAGTAACCTAATTGAGTGGGGCCAAGGGCAAGAAAACTCATGTCTTATATAAGTAAGAGGATGGCAGCATTATTTTTCATCTTCTATTTATTTATTCTTGTCTGCAAAGACTTGTTGTTGCTTTGTTGCTTAACAAAGTTGCAGTGTTGTTTAGCACTGAGTGTTCCCAGGCAGGAATCCCACCTCTTTGCTTTGAGGAGCCTCATTGGGAGAGCTTGAATTCATCATTCCACATCAGGTTTTTAGGCCAAGCTTCATCCATCTTCATCAGCACAGCTTTGCTAGAGATTGGGCAGTGTTGCTGGGTGCAACAGTGGAAGGGATTGGAATCCCAACTTCTGAGCTATTTTCCCATTAGAGGAAGTTTTCCTTCACTTGAGACATCTGTTTGGAAAGCTCCAGGAATTATTTCAGATCTGTGGTATCAGACCACACGTTTCACATACCCTCCCAGCGTTTTTTCTTCTAGGGAGTGCGTTATTTTGGAGGCAGTATTCATTGCATGGTTTGGTGGCTCCATTACTGAGTTTCCTTGTGATTGAGAAGTTCATCCTTTCATGGGAGGAAGCCCTTGAGGGATCTGCATCATATCATACATATTTCAGCATTTTACACTCATGTGCTTCAGTATTGTAGTGGTGATTTAGTAAATTACTAAATATCCCATTTTATATGCAGAGTGTTTGATAAGAAACCCTTGCCGGTTTCTTTTGTATTTTGTATAAGGAGCTTAGATCTCTATTATTCAGCATTATCTATCAATACATGAGTATATATATTTTTATCCTATGATTTTATGTGTAAACTCTCTCTTAGACTACGCAGTCCCTTGAGAAGCTACTCCGGCATTTTGTAGTCTTGGAGTTTTAGCACTTTTTGGCAATCCTAGGCGTGGGAGATCTATTTAACCCACCTAGTTTGCTTTGTTTTAGCTCATTTCTTGTATTTAGGTTTCTTATTTATTAATATATGGGATCCAAGAGTCCATTTCACTTTTTTATTGCATATGTTGCTGGAAATGCATTTTTCATTGCATGATTCATGAGTTGTCCCGATTGTGGAATATTACAGTGGTATCAAAGCATGATCTCTAGCTCAGCCTGTGAGATCTAGCTATTAGAGGAAGGAGAGATGGACAGAAGCTAGAAATATTCAGTATGTGACAGAAGAAAGGAAGACAAGCTTACAAAGCTTCTTCCAAAATCTATGAAGAGCTTTCAAGGAGAGTTGAAGAAGATGAGATTGGATATGGGATCTCCAAAGGAGGTTGAATCTAGAGATGAATATATATTTACACATTATAAGTGTGAGCATGCAGCTACACTCCATGATGCACAGCACAGTCAATTTCCCAAAGCTATCTTGAGATGGATGGGAGGAGGAAAAATGCCTAAGAGAAGAACTCTTATTGATTTGTTGCATGAGTATGAATCTCAAAATGAGAGGTTTAGAGATCATACTAATTTCTAGGAGTTTTTCAAGATCCATATGGAGAAGAGTAAGCATCAGGATGCAGATAGATTTCTTCTATCTACTTTTTCCAGATCACATACATGTTCAGTTGGAGCTTGGGTGAAGGAGCTAGACTCCTATTTGAAGCTGCACCACATTTTCGAAGATGAAGCCACCAGAGTTGCAGCGCTGCATTTCAGAGGTAAGGCTCATGCATGGTGGATTTTTGAATCTTATTCCTTAAATAATGCCAACACTTTCTCTTATGCAAGATTCATAAAAGCATTGATGGAGAGGTTTGGTGAAAAACTTCCTAAGACACATGAGCAAGGAAAACTTGGGAAAACAAAACCCTTGCATGTGATGGAGGAAAATCCATTTCAAAAAACCATGGGAGGAGCTGATGTCTTGCATTACACATCGTCGGAAGCAAAATCTCCAATTCATATTCTTGAACAAGAGGGCATGGGGATTACTTTTTCACAAAGGGATCCAATTGTTGAGATGTCGCCTACACACATTGATGAAGAAGAGGGCAACAAAGTTTCACATCTAGAGCACATCCAGTGCCTCCTGCAAAGGAGGGAGGAGCACATTGTCCAACAGGATGGATTCTTGTATCCTTACAAGAAGTTCCCCATGATCTCATACATAGAGGTCCAAGCACAATCAGTGAGCAACATGATTGTTCAGCATTGCAGCTGGATGGAGGAGGTAGGGAGGAAGAGCAACATCAGTTGATGAGAAGCACACACCCTTCTCTATTTTAGAAAGCTAGTGCAAAGAGGAGGCAGACTGTATTGCGTTGTGAGAGTAAGGGCAAGGTTGCCCAACCATATGAGCAATCTACTCTTGACATTGATGTCTCACTACATTGAGGCATTCCACCTGGGAGGCCACCTGATCTTCAGTTGATGAGAGATATCTTGTCTTTGGGTTCACCACTCTTGAATTTTGGAGAGGTGAAGATTTTGGAGGAGAAATTTGGCATGGGGGATGTCAAAGTAGCAAGCAGAAGCATGAGTAGAGCTTCACATTCTAGATCACCAGCGTTGTCACTGAGGAGGATTGATCCTTATTGGAGATCTCATCTTTTGGTAGAGTACTCCAAGGATCTTGGTGCATGCATGATTCTTGATGACCCGGATGGAGATGACAGATACATGGTGGATGATGTGGTCATCCATTTACATGGCAGATTCTTCTTGACTAGAGCTTCTAGTCTCAAGGAGAAATTGTTACATGCAGCACATGAGGACTTCTCTTCTATTATCTTTGATGCATATTTCTAGTTGATGGAGGAATTCACTTGGGAGGTCATTCAACATGACATATTATAGCATATGGAGAGATGCATAGCCCGGATGGTGATGAAGAGGATTTCACAGCCACCTTCCTACTCATTGGGAGTAAGGGAGAGTTTCCAGTTGAGCCATTTCAGCTCAAGACCTCCAGTACATGAAGGAGGAGGTATACTTTTACATTTTGTATTATACTTCTTTTCCTTATTTGAGCAGCATGATGTATCAAGAAGAATTACTTCTTCTTGCATATTGTGTGATGATGTACTTGCAGCTACTTGTAGCATTGATCTTGGCTATCTTTTTGATGGGTTGTGGAGGAAGCCATATGTCTCTTGGTGTGCACCAATGACATCATATTATAAATTCATGTTTTCATATTATGAGATGACTATGGTAGAATACAAGTGGCTAGCAAAGAACTTGTTATTTCTTATTTTGATGCAGGCCAGTGATGCACTGCATTGGTTCCATGAGAGGGACCATGATTCACTCTCTAGTTGTCATTTGGAAACTTTTTTTTATTGTATCTTGCTTCCATGTGTTGCTGATGTGTTTTTGTTCAAGGGAATATTTGTATGGAGAGAAGAACCAATTGGATGGCATGGCACCAATATGATAGAGCAGCAGAAGACTTGTTGGTATGGGACATCATACAAGTTGACCTTCATGATCTTAATCTATGGCTTGTATGAGGGAGAGATGAGGCAGCAACAAAAGATGTTGTTGCTATGGTTACAATTGGGAGAGTATGGGAAAAATTCTTCCCATACTTTTCATGATATTTTCGGAGAGAAGGAAGGCACATTCATGGTGCAAGAAGGCTACCCTTCTGCATTGGAGGATTAAGGCTTCCATGTTGGAAGAAGATCTTCTCACATAGCAGCATGATGGTGGATGGCTTTGGCATATGGAATGTCAAAGGGAGGAGTCATGGAGCCTTATTTCTAATGCCTAAAGTGCTGACACATGGGAGAGTGTTCTTGTTGATGGAGTGTTCCAAGGAGTACATGTATCCCTTCTTCTTGCAGATTTTTATGAGGGAATCCTCATGGGGGAACTTATACATGGACCTCACTTTCAGCTCCCACATGATGCATGGTAAGGAAGACATTGATGTGCTTGTTGATTACTCTATTTAGTATTTGTACTTTCTCACCATATGTAAACAGTGCATTGCCCCACATGAGAGCAAGATTATTTATGGGTTTCATGGTCACTTTAGGGCCAGATCTTGTGATGTTGATGACCCATTTTTACATGAATTGGGGCAAGTGTTGTATTTATTTTATTTTGCACAACTGGTATATATTGTGGCTTACTACTTCATAGTAGATGAGCTAACACACATAGCTGCAAATTCTTGGAAGGACAACTTGCCACTTGATGCTCTATAATAGCAGTTGGAAGAACTGCGTTGTGTCCACCAAAGAAACCATATGTATCATCCAATCTTGCACATAACCTTTAGCCATTTTCTGATTTGGATGCCATGTGGTGATGATGTGCCATTCATCTTGAATGGAATGGTTTGGGTTGGCATGTCTCATGATTTTGGAGGAAGAGTCCTTGGAGGCTCAATCTTCTTCTTGCCATTGGAGGGAAATCATGTTTCAGCCCAAGATCATCATACCTTCTACATTTATCATAAGTGGAGGGGAGGAAAGCGTGGGATAGGCCCTCTTGCCTACCATGTTCACTTATTTAGCCCACCCACATTTCAAGAACCACAGGTGGAGGATACTTTTCATGAGTTACCATGTTGGGGGTGACTCACTTCATTTGGATGAAAGCATGGGTGAGGGAGGCACTCATTCACCATGATGATCATCACTCCTACTTTGTGGAGGCCATGAGATAGCTGGAAGTTTTCCATTCACACTTTCCACCTTTGATTGATGCAGACACTTTGGTTTTGCTCACTTGGGAGGAAGCATTAGATGACGTAATATTTGCATATTCTCTTGATGCAGTGATGGAGGCTATTGATGGAGGCCACATGAGGAAGAGGGGAGATATTTTTTCTCCTTATGAATTTTCTTGAGGACAAGCAAATATTTTGGAGGGGAGGACTGTAATGTTCCAAAATTTTAGCCTCCAAGCTAAATGGAACATTAGAGTTAGCAGCAGCTCTAGCCTGTGAATAAATGGGTAGAAAAGCCTATAAGTCTCCTAAGGAGGATAAAAAAACTCCAAGTGTGAAAGGGGACATTCTTTCTAGCTCAATAAAACACCTCCATGTGTGAACAAGGTTAAGATCAAGCTGCTTTGACTAAATCAACAACACAGTTTTAGTGGAAGAAGAATCCAAGGATGAATAACGCAATTTTGGAGGGAGATGTAACTTGGGTTAGAAGTAACCTAATTGAGTGGGGCCAAGGGAAAGAAAATTCATGTATTATATAAGGAAGAGGATGGCAGCATTATTCTTCATGTTCTAATTTATTATTCTTGTCTTCCAAGACTTGTTGCTGCTTTGCTGCTTAGACAATTTGCAGTGTTGTTTAGCACTGGGTGTTCCCGGGCAGGAATCCCACCTCTTTCCTTTGAGGATCCTCATTGGGAGAGCTTGCATTCATCATTCCACATCAGGTTTTCAGGCCAAGCTTCATCCATCTTCATCAGCACAGCTTTGTCGGAGATTGTGCAGTGTTGCTGGGTGCAACAGTGGAAGGGATTGGAATCCCGGCTTCTGAGCTAGTTTCTTATTGGAGGAAGCTTTCCTTCACTTGAGAGATCTGTTTGGAAAGCTCCAGGACTTATTTCAGATATTTGGTATCAGACCACACATTTCCCATACCCTCCCAGTGCTGTTTCTGCTAAGGAGTGCGTTATTTTGGAGGTAGTATTCATTGCATGGTTTGGTGGCTCCATTACTGAGTTTCCTTGTGATTGAGAGGTTCATCCTTTCATGGGAGAAAGCCCTTGAGGGATATGCATCAGATCAAAAATATCTAAACCTTGTAAACTCATGTGCTTCAGTATTGTAGTGGTGATTCAGTAAATTACTGAATAGCCCATTTTATATGCAAAGTGTTTGACAAGAAACCCTTGCCGGTTTCTTTTGTATTTTTTATAAGGAGCTTAGATCTCTATTCTTCAGCATTATTTATCAATACATGAGTAGATATATTTTTATCCTATGATTTTTTTTGTAAACCCTCTCTTAGACTACGTAGTCCCTTGAGCATTTAATCTGGAATTTTGTTGTCTTGGGGTTTTAGTACTTTTTGGCAATCATAGGTGTGGGAGATCTGTTTAACCCACCTAGTTTGATTTGTTTCAGCTCATTTCTTGGATTTAGGTTTCTTATTGATTAATATATGGGATCCAAGAGTCCATTTCACTTTTTTATTGCATATTTTTCTGGAAATGAATTTTTCATTGCATGATTCATGAGATGTCCCGATTGTGGAATATTACACTTTCACTGACTCCATAGCCCAATGGTATTAAGCTCTGATATTTCCAACCTACATTCATCATAACCAGTTTATTTCATAAATAGAGTTAGACATATATATTTTTATTTCATATCATTAACCCTTGAGAGAGCCCTGTCAGATTGAGGAGGCTAAGCCTCAGTCAGAAGATTGGTTTGAAATAGTTACACTGAAGTTGTTTCATCAACAGCCAATTAGGTACAATTTTGGTGATAACAGGAGGAAGCTTTCTTTCATTTTGGATATCAGTGAGGAAGATTTTGGAGCTTATTTCACATCTTGGCACTTGGCCAATCTATTTTCCATCACCTGCAACGCAGTACCTCTCCTTGACTGTGTTATTTCAGTGAGTATTTGCAGTGAGGGGTTGCAGTGTTTGATTGGAGGGTGAGATCTTCAGTGATTGGATCAACCTTTCACTTGGAAGATCTATTGGAGGAGGTATATTCATCTTATGCATCATCTTCAGCCATCTCCATCCAATTCTTGAGTTGCAGCTGCTACTCAGCCTTATGGCTGCACTCCGACATTTTTTCACTTTTGTATATTTCAAGAAATCCTTTCCAGATTGCCTTGAAATTGAGTTTGGGAGTCTAGATATTCACTCCCAAAATTGTATGAGCCATATATTGCAGATCTATACTATTTTACATTTCCAGTAGCAGTGTACGATCTAAGACTATGTTGTACATGTTCATGAGCATTCTGCTATATAGCATCATTTCATATTTGGCATATGTATTCATGGGAGGCTTGTTTGCCTTGATTATATGAGCTGTATTGTGCTTATTTACTGCTGATTTACATAATAAAATGGCTCCATGGTTTTCACACATTTTGGTGTAATTTTATTCGCTGCTATTTCCATTATTGTGTTCATATATTGCTGCTTTCCCATTTGGGAATATTACAGTGGTATCAGAGCATGATCTTTGGCTCGGCCTGTGAATTTCAAGCCAAGATGCTATAAGAAGAAAAGGAGATCTAAAATTGTGAAAGGAATGATATTGGTCTCATCACTTTTTAGATCTATGAAGAACCTCTCCAAGGAGGTTAAGAAGAAAGAAGAGAAGATATGCAGTGAAAATTTTAGAGAGTTTCAAGAAGAGGAAGGGCTATGTACTTCCTATTCTCAAAAGAAAGAACCAATCTTGTAGAAGGCTCAAAAGAATTACACCTTGTCCTTTCCTTTTGATGAAGAAGAAAAAATGCATGGAGATGGAGGGCATTTGGAACATGAGATCCTGAGTGGATACCTTGCAGAATACAAGTCTCAACCTAGAGCTTTCAAGGAGACTCTACCTTTTCCTCAGTTTATTCAGCTGGAAGAAGAAAGGAGGCCCTAAAAAAATAGGATGATGAGAGGCAATACATTTCTATTGTCTACTTTTGATGTATCATCCACATGTACAACAAATTCTTGGGTGATGAAGCTAGATGCATTATTCCTACTACATCCAATGGTATAAAGGGAGGTTGTTGAGATTTCAGCGCTGCACCTTGAGGGTAAAGTAAGCACTTGGTGGTTCAGCCATTTGAGTCATGTAAGAATGACTACTTTTGTATATTTCACTCAAAGGGTGATCAAAAGATTTGACAAAAAGAAATCATAAGGGGAGGAGCCTTCACTGCCACTTGAGGAGATTTGTACCAGTGCTAACACAACTATGTTGGAGTAGCCATCATCCTCAGTAGTTGGGGGAGCCAAAACATTGGAAGGAGGAACCCTTGTAGCCATACAAGATGTTCCCAAGCTTCACCAAGGTATGCATGAATTCCCACTTTTTGTTATTTCAGCAAATCCTATGGAGGGTTTTGTAAATCTGCCTTTGCATGAACAAGGGTCAACACATGCTGCTGATTTGGAGCAGCAGGCTTCCACTGCGCTATGAAACTTGTTAGTGTCAGTCTATTCATACTGCCATTAGTGATCAAAACTGCTCTTTTACATTTGCATATTAGGAGTCTCATACCGAATAAATTTCACCATTCTGCTAGGTCATGGATTCATTGATGGTAGTAATTTTTTTATCAGCTTTCCCTCATGAAATACTTGTTGATCCTCCTTTCTATAGTCTTTATTCATGAGTCACTTTCACTCTCAAATCATGTCAGTAGGTCATAGGATGGGTATCATTAGTTTCTAGGGTCTCACCATGGTCAAACTAATGAGTCAAAGTGTTAATAAATATCAGCAAGGTCATGAGGAAGTCAATAAATTCAAAGTCACGGCACCTGGGAGATTAAAGATATATTTTATTTAGTTTGATGTAATTTTCACCTCAGAACCATGTTTTGAGGTGAAAACATGATATTTCGCCTTTATTATCGTTCATTATGTAATTATATATCATTATATGTAATAAGTCACAATTGAGAAGCTACCATCTCCACAAAGTCATCATCCTGCCTTCAGAGAAGCTTTCCACAATATGCTCAGTGCTGAATCATCTTCCAAGAAGATCCATTAGAAAGAGCCTGGACAGAGCTTTCCAACGGTATATTACATTCTTGAAACTGACTTCTGGATTGAAATTTATGCTCAAGTGAAGTAAAATCCCCTATATCCTCAAATAATCCCTATTTCCCATTTTTCCCTTAAACTTTATGTTTAAATTTTTCTTTTACAAATCTCATTTTCCCCTTCTGATTTACAAAATCGCATTATAAATCATTTTTAATACATATGTGATTTATTTCACAAACCACTTCCCCTCCATGCTTTTGGAAACATTATAATATAAATCAAACTTATATTATAATGCCCCTGCCAAACCAAAGTCCTTTCCATCGCAAATCGCAATGTTTAATTGTGCGCCCTGATCGACCCTTTGCAAAGTCCCCGATGGGATTATATTGAATCCCTCTGATGTACATCATAACCATTGATTTCCCCCGCCGATCCGACGGCTCAGAGCCAATTGGACCATCGGTAATCGACACTTTCATAAAGTCCCAACCCCCGATGGAAAACCCTCCGATCATTCCCTAACCGTCGACCTTCCCCCATGGATCCGACGGCTCAGAGCCAATCAGGCCATCGCAATCGGCGATTCCATATAGTGTTTCGCTCCTGCTCCCCCTTTACCTTATAATTCTGATTGACATGTGGGCCCACTATAACAATCTTCTGCCCCTCTATTACAAAGAACTTTCCCCTTTGTAAAATTAAAATTTTGTGTTATTTTATTTATGCAAAGTTTTTCCCCATCACAGCTTCCTCATCACATCGGAGGTATTGAAACTCTTTATATTATACTCTGCCCTGATCTCCCAATCCCGATTGCGATTGTGTTATATCCCGGTCCCACCATAAAGTCCTTCGCCCTCTTAACAAAATGATCCGTCCCTTCGTATAAAATGAAAAATCGTTTTATATTTATTTTCAAAGGGATTTCCACTCCCTTATTACATTACCCATTGGACATACACTAATCGTATCGGAGTTCATGTTACTTCCCAATGCACCTCCCCCTCTCCCCGATATCCGATTGTGATCACCGTGTGTATTAAAATCTATCGCAAACTTGCATTTCAAAGGTTTTATTGCACATTATATTCCCTCTGCCTTTTATTCCAATTGTGATTATAGTGCGGGTCTCGCCTCCTTCCCTTCCCTTTTTCCTTTCAAATAATTAAATTTTTCCCCTTCACTAATAGCATTATTTCATTTCAGTCTTATTTCAAAATATTTTATTCAGTTTCCTTCAGCGAAAATAATGGAAAGCAATTTCACAAGTCAAGTTGGCCGAGAGCTAAAATAAAACAAAGATACCTACAGCAGCAAAGAAATAGGATCGGATTGCCTGTTTTTTCTTCAGTGAAATTTTCAAGAGGTTAAAAAAATATCACTGTCCCTTTTTTCAGGGGTAGATTGTTGTATTTATTTTCTATGAATGCACTTCAGTTTTTGAGCTGTCAAACAGCTCCCTTTTCTGTGGATCTATGTTCCCACAAATCTGGTGTATTTAATGTAATTGAAATCATTAGTAAAGGAGTCTAAAGTCTGTAAATCAGGAGTAAGGGAATAGTGTGGAAGAACATTTTGCACTCCATTGTACAGTTTGACAGGAATTAATAAGAGATGCAGCTCTGATTTTGGGATCCATGTGGTATGAGATTTAGCATTTGTTTTTCTCCTTTGTTTCATATGTAAATTTTTATGTTTCACCTCTCATCCATAAACATTTCCTTTTGAATGCTTTCAAGATAGAAAGGTAGAATCCATTTATATGCTCTTCCTTGGGAAATCATTCATACTTTGTGTTTTTTCTTCTGTTTGAAAAGGATCCATTTATCGTGCCCTTTTCAGCTCCTCACCAGTCTTTCTATTCCATTTTATTTCTACTTGATTGATAAATATATTGCCTATCTTGCCCCACGAAATACTCTGTGTCCTGATTTAATTCCCAGTTTCATACTGTCCTATTTAATCCCGCACATCCCTGAAATTCATTCATTTATCAAAACCTTTTTCCATCATTTTACCTATCCTAATATCAGTCCACTATTGTGTTTTATTGAATATCTATCTTTACGGAGAGAGCCCTCTCATGTCCTTGTAGGGCTAGCTACATGGTTGAGCGTGGTTTAGTTGTTACCCTATTTTTCCCTTTTCATCCTGGGGTCCAATTCAGGAGCTAACATCTCTGGCGACCATACTGGGGAATATTCTTTCGGTCTGACTATCTGCGAAAAATTTGTATTATCGGCATTGAAACGTCGTTAGTATGCTTTGAAGAAATTTTGAATGGAGGCCTGTAGAAGAGCAATAATAGTTAGGCTCTGTTTTATAAAGGGTATTGAGAAACCTTGCCTAAGGTTACAGACCTTGGCTACATTGAAAGCGACACTTTTAAAGAAATATTCGTGATTTGAGGTTAAAGCTGGTTTATTTGCTGATGGAGGAACAATATAGTGGGACCCAGCAGTAAATTAACGCAAGGAGTTAAAGTGCTTAACCATGGTCAAAACCTCAATTCAAGGCTCGGTTTGATTTACCACTGGCGGGTTTTGGAAAACCAAAACCATCCATTTCACACTGCTTTTGGCCTCGAGGAAAAAAACTTTATAAAAACGTGATCCAGTTGTTTTTGGGCACGTCACCACTCCAAAACCGCCCATTTCACGCGACTCTCAGCCGTTAAACTTAGACCTTTGAAAAAATGCGATATTCATTAGGATCGTCTTATCTAGAGAGCGTCAGATCCAATGGTAATCGCGTATTAAAGTGCACGTGAAATAGATCAAGGTATGGCCCAGTGTTTTTATACTATTTAGAGCCTATTTTATTCATAAAAAGTGGAATTACGGATGCGTGAGCCCTTGCTGTTAAATATATTTCGCGTTGATAGAACAAAAGCATATAAGTTCGAAAGGATTTAAAAGTCGTGCCATTGTTATAAAGTTTGATATTATGACTAGGTAAAGTCCCTTAAATATTTTTTGAGCACATTCCCTTTTATTATATATTCACTTGAGAAGGTTTCGAATATCATTATAAAGCGGATATTTTTGCAATGCTTTGGGCACAAAATATAGCTACAGCCACTATTCTTCAATCATAATACATTGCTGCTATCAGAGCATAAAGGTTAGATCACCCCAGGAAAATGTTTTCTTGTAAATAATTTTCAGAGTCTTTTAGGTTGAACAGAATTTTTGTACAGTAGAAGATTTACACACACTGGCTTCAAGAAGATACACCAGGGCCATTCCAGATCCAAATCCTCCCCCTGTGTTTGAAAATCTGAATCTTATCCCAAGAATTGTCAAAAGACAAGAAGGATCGTTCAGTCCCAGACCTGTCTTTAGATCCTATACTTGGCCCAGTGAGT
The DNA here is from genome assembly GCA_034641835.2 of Pinus albicaulis. NCBI lineage: Eukaryota > Viridiplantae > Streptophyta > Pinopsida > Pinales > Pinaceae > Pinus > Pinus albicaulis. Next base: position 25,738,813 of record CM076578.1, on the reverse strand, counting down.
GGTTTTTTGTAGAAGATCTTTTCTTTGACGACAATTTTGAGCTTTCTTTATTTATAAATAAGTCTGAAACTGACATTGATGATACAGTTTTAGATCCTGAGTTCCTTGTGGATATTGAAGTCCAAAGAGCAAATTCCTCCTTTGAAAATTACATTTTGAATTCTCCTCAGTCCATCACTGTAACTAATATTCTTGAGCCTTTAGAGTCGTCAGGAACTGCATTTCCTCGTCCTAATTCCTCACCATCCCCTACAGTCAAATCCCAGTTATCATCTCCTCCATCAACACCTCCCATAAATCCTATAAATCCTATTATAAATCCACCCAGAGTTATGGCTACCAGGTATGCACCCCTTGTTTTACCTCAGGTTCTCAATGATATGCCTGCTGACTATCAAAGTAAAATTCCCATCTTTGATGCCACCCAGAACATTACAGCCTAGCAACATGTTGATAAAATGAATGAATTTTTTGATCTACATGAGGTGGAAGCAAAGAATGTGACTACTATATTATTTGTTCAAAGCTTCGGAGGTGATGTTAGGAAATGGTTCAGAGCCTTACCAGCAAGCTCAATTCACACTTTGTAGGAGTTGCACAAACAGTTTTTAGATCGGTGGGAGGTAAAAAATAACCCACTCCAAATTCTATCTGAATATGAAAATATTAAGAGAAATGTGGGTGAGACCGTGCAGGACTATTGTTTAAGATTCAATGTTGTATATAACGATATTCCAGCTAACCTAAATCCTCCTGTGGGATTAGCATTGATGAAATTTCCAGATGATTTTGATGCCGATATGGCATATTAGCTACGTGAAAGAGATCCGTCTTCACTTGAAGACATGCAGAAGATAGCAGTAAGTGTTGAAGCTAATATGCTGGCTAAAAGAGCACAAGATAGAGCTGAGAAAAGAGTCACAGTGAAAGAGGAGGCCTCTCCTTCAGACAACAAAATGGACACTTTGATTAGAACAGTGGAAAAAATGGTTGATAGGTTAACCATTGCAGATAGACCTGAGCCTCAAATAAGAAATCCAAATTTCAGAGGGCAACAACCCCAATTTAGAATCAAACAGAGAGAGAAAAGAACGCAGGACCAAGCTGCACCACCACAACAGCAGGTTAAAGCACCATTGCATCAGAACTATGTGCAAGGGACAGACTCACATGACGATGATCTGGTGATTGAGGCCAATCACTTTTTCACAGCTGATGGTGTGCCAATTTTCCTCATATAGGACGAAGAATACACAATGGTGACTCCAGACATTCAAAAAGACAAAAATTTCATTTTGGCCAATGATACATGTTGGAAAATGAATCCGATGATAACCAGAGAGGGTATATGAAAGCGGTGTCGACTCAGCAAAGGCAGTACTCTTTAAGGAACAAAGATGTTACAACCAGTCCCATTCAGAAAAGAAAAGAAATTCAAATGAAGAATGATGCACAGAAGAAAGGAAAAGAGCTAGCCAATCCTTCCTCAAGAAAAGCGCCTGCAACTACTAATACAGCCAATGAAAAGAACCAGCAGAGGAGCAAACAGAGAAGAAAGACCCTCCCATTAAAGAGGTAGAAAAAAATCCCTCCTTTAATTTAGAAAATGAAATTTCTAAGGTAAAATTTTCTATGCCCCTCACAGAGTTGGTCAAGAATAGTGCATATAAAGGTCAGGTGTCTAAAGTCTTGCAAATAGACTCTATTTCTGATATGGTTAATGTAGAGGATGATTACCCTGAACTTATTTTCGGTCCAACCACAGAAGAATCTGAAGAAAATCAATTCCCCCCCTTTTACCTGAGTCTTAGAGTACATGAATTCATCTTGCATAATGCTATGTTGGACTCTGGAGCCTCACATAATTTGATGCCAAAAGCTGTCATGGAGAAACTAGGTATTGACATCACTCGAAAATACCATGATTTGTATTCTTTTGACTCAAGTAGAGTCCATTTTATCGGTCTTATCAAAGACCTGGTACTGTCTTTGGATCAGATTCCAACAAAGAATGTCTTGATGGATGTAGTAGTCACTGATGTCTCACCACGGTTCGGAATGCTTCTATCTAGGTATTGGGGTGAAAAACTCAAGGGAACCATGCAACGTGACTTCTCTTATGCCACTATCCCTGTATTTGGCTGGTTGAGGAAATTATATAGGGAAAAGAAAATGAAATATATGATTACTAGCAAAGAGAAGCCAGTAAACCATCCCATTAATGTTGTCCACACAGATTTAGAGTCTTTTGTCTTGTATTCTGATGGCAGTTTAAATGATGAGAATGTTCAGTTGGTATAAGTAGATGAAATACCTAATATTTCAGAGAATTTCAAAGAAGTCCTCAAACAAGAAAAAGACAAAGTAGCAAAAACTTCTGAGTCTTCTGCCTGCTAGCAGCCAAAGGATAGTGGAAAGCCAGAAATCAGCCAAGGTAAAGAAGAGAAATGAATGAAATTCTAGCATCTACAAGAAGAAGAAGAAGGCCTTTGGAGAATGGATTTTTATGGAGTTGTTGGCAAGGATGGAGCTGGTATTGGAATATGGATTAGGAGCCCTATTGTCCAGCCTGAAAAGGTTCCCAGCAATGTTAGATTTTGTTCTTATAAGTTGGCTTTTGATTGCTCTAACAATGAAGCAGAGTATGAGGCTTTGATTTCAGGTCTCAAAATTTTGAAAAAGATGAATGCAAAGAGGATTTATGTGTATGGCGACTCCGAGCTGATAATCAAACAGGTGAAAGGAGAATACCAAGCTAAGCATCTGAGATTGAGGGCATACAAAAATGCAGTCTTGGACATTTTGAAGACATTCCCTGAGTAAACTTTGACAGCAGTACCCAGGATGCAGAATCTCATAGCTGATTATCTTGCCACTACTGCAAGCAACTTGAAAATTCCGATGAAATCCAACAATAAGTTTGAAATCTATTTCAAACATAGGCCTGCTGTTTCGGACAATTTAAGGTATTGAAAAGTGTTTTGGGATGATAATGAGATTAATTCATTTTTGCAGGGTGATGGAAAATTGAAAGACACTCCAATAGAAGGTGAGTGTGAGGTTGATGATCAGGAGTTGGAAACAAATCAGATGGAAATATTGCAGCTAAAGGATAATGTGATTCCTAGAGGTCTCATACCTCTATAGGAGATTTTTGACTAGGATGATGTTGCAAAGAAGCCAAGTTTGGCACCCACTGAGAAAGGAGTTGAATATGTGAATCTTGGGACATCTGACTAGCCCAAGTTCGTGAAATTGTCAAAGATATTATCCCCTAAGGTAAAGGAGAAGTATGTTAAATTTCTCTCTGAATTTTCTTATGTGTTTGCATGGGATTATTCAGATTTGAAAGTGTATGACAAGAACATAATCCAACATACTATCCCAATCAGGCCATATCATAAACCTTTTAGATAGAAGTTGAGAAGAATAAATCCAAAGCTGCTTCCATCCATCGAAAAGGAGGTAAATAAGTTTTACAAAGCGGGTATCATAGTTCCTATTATATTTTCTGATTGGATTTCAAATTTGGTCCCAGTGCGTAAGAATACTGGAGAAATAAGATTGTGTATAGATTTTCGGAACTTGAATAAGGCATCCTTAAAGGATAATTATCCACTTCCGAATATGGACCATATTCTGCAGAAAGTAGTTGGAGCATCTAGGATGTCACTACTTGATGGCTACTCAGGCTACAACTAGATCTTGGTGCATGAAAAGGACCAAGATAAAACTGCCTTCACAACACCCCGGGGAACCTTCCAGTATGTTAAACTGCCATTCGGATTGAAGAACACTAGAGCTACTTTCCAGTGTGCAATGGAAATTGCTTTTGAAAATTAAAAATATGTTTTTCTTGTTGTTTATTTGGATGATTTGACAGTGTTTTTAGGATCAAATGATGAGCATCTGCACCATTTGAGAGTTGTTTTTCAGCGTTGCAGAAAATTTTGGATTTCTCTCAACCCCAAAAAGAATCTCTTTGCCATGGATGAAGGCAAATTTCTTGGGAATATCATCTCTAAATATGGCATCCGCATTGACCCAGCTATAGTGGAGGCAATTCAGCTCATATATCTTCCACGAAATAAGAAAGAGATTCATGCCTTTAACGGTAAGATGAATTTTTTGCGCAGATTTATACCTAACTTGGCAGAACATTTGAGAGAAATGACCAATATGTTGAAGAAGGACAACACTGTCAAATGGAGTGAGGAGGCCATCAAGTCATTCAATTTGCTAAAGTTTTCTTTGTCCAATGCTCCAGTTTTGATTAGTCCCGACTATACTTAAGATTTTATCATATTTTTGTTTGCATCTGAGCATACTATGGTTGTTGTTATAATGCAAAAAAGAGATGAAGTAGAAAATCCAATTGCCTTTTTCAGTAGGACTATTAGAGATGCTGCTTTGAGATACAATATTATTGAAAAACAGGCATTGGCACTTGTCAAGGCATTGAAGGATTTTAGGGTCTATATTCTGCATGTGCACACTATAGCATATGTCCCTAGCGTAGCAGTGAAGGATGTGCTGATGAAAACTGATCCAGAAGGTCGAAGAGGCAAATGGATAACAGCTATGTTGGAGTACGACTTGGAGATAAAGCCTACAAAGTTGATCAAAGGCCAAGGCTTGGAAAAATTGATGGCCCAATCAAATCTGTGTGCCTTGGACATAAACCTCATAACAGCAGTGGCAGAAAATGAAGATGAAGGTTTTTTGGTTCCTATTTCAGATATTTTTCTATAGTCTCCTTGGTATTCAGATATCGTTTATCTTCTTTAGCATCTGTCACCTAGTACAGGAATGTCTAAGAGTAAAGGTAGATCTCTGAAGCTTAAATCTACTAAATATTGTATTTTGAACAGTTCTTTGTATTGGAAAGACCCAGGAGGTGTTTTGCTAAATTGTCTAGCGGAAGAAGAAGCTCAGAAAGTAATTTATGATTTCCATAAAGGTGACTGTGGCAGTCACTTGTTTTGGAAGATTATAGCTAATAAGGTATTAAGAGCGGGGTATTATTGGCCCACATTATTTTCTGATTTATAAAAAATAGTGATGAATTGTCATGAATGCCAAATTTTCCAAGGAAAGAAGAAATTGCTTCCGCTTCCTTTGAAACCAGTTTCAGTGAACGCGCCCTTTCAGCAGTGGGGGCTCGATTTCATAGGAGAGATTCATCCTGCGTCCTCAGCATAGCACCGATGGATTTTTACAGGGAGAGATTACTTTACGAAGTGGATCGAGGCCGTCCCAACGAGGCAAGCGACTAACACGGTAATAATTCAATTCCTTGAATCGAATATATTATCGCATTTTGGCTGCCCTTGTAAAATTGTAACAGACAATGTAGCAGCATTCCGATCCAAGAAGATGATCAATTTCTGTGACAAATATAATATCACATTGGGCCACTCCACAACTGCGTGTTACCCACAAGGTAATGGCCTGGCAGAGTCATCGAATAAATCACTGATAAATATAATTAGGAAAATTCTAGAGGCAAACAAAAGAAATTGGCACCGAAAGCTCATCAATGCACTACGGGCAGACAGAGCTAGCAGTAAGAAGTCAATACGTATGTCACCTTTTGAATTAGTTTATGGAACTCATGTTTTCTTTCCTACATCTCTTACAGTCCCAGTTATGAGATTATTGCAAGAAGTTGGCAGCGAGGACGATGACAATCAGCGAAGGATCAATCAGATGATCCACCTTCAGCAAACAAGAGAAGAAGTGTCACAGAATGTGTTTCAGTTGCAGGAGAAGATTAAAAAAATCTATGATCGAAAGACAAAAGAGGAAAGGTTTCAGCTGGATGATGTAGTGCTGAAATGGGATGCAAGAAATGAAGACAAAGGGAAGCACGGTAAGTTTGACAACCTTTGGAAGGGACCATATAGAATTACAGCCTACAGGGGACAGAATGCCTTCTTACTTTCAGAAATGGATGGCTAGGATTGTCCTGGAGGAGCAGTAAATGGTAGGCTTTTGAAGCACTACCATTGTTGAAGACAAAGGATCACAATCTATGTCATCATCATTGTATATACCATGTTATTTTTATCAGAGTTCACAGTACACAGTCATTCAAGTTTGGGGCCCGAGGTGAAGGCTATAAAACTGGGATGACATGTGTATGGTTTGGTTTTATTTCAGTTTTTAGGCTTAGTTTTGAAGTCAGAGTCAATTTTCATTTGTGTCAGTTTTTAATATTGTTGACTCCATGCCCAATGGATAAGGCTACTTGGTCTACGGTGTTCTTGGCATCTCCAAGGAGCTACCATCCCCATTGGAGTCAATTTTAGTGTCAATCTAGTCATACTGCCATCAGTGAACAAAACTGCTCTTTGCATTTGCATATTAGGAGTCTCATACCGAATAAATTTCACCATTCTGCTAGGTCATGGATTCATTGATGGTAGTAATTTTTTTATCAGCTTTCCATCATGAAATACTTGTTGATCCTCCTTTCTATGGTCTTTAGTCATGAGTCACTTTCACTCTCAAATCATGTCATTAGGTCATAGGATGGGTCTGATTAGTTTCTAGGGTCTCACCATGGTCAAACTAATGAGTCAAAGTGTCAATAAATATTAGCAAGGTCATGAAGAAGTCAATAAATTCAAAGTCACAAGACCTGGGAGATTAAAGATATATTTTATTCAATTCGATGTAATTTTCACCTCAAAACCATGTTTTGAGGTGAAAACATAATATTTCACCTTTATTATCGTTCATTATGTAATTATATATCATTATATGTAATAAATCACAATTCAGAAGTTGTCATCTCCACAAAGTCATCATCCTGTCTTCAGAGAGGTTTTCCATAGCATGCTCAGCATTGAATCATCTTCCAAGAAGATCCATCAGAAAGAGCCCAGAAAGAGATTTCCAATGGTATATTACATTCTTGAAACTGACTTCTGGATTGAAATTTATGCTTAAGTGAAGTAAAATCCCCTATATCCTCAAATAATCCCTATTTCCCATTTTTCCCTTAAACTTTATGTTTAAATTTTTCTTTTACAAAGCTCATTTTCCCCTTCCGATTTACAAAATCGCATTATAAATCATTTTTAATACATATTCAATTTATTTCACAAACCACTTCCCCTCCATGCTTTTGGAAACGTTATAATATAAATCAAAATTATATTATAATGCCCCCGCCAAACCAAATTCCTTTCCATCGCAAATCGCAACGTTTAATTGTGCACCCCGATCGACCCTTTGCAAAGTCCTCGATGCGATTATATTGACTCCCTCCGATGTACATCATAATCGTTGATTGCCCCCGCCGATCCGACGGCTTAGAGCCAATCGGGCCATCAACAATCAGCACTTTCATAAAGTCCCAACCCCTGATGGCAAACCCTCCGATCATTCCCCAACCGTCGATCTTCCCCTGCCGATCCGACGGCTCAGAGCCAATCGGGCCATCGCAATCGGCGATTCCATATATTTTTTCGTTCCCGCTCCCCCTTCACCTTCCGATTCCGATTGACATGCAGGCTCACTATAACAATATTCTGCCCCTCCATTACAAAGAGATTTCCCCTTTGTAAAATTAAAATTTTGTGTTATTTTATCTATGCAAAGGTTTTCCCCATCACAGCGTCCTCATCGCATCGAAGGTATTGAAACTTGTTATATTATACTCCACCCCGTTCTCCCGATCCTGATTGTGATAGTGTTATATCCCAATCCCACCATAAAGTCCTCCATCCTCTTAACAAAATGATCCGTCCCTTCATATAAAATGAAAAATCATTTTATATTTATTTTCAAAGGGATTTTCACTCCCTTATTACATTACCCATCGAACAGACGCTAATCGTATCGAAGTTCATGTTACTTCCCAATGCGCCTTCCCCTCTCCCCGATCTCCGATTGTGATCACCGTATGTATTAAAATATATCACAAACTTGCATTTCAAAGGTTTTATTGTATATTATATTCCCTCTAACTTTTATTCTGATTGTGATTATAGTGCGGGTCCCGCCTCCTTCCCTTCCCTTTTTCCTTTCAAATAATTAAATTTTTCCCCTTCACTGAGAGCATTATTTCATTTCAGTCTTATTTCAAAATATTTTATTCAGTTTCCTTCAGCAAAAATAATGGAAAGCAATGTCACAATTCAATTTGGCCGAGAGCTAAAATAAAACAAAGATACCTACAGCAGCAAAGAAATAGGATTGGATTGCCTATTTTTTCTTCAGTGAAATTTTCAAGACGTTAAAAAAATATCGTTGTCCCTTATTTTCAGGGGCAGATTGTTGTATTTCTTTTCTATGATTGCACTTCATTTTTTGAGCTATCAAACAGCTCCCTTTTCTGTGGATCTATGTTACCACAAATCTGGTGTATTTAATGTAATTGAAATCATTAGTAAAGGAGTCTGAAAACAGTGTGGAAGAACATTTTGCACTCCATTGTACAGTTTGATAGGAATTAATAAGAGATGTAGCTCTGATTTGTGGGATCCATGTGGTATGATATTTAGCATCTGTTTTTCTCCTTTGTTTCATATGTAAATTGTTATGTTTCACCTCTCATCCATAAACATTTCCTTTTGAATGCTTTCAAGATAGAAAGGTAGAATCCATTTATATGCTCTGCCTTGGGAAATCATTCATACTTTGTGTTTTTTCTTCTGTTTGAAAAGGATCCATTTATCGTGCCCTTTTCAGCTCCTCACCAATATTTTTATTCCATTTTATTTCTACTTGATTGCTAAATATCTTGCCTATCTTGCCCCATGAAATACCCTGTGTCCTGATTTAATTCCTACTTTCATACTGTCCTATTTAATCCCACACATCCCTGAAATTCATTCATTTATCAAAACCTTTTTCCATCATTTTACCTAGCCTAATATAAGTCCACTATTGTGTTTTATTGAATATCTATCTTTACGGAGAGAGCCCTCTCCTATACTTGTAGGGCTAGCTACAAGGCTGAGCGTGGTTTAGTTGTTACCCTGTTTTGTCCTTTTCAGCCTGGGGTCCAATTCAGGAGCTAACACAACCTTTATTTTTTCAAGGAAGGGATGATAAATCATCCTCATGTGTCATTATTGAGCTGCACACAACACTTGGGGTTGGGGTGTGGTTTTTTGAAGGGTGGGATGAGTTTTGTCCTAAATAATCCTATGCCGGATTATATGTTCAACATTGAGCTTGAGCATGAGACAGCAAATACACCATTGAAGAGATTAACATCGGTGTCATTAAGCAGCAATGAGGATTTGGGGGCCCAGCTATCATTAGAGCATTCTAATGACCATTACACTTGTATGAGATTGGATGAGCAGTTGATCAATGAGAGACACTTTGTCTTTCATCATTGTGATGGATCTATTGGGATGATCATTGTGCAGGCCTATGAGGAGGTTTTTCCTTCAACATGCTTGAATATTTATGGATTCAAGATGTTCATTGGTGTGGGGTCTTCTCTAGGAGATCTCCAAGGGGTTGCATTTCAACATCCCATGAAATGCAAAGGTAGAAATCTGATTTGGGAGGATGGTAGTCTTCATTGGAGGAGTACCAAGATGGAGCATGGTGGGAGACACCCACATGTGGTTGAATGTGAGTGGATGGTGAGCAAGAGGTTGGTGAGCCACTTGCATATTTATGATACTGGGCAGCAAGAGGCATGGCTGCGTTGGCTACTCTTAAAAGAGTTTGGCCATCATATGACATACCCTTTGGCAAAAGGTATGTTAGGGATGGAGGCATTGCATGACACCCATATGTTATGGCAGCAGAATATTTGGTTGTATGGGGCATTCTACAAGTCAACCATCATGATATCACTCCATTACTTGTATGAGGGAGAGATAACGGAGAAAAAAGAGATGTTGTTACCTTGGGTTTTCTTGAGAGGATATGGGTTGATCCTCTCCCATGTTTGGCATGATATTTTAGGAATAGGTGATGGCAATATCATGGTGCAAAGGGGCTATTCCTTAGCCTTGGATGATCAAGAGGTACTTCCACTTTGGAAGGAATTTCCTATATATAGCAGCATTATGGGAGATTACTTTGACAATGGATATGTCAAAGAATGGAGCTATGAGTTGACAGGATCCTATTTACAAAGGCCAACAATGCTGACACTTGGGAGCTTGGGTTTATTGATGGAGTGTTCCTAGGATCACTTCACATATAATGCACTTGGTGGAAAAGGAGGAGGTGGGAGTGATGGAGTAGTGGATGGAGACATCTATTACTGTGATATGCTCTTCTTGACTTAGATTCCCAAGCATAAGAAGAAGGATCCTCATGCTTCATATGATTCATTTCTCTTCATGGGAGTATGTCATACCACTATGGAGGGCTTATTCATGGATCCTATCATCATATTAATTTCAGTACATGGTAAGAATTTTGTTTTTTCAACTATTATTTATCTAAAACAGTATTGGCATGCTCTTACCATTTCTATACAGTGCATTGCTCCACAAGATGGAAAGCCTCTCATTGGGCTTAATGGTCAATTTTGGGCCAAATTTTATGTTGGAGACAACCATCTCTTGTATGGCCTTGGGCAAGTGTTTTATTATTTTATGTATGCTCAGTAGATATACCAAGCCATTTAATATTCACTAGTAGATAGATGTAATGTCATACACAACTAGAAATTTGTCAAGAAACAACTTGCCATGTTATGTTTTGCAACAACAGTTAGAAAAACTATGTTGTGACCACTTGGGAGACTGTTGGTACCTTCCAGCACTACATTAAACCTTTAGTATTCCTCTCATTTGGATGCCATATGGTGGTGATTTACTATTCATCATATATGGGTTGATTTGGGCCAGCATGATTCATAACGTTGGAGAGAAGATCTTTGGGGATCCAGTATTCTTCTTGCCACTTGAGGGCAACATTATTGCAGCCCAAGATCAACAGTTACTCTACACTTATCATAAGTGGAGAGAGGGAAAATGTGGGGTAGGCTATTTTGTCTACCATGTTCTGTTATTCAGCCCACCTACATTGCAGGAGCCAAAGGTGGAGGAGGATTTGCATGAGTTACCATGTTGGAGGGTGGCTAATTTTTTATGGATGATAGCTTGGGGATGGAGGATACACATGGAAATTATGGTTCCCAATGAATTTCAAATCCCATGCCTCAAAGGGACCTCTAGCCAGCACAATGTTTCCCATGGATATCTTACTTTTACATGATGATAGCTGTTTGGGATGCTCACCAAAACCTAGCTTCCATACTTGGGAGGGGCAACTTGGAGATGTATTGATGAGACAACATCTTGTTCCTTGGAGGATTTTATCATATGAGGATGCTATAGGAGAAGGAGAGGTGGTTCTTCAATTCTATCCTTACAGTTTCTTGAGGACAAGCAACATTTGGGAGGGGAGGACTGTAATATTCCAAAATTAGCGTGAAACTAATTGGAATATTGAATTTTTCTTTTGACACCTAGGAGATGAATAAATGGGTAAGGAGGCCCATAAATTTCTAAAATAGGAATAAATCCCTCATTATGTGAAAAGGGATCATAATAATATATGTATTTTGCACCCTAATGTGTGAACAGGGGCAAATACATGTGGACAAGGTCAAGTTTGACCAAGTCAACAACGCTAGAATGAATGGTGGAGATCATCTATGGAGACATCACAATGATAGTGGGAGGAAGATTCGTTGGTGGAGGAAACCCTAATGAGTGGGACCCAAGATGAGAAGGCCTCCACTTTTTTATAAGGATGGAAAGGCAGCCATAGCAAGACATGATGTGGATTATTGATTTTGTGGTTTGTAAGACTATTATGCATTCTTCAGTTGTTTAGTTGATATTGTTGTACTGCTTAACGCAAGGATTTTTTTTTTAGGAATTTCATTTCCTTTCTTGAGAGGCCTCTCATTGGAGGTATATTAAATATAGTAATAAGGAGTTTGAGTCCTTTTTGAAATAGGACTGTCAAGTAGGATAGGTGTCTGTTTGTCATAAATTTTATGTTTTATGGTTATGCAAGGTGTGAGTGGATAGAAATTTGATGTATCTAGCCTAGAGGTAGATCATATGAGGATGTAACATGTCTATTAAAGGCCATGGGGTCTAATTTGTCAAGCGTTCGAATATTTTGGGAAAAATAGTAGCTTATTGTAATGCACTATTTTAGTTAATACAAAGATCTGCTACTTGAACAACTTGAGATTATGAAGGGATTTTTAGTGTTTTCCTATTCTATTGTACCTCTTATGTATCTCACTTGAAGTTTTCACTTATATTACTCATAAATCATGATTTTTCATTCTCCGAGTTCCTTTAAAAGCCATGATTTATCTCTCTTAATAGTTTTCTTCCAATGTGTTGATGTCTCATTACTCAAAATTTGTGTATCATACACTATGACTTCCTTTGAACCTCAAGATATTGAAAACCTCCTGTATGTCTTGCTCTTTCATTGAAATATTTACAAGCCTTAGCTTCCATAAGGAAAGCCTTGTTATTGAGATCCCTTTCTGTAATGTTCCAAAATTTTAGCCTCCAAGCTAAATGGAACATTAGAGTTAGTAGCAGCTCTAGCCGGTGAATAAATGGGTAGAAAAGCCCATAAGTATCCTAAGGAGGATAAAAAAACTCCAAGTGTGAAAGAGGACATTCTGTCTAGCTCAATAAAACACCTCCATGTGTGAACAGGGTTAAGATCAAGTTGCTTTGACTAAGTCAACAACGCAGTTTTAGTGGAGGAGGAATCCAAGGATGAATAATGCAATTTTGGAGGGAGATGTAACTTGGGTTAGAAGTAACCTAATTGAGTGGGTCCAAGGGAAATAAAAATCATGTCTTATATAAGGAAGAGAATGGCAGCATTATTCTTCATGTTCTAGTTTATTATTCTTGTCTGCCAAGACTTGTTGATGCTTTTCTCCTTAGCAAAGTTGTAGTGTTGTTTAGCACTGGGTGTTCTCGGGAGGGAATTCCACTACTTTCCTTTGAGGAGCCTCAATGGAAGAGCTTGAATTCATCATTACACATCAGGTTTTTAGGATGATCTTCAGCCATCTTCATCAGCACATCTTTGCTAGAGATTGTGTAGTGTTGTTGGGTGCAGCAGTCGAAGGGATTGGAATCCCGACTTCTGAGCTAGTTTCCCATTGGAGGAATCTTTCCTTCACTTGAGAGATCTGTTTGGGAAGATCCAAGACTTATTTCAGATATTTGGTATCATACCACACATTTCCCATACCCTCCCAGCTTTTTTTCTGCTAGGGAGTGCGTTATTTTGGAGGCAGTATTCATTGCATGGTTTGGTGGCTTCATTACTTAGTTTCCTTGTGATTGAGAGGTTCATCCTTTCATGGGAGGAATCCCTTGAGGGATATACATGATATCATACATATTTCAGCCTTTTACACTTATGTGCTTCAGTATTGTAGTGGTGATTCAATAAATTACTGAATATCCCATTTTATATGCAGAGTGTTTGATAAGAAACCCTTGTCAGTTTCTTTTGTATTTTGTATAAGGAGCTTATATCTCTGTTATTTAGCATTATTTATCAATAAATGAGTAGATATATTTTTCTCCTATGATTTTATGTGTAAACCCTCTCTTAGACTGCACATTCCCTTGAGCATCTGCTCCGACATTTTGCAGTCTTAGGGTTTTAGCACTTTTTGTCAATCCTAGGTGTGGGAGACCTATTTAACCCACCTAGTTTGCTTTGTTTTGGCTCATTTCTTGGATTTAGGTTTCTTATTAATTAATATATGGGATCCAAGAGTCCATTTCACTTTTTTACTACATATGTTGCTGGAAATGCATTTTTCATTGCATGATTCATGAGTTGTCCCGATTGTGGAATATTACAGTGGTATCAAAGCATGATCTCTGGCTCAGCTTGTGAGATCCAGATATTAGAGGAAGGAGAGATGGACAGAAGCTAAAAAGCTTCAGTATGTGACAGAAGAAAGGAAGACAAGCTTATAAAGCTTCTTCCAAAATCTAAGAAGAGCTTTCAAGGAAGTTGAAGAAGATGAGATTGGAGATGGGATCTCCAAAGAAGGTTGAATCTATAGCTGAATCTAAATTTACACATTTTTAGTGTGAGCATGCAAATACACTCCATAATGCATAGCGCAGTCAATTTCCTAGAGCTATCTTGAGATGGATGGGAGGAGGAAAAAATCCTAAGAGGAGAACTCTTAGTGATTTGTTGCATGAGTATGAATCTCAAACTGAGAGATTTAGAGATCATACTAATTTCCAGGAGTTTTGCAAGACCCATATGGAGAAGATAAAGCAACAGGATGCAGATAGATTTCTTCTATCTACTTTTGCTGGATCACCTACATGTTAAGTTGGAGCTTGGGTGAAGGAGATAGACTCCTATTTGAAGCTGCACCACATTTCCGAAGATGAAGCCACCAGAGTTGCAGCGCTGCATTTCAGAGGTAATGCTCATGCATGGTGGATTTTTGAATCCTATTCCTTAAATAATTCCAACACTTTCTCTTATGCAAGATTCATAAAAATATTGATGGAGAGGTTTGGTGAAAAACTTCCTAAGACACATGAGCAAGAAAAACTTGGGAAAACAAAACCCTTGCATGTGATGGAGGAAACTCCATTTCAGAAAACCATGGGAGGAGATGATGTCTTTCATTACACATCACCAGAAGAAAAAACTCCATTTCATATTCTTGAACAAGAGGGCATGGGCAACAATGCTGTCACATCTAGAGCACATCTAGTGCCTCATGCAGAGGAGGGAGGAGAACATTCTCCAATAGGAGGGATTCTTGTATCCTTACAAGAAGTTCCCCGGGATCTCATACATAGAGGTCCAAGCACAATCAATGAGCAGCATGATTGTGCAGCATTACAGCTGGATGGAGGAGGTAGGGAGGAAGAGCAGCATCAGTTGATGAGAAGCACGCACCCTTCTCTATTTTAGAAAGCTAGTGCAAAGAGGAGGCAGACTATATTTCACTGTGAGAGTAAGGGCAAGGTTTCCCAGCCATATGAGTAGTCTACTCTTGACATTGATGTCTCACTACATGGAGGCATTCCACCTGGGAGGCCACCTGATCTTTAGTTGATGAGAGATATCTTGTCTTTGGGTTCACCACTCTATGATTTTGGAGAGGTGAAGAGTTTTGAGGAGAAATTTGGCATGGGGGATGTCAAAGTAGCAAGAAGAAGCAAGAGTAGAGCTTCACATGCCAGATCACCAGCGTTATCACTAAGGAGGATTGATCCTTATTGGAGATCTTAGCTTTTGGTAGAGTACTCCAAGGATCTTGGTGCATGCATGATTCTTGATGACCTGGATGGAGATGACAGATACATGGTGGATGATGTGGTCATCCATTTACATGGCAGAGTCTTCTTGACTAGAGCTTCTAGTCTCAAGGAGAAATTTTTACATGCAGCACATGAGGACTTCTCTTCTATGCACTTTGATGCATATTTCCAGTTGATGGAGGAGTTCACTTGGGAGGGAATTTAGCATGACATATTACAGCATATGGAGAGATGCATAGCCCGGATGGTGATGGAGAGGATGTCACAGCCACCTTCCTACTCATTGCGAGTAAGGGAGAGTTTCCAGTTGAGCCATTTTAGCTCAAGACCTCAAGTACATGAAGGAGAAGGTACACTTTTACATTTTGTATTATAATTCTTTTCCTTATTTGAGCAGCATGATGTATCAAGAATAATTGCTTCTTCTTGCATATTTTATGATGATGTACTTGTATATGTACGGAGCAACAAGAGATGTTTTACCTTGGGTTTTCTTGAGAGGATATGGGTTGATCCTCTCCCATGTTTGACATGATGTTTCAGGAATAGGTGATGGCACTATCATGGTGCAAAGGGGCTACTCCTTAGCCTTGGATGATCAGGAGGTACTTCCACTTTGGAAGGAATTTCCTATATATAGCAGCATTATGGGAGATGAATTTGACAATGGATATGTCAAAGAATGGAGCTATGAGTTGGCAGGAGCCTATTTACAAAGGCCAACAATGCTAACACTTGGGAGCTTGGGTTTATTGATGGGGTGTTCCTAGGATCACTTCACATATAATGCACTTGGTGGAAAAGGAGGAGGTGGGAGTGATGGAGTAGTGGATGGAGATATCTATTACTGTGATATGTTCTTCTTGACTTGGATTCCCAAGCATAAGAATAAGGATCCTCATGCAACATATGATTCATTTCTCTTCGTGGGAGTATTTCATACCACTATGGAGGGCTTATTCATGGATCCTATCATCATCTTACTTTCAGTACATGGTAATAATTTTGTTTTTTCATCTATTGATTATCTAACACATTATTTGCATGCTCTTACCATTTATATACAATGCATTGCTCCACACGAGGGAAAGCCTCTCATTGGGCTTAATGGTAAATTTTGGGCCAACTTTTATGATGGAGAAAACCATCTCTTGTATGGCCTTGGGCAAGTGTTTTATCATTTTATGTATGCTCAGTTGATATACCAAGCCATTTACTATTCACTAGTAGATAGATGTAATGTCATACACAACTAGAAATTCATCAAGAAACAACTTTCCATGTTATGTTTTGCAACAATAGTTAGAAAAATTGTGTTGTGACCACTTGGAAGATTGTTGGTACCTTCCATCACTACATGAAACCTTTAGTATTCCTCTTATTTGGATGCCATATGGTGGTGATTTCCTATTCATAATATATGGAATGATTTGGGCCAGCATGATTCATAACGTTGGAGAGAATATCTTTGGGGATCCAGTCTTCTTCTTGCCACTTGAGGGAAACATTATTGTAGCCCAAGATCAACAGTTAATCTACACTTATCATAAGTGGAGAGAGGGAAAACGTGTGGTAGGCTATTTTTTCTACCATGTTCATTTATTCAGCCCACCTACATTGCAGGAGCCAAAGGTGGAGGAGGATTTGCATGAGTTACCATTTTGGAGGGTGGCTCATTTTTTATGGATGATAGCTTGGGGATGGAGGATCCACATGGGAATGATGGTTCCTAATGCATTTCAGATCCCATGCCTCAAAGGGACCTCTATCTAGCACAATGTTTCCTCCATGGATATCTTACTTTTACATGATGATAGTTGTTTGGGATGCTCACCAAAACCTAGCTTGCATACTTGGGAGGGGCAACTTGGAGATGTATTGATGAGACAAAATCTTGTTCCTTGGAGGATTTTATGATATGAGGATGCTATAGGAGAATGAGAGGTGGTTCTTCAGTTCTATTCTTATATTTTTTTGAGGACAAGCAACATTTGGGAAGGGAGGATTGTAATATTCCAAAATTAGCATGCAGCTAATTGGAATATTGAATTTTCCTTTTGACACCTAGGAGATGAATAAATGGGTAAGGAGGCCCATACTTTTCTAAAATAGGAATAAATCCCTCATGATGTGAAAATGGATCATAATAATAGATTTATTTTGCACCCTCATGTGTGAACAAGGGAAAATACATGTGGACAAGATCAAGTTTGACCAAGTCAACAACGGTAGAATTAATGGTGGAGATCATCTATGGAGACAGCGCAATGATAGTGGGAGGAAGATTCATTGGTGGAGAAAACCCTAATGAGTGGGACCCAAGATGAGAATTCTTCCACTTGTTTATAAGGATGGAAATGCAGCCATAGCAAGACATGATGTGGATTATTGATTTTTTGGTCTGTGAGACTATTGTGCATTCTTCAGTTGTTTAGTTGAGATTGTTGTACTGCTTAACGCAAGGATTTCCTGTTTATGAATTCCATTTCCTTTTTTTAGAGGCCTCTTGATGGAGCTTGCACTTAATTTCTCCACATTTAGACTTGAGGCCAAGATAACTCCTTCAGCTACAATGCAGTTTCTGTTTAGAGTTGGGTTGTGTTGTAGGGTGTTGCAGTGGAGGGTTGAGAACACCACTTCTGAAGCTTGTTTTTCAGAGGAGGAAGCTTTCTTTCCTTTGGGAGATCAGTGAGGAATATTTTGGAGCTTATTTTACATCTTGGCACTTGGCCAATCTGTTTTCCATCACCTACAATGCAGTACCTCTCCTTGACTGCGTTATTTCAGTGAGTATTTGCAGTGAGGGGTTGCAATGTTTGATTGGAGGGTGAGATCTTAAGTGATTGGATCAGCCTTTCACTTGGAAGATATATTGGAGGAGGTCTATTCCTCTTATGCATCATCTTCATCCATATCCATACAGTTCTTGAGTTATAGCTGCTACTCAACCTTAGGGCTGCACTTCGGCATTTTTTCACTTTTTCATATTTCAGGAATCCTTTCTGGATTGTCTTGAAATTGAGTTTGGGAGTCTAGATATTCACTCCCAACATTGTATGAGCCATATATTTCAGATCTATACTATTGTAAATTTCCAGTAGTAGTGTACCATATAAGATTGTGTTGGACATGTTCATGAGAATTCTTCTATATAGCAGCATTTCATATTTGGCATATGTATTCATGGGAGGCTTGTTTGCCTTGATTATCTGAGTTGTATTGTGCTTATTTTCTGCTAATTTACATAATAAAATGGCTCCATGGTTTTCACACATTTTGGTGTAATGTTATTCACTGCTATTTCCATTATTGTGTTCATATATTGTTGCTTCCCCATTTGGGAATATTACACAAGGCTAAGCTAGATGAGGCCTTGGATAAATATGGAGACACTAATGAGAGGAAGAAAAACTTCCTAGGAGGATGCTAAGAGCAATTGGATTAAAGAAGGCCTTAGCCAAGGAGAGAGATCAAGAGGTAGCCTTGGCAGAGCAGCTCACTCCAAGTGAGTTGCTTGCCATGGAGATTGACTATGATCGAGAGACATGGATTCAGAGGGAAAACATGCACTTAGAGGGTCTATTGGAGAAGACCAAGAGGGATCTTGACCTCCAAAAGAAGATGGCAAGGCACTTTGCCTTCAGGAACAGGATTGCAACTGTCAAGCTCAAGAGAGCCCTTGCAAAGATTCAAGCTCTCAAAGAGGAAAAGAGAAAATAAAACCTTGAAATCCTTTCTGATGCATCCATACAGGCATTCCAAACACCATGATCAAGGAAAATTTAGAATTTGGTAACTTTTTGAAAATTTTGGTTTTTTGACTGATTTAGAGAGCTAAAGGCACAGCGCCACTGGTGCTGCGCTCTTTTTTTGGGAACTCTTTTGAGGATTGGTTTAAATTTTTATAATAATCAGGCCAAGGGCATCATGCACACAAAATTACAGATCATTTGGAGTACATTTGGTCCTCCAAAAGTGCCGAAAATAGCCAAAAAACCACCTTTCTGCCCTATTTTCAGAGCTGGCGCAGTGCCCTGAGAAGTCTTCAGAGATTTAGTTTTTGGGAAGGTAAATCGACACCAAATGGAAAATTAAAGGTCGTTCTAGAAGGTAGACTCGGCAAGATTTCCAATGAGCTATTATGGAGCTCATTTGGACACCGGGAAGGCCTTCAAAACTTAGCTGCAAGATGACCTATTTTTCCTGTGTTGGCGTTGCGCGCTTGGACCTTAGTGCTGCGCCCTTGCCTAAAAAGTCAAAAAAACATACTTGGAGATATTTTGGATTTATTGAGGAGCCTCAAAGTTAGTTTTTTCCAAAGTTAGATGTTAGAAGT
Source organism: Pinus albicaulis (assembly GCA_034641835.2). Taxonomy (NCBI): domain Eukaryota; kingdom Viridiplantae; phylum Streptophyta; class Pinopsida; order Pinales; family Pinaceae; genus Pinus; species Pinus albicaulis. The sequence continues at coordinate 25,719,184 of CM076578.1, read as the reverse complement.
TATTTTTCATTTATTACATTAGATATTTTGTGCCTTGGGACTTGCATGGTATTAATGGACAAAAATGGAATTTATGATGTATTTATGGCATTTTGGAAACCCTTGTTAGGATTTTGGTCCTCCTTGCTAGTTAAATATAGTATTGAGGCCTCATTGTACATGTTGGATGATTATTGAGAAGAAATATCATAGACTTGAAGATTGGAGAAATTGTCTTTGGTTTTTGTGGATGGCTTGATTTGCTTGACAATGGAGCAGGCTCACTTGCAAGATTCATGAGCATGGTTAATGGTGATGTGTTCCTTATTCAGTAATTTTTTTCTTACGTTATCATTTTTTCTCATCTTTCTCATGTAGTAGGTGTTAGCCACCTATAAAATTTTTTATAGCAAAAGGTGGCTAAGACTTTTTGAGCCATCAAGGAACAAATTTTATTGCTAAAAAGTGTTGGCTCTTGAAGACTCTTGAAGGCCTCATGCCTCTGTCCGAAATCTTCATTGCTATTCCCATTGTTATACTCAGAAATTCTTTTGATTTCATGAGAAGAAACTGCTAAAAAAACCATCTTTTTCCCCTTCTCCCACTCAAAACTGACCTCATTTGCTTCCCCTTTTTCTCCATAAAAAATCCTTTGTTTTCATGATTCCTCTTCTTCCATTCATGAAAATCCATTTTATAAGGTTAAAGACTCACTCTTTAACCTTACCGAAACCCCCAAATCCATTGAAAACCTTGAAAATTTTCATGAAAAATACATGTTTTTTTACATAAGGGCTCAAGCCCCCTTGGACTGAGTTTCAAAACCACTTCCCCCACATGCCCACACCCTGGAACCAGGCGCTAAACCCATATGGCACTTATCGGCATCGGAAAAGTTTGGTGAGTGCATATGTTATATTACATGAAACCCCAATGCGATCAACTCCCTTTGTTATAAACTCCAGATCGCATGCTTCCTTTGTGAAAAACCAAGAGTTATAGTCTCGAGCGCTTATCGCATCAGACTTTCGATGGTGCGTGAGTTTTTTGTTGCGTATAAAATCCGATGCCGATTAGCCTTTGTATTTAAAAACCCCCGATCATATTATTTTTTCATATAACCCGTGGGCCCGCCTTTGGCGCCTAAACCCATTGAGTAAACCATCCCGATCCATTTTTTCCTTTGTAAAAAACAAAAACCCATTTTTCCAAAGTTTTGGTCTAAAGAACTAAAGTCACATGTTAATATGAAATGGCTAGATGAAAAAGACCCGATCGCGCAATCGCATTGGGGAATTTCAAATGGGTTGATTAAAATACCCGCATCAAACTTTCCGATGCGATTTGGTCTTATTTTATGTATGCTCAGTAGATATACCAAGCCATTTACTATTCACTAGTAGATAGATGTAATGTCATACACAACTAGAAATTTGTCAAGAAACAACTTGCCATGTTATGTTTTGCAACAACAGTTAGAAAAGCTGTGTTGTGACCACTTGGGAGACTGTTGGTACCTTCCAGCACTACATTAAACCTTTAGTATTCCTCTCATTTGGATGCCATATGGTGGTGATTTCCTATTCATCATATATGGGTTGATTTGGGCCAGCATGATTCATAACGTTGGAGAGAAGATCTTTGAGGATCCAGTATTCTTCTTGCCACTTGAGGGCAACATTATTGCAGCCCAAGATCAACAGTTACACTACACTTATCATAAGTGGAGAGAGGGAAAATGTGGGGTAGGCTATTTTTTCTACCATGTTCTGTTATTCAGCCCACCTACATTGCAGGAGCCAAAGGTGGAGGAGGATTTGCATGAGTTACCATGTTGGAGGGTGGCTAATTTTTTATGGATGATAGCTTGGGGATGGAGGATACACATGGAAATTATGGTTCCCAATGAATTTCAAATCCCACGCCTTAAAGGGACCTCTAGCCAGCACAATGTTTCGCATGGATATCTTACTTTTACATGATGATAGCTATTTGGGATGCTCACCAAAACCTAGCTTGCATACTTGGGAGGGGCAACTTGGAGATGTATTGATGAGACAACATCTTGTTCCTTGGAGGATTTTATCATATGAGGATGCTATAGGAGAAGGAGAGGTGGTTCTTCAGTTCTATCCTTACAGTTTCTTGAGGACAAGCAACATTTGGGAGGGGAGGACTGTAATATTCCAAAATTAGCATGCAACTAATTGGAATATTGAATTTTTCTTTTGACACCTAGGAGATGAATAAATGGGTAAGGAGGCCCATAAATTTCTAAAATAGGAATAAATCCCTCATGATGTGAAAAGAGATCATAATAATATATGTATTTTGCACCCTCATGTGTGAACAGGGGCAAATACATGTGGACAAGGTCAAGTTTGACCAAGTCAACAACGCTAGAATGAATGGTGGAGATCATCTATGGAGACATCGCAATGATAGTGGGAGGAAGATTCGTTGGTGGAGGAAACCCTAATGTGTGGGACCCAAGATGAGAAGGCCTCCACTTTTTTATAAGGATGGAAAGGCAACCATAGCAAGACATGATGTGGATTATTGATTTTGTGGTCTATAAGACTATTATGCATTCTTCAGTTGTTTAGTTGAGATTGTTGTACTGCTTAACGCAAGGATTTTTTTTTTAGGAATTTCATTTCCTTTCTTGAGAGGCCTCTCATTGGAGGTATATTAAATATAGTAATAAGGAGTTTGAGTCCTTTTTGAAATAGGACTGTCAAGTAGGATAGGTGTCTGTTTGTCATAAATTTTATGTTTTATGGTTATGGAAGGTGTCAGTGGATAGAAATTTGATGTATCTAGCCTAGAGGTAGATCATATGAGGATGTAACATGTCTATTAAAGGCCATGGGGTCTAATTTGTCAAGCGTTCGAATATTTTGGGAAAAATAGTAGCTTATTGTAATGCACTATTTTAGTTAATACAAAGATCTGCTACTTGAACAACTTGAGATTATGAAGGGATTTTTAGTGTTTTCCTATTCTATTGTACCTCTTATGTATCTCACTTGAAGTTTTCACTTATATTACTCAGAAATCATGATATTTCATTCTCCGAGTTCCTTTAAAAGCCATGATTTATCTCTCTTAATAGTTTTCTTCCAATGTCTTGATGTCTCATTACTCAAAATTTGTGTATCATACGCTCTGACTTCCTTTGAACCTCAAGCTATTGAAAACCTCCTGTATGTCTTGCTCTTTCATCAAAATATTTACAAGCCTTAGCTTCCATAAGGAAAGCCTTGTTATTGAGATCCCTTTCTGTAATGTTCCAAAATTTTAGCCTCCAAGCTAAATGGAACATTAGAGTTAGTAGCAGCTCTAGCCAGTGAATAAATGGGTAGAAAAGCCCATAAGTCTTCTAAGGAGGATAAAAAAACTCCAAGTGTGAAAGAGGACATTCTTTCTAGCTCAATAAAACACCTCCATGTGTGAACAGGGTTAAGATCAAGTTGCTTTGACTAAGTCAACAACGCAGTTTTAGTGGAGGAGGAATCCAAGGATGAATAATGCAATTTTGGAGGGAGATGTAACTTGGGTTAGAAGTAACCTAATTGAGTGGGTCCAAGGGAAATAAAACTCATGTATTATATAAGGAAGAGGATGGCAGCATTATTCTTCATGTTCTAGTTTATTATTCTTGTCTGCCAAGACTTGTTGATGCTTTTCTCCTTAGCAAAGTTGTAGTGTTGTTTAGCACTGGGTGTTCCCGGGCGGGAATCCCACCTCTTTCCTTTGAGGAGCCTCAATGGGAGAGCTTGCATTCATCATTACACATAAATTTTTTAGGATGATCTTCAGCCATCTTCATCAGCACATCTTTGCTAGAGATTGTGTAGTGTTGTTGGGTGTAGCAGTCGAAGGGATTGGAATCCCGACTTCTGAGCTAGTTTCCCATTGGAGGAATATTTCCTTCACTTGAGAGATCTGTTTGGGAAGATCCAAAACTTATTTCAGATATTTGGTATCATAACACACATTTCTCATACCCTCCCAGCGTTGTCTCTGCTAGGGAGTGCGTTATTTTGGAGGCAGTATTCATTGCATGGTTTGGTGGCTTCATTACTTAGTTTCCTTGTGATTGAGAGGTTCATCCTTTCATGGGAGGAATCCCTTGAGGGATCTACATCATATCATACATATTTCAGCCTTTTACACTTATTTGCTTCAGTATTGTAGTGTTGATTCAATAAATTACTGAATATCCCATTTTATATGCAGAGTGTTTGATAAGAAACCCTTGCCGGTTTCTTTTGTATTTTGTATAAGGAGCTTATATCTCTGTTATTCAGCATTATTTATCAATAAATGAGTATATATATTGTTCTCATATGATTTTATGTGTAAACCCTCTCTTAGACTGCACATTCCCTTGAGCATCTGCTCCGAAATTTTGCAGTCTTAGGGTTTTAGCACTTTTTGTCAATCCTAGGTGTGGGAGACCTATTTAACCCACCTAGTTTGCTTTGTTTTGGCTCATTTCTTGGATTTAGGTTTCTTATTGATTAATATATGGGATCCAAGAGTCCATTTCACTGTTTTACTACATATGTTGCTGGAAATGCATTTTTCATTGCATGATTCATGAGTTGTCCCGATTGTGGAATATTACAGTGGTATCAAAGCATGATCTCTGGCTCAGCCTGTGAGATATAGATATTAGAGGAAGGAGAGATGGAAAGAAGCTAGAAAGCTTTAGTATGTGACAGAAGAAAGGAATAAAAGCTTATAAAGCTTCTTCCAAAATATATGAAGAGCTTTCAAGGAAGTTGGAGAAGATGAGATTGGAGATGGGATCTCCAAAGGAGGTTGAATCTATAGCTGAATCTAGATTTACACATTTTTAGTGTGAGCATGCAACTACACTCCATAATGCATAGCGCAGTCAATTTCCTAGAGCTATCTTGAGATGGATGGGAGGAGGAAAAAAGCCTAAGAGGAGAACTCTTAGTGATTTGTTGCATGAGTATGAATCTCAAACTGAGAGATTTAGAGATCATACTAATTTCCAGGAGTTTTTCAAGACCCATATGGAGAAGAGAAAGCAACAGGATGCAGATAGATTTCTTCTATCTACTTTTGCTGGATCACCTACATGTTAAGTTGGAGCTTGGGTGAAGGAGATAGACTCCTATTTGAAGATGCAACACATTTCCGAAGATGAAGCCACCAGAGTTGCAGCGCTGCATTTCAGAGGTAAGGCTCATGCATGGTGGATTTTTGAATCTTATTCCTTAAATAATTCCAACACTTTCTCTTATGCAAGATTCATAAAAATATTGATGGAGAGGTTTGGTGAAAAACTTCCTAAGACACATGAGCAAGGAAAACTTGGGAAAACAAAACCCTTGCATGTGATGGAGGAAACTCCATTTCAGAAAACCATGGGAGGAGATGATGTCTTTCATTACACATCACCAGAAGAAAAAACTCCATTTCATATTCTTGAACAAGAGGGCATGGGGATCATTTTTTCACAAAGGGATCCAATTGTTGAGATGTTGCCTACACACATTGATTAAGAAGAGGGAAACAATGCTGTCACATCTAGAGCACATATAGTGCCTCATGTAGAGGAGGGAGGAGCACATTCTCCAATAGGAGGGATTTTTGTATCCTTACAAGAAGTTCCCCAAGATCTCATACATAGAGGTCCAAGCACAATCAGTGAGCAGCATGATTGTGCAGCATTACAGCTGGATGGAGGAGGTAGGGAGGAAGAGCAGCATCAGTTTATGAGAAGCACGCACCCTTCTCTATTTTAGAAATCTAGTGCAAAGAGGAGGCAGACTATATTTCACTGTGATGTCTCACTACATGGACTGGGAGGCCACCTGATCTTTAGTTGATGAGAGTGTTTCGGGGAATTAACACCCTAGAGGTTGGTTGGGATTCAACCTCCACAGAGCAGGGGCGTACTACTTAACAGAGACCCACACGATCATGCACATTCATAAAAGCTAAATAGAGCAGAATGAGAGGTTTACCCGTTGGTCCTACGTTTGAAGTAGATCCACGTGGAGTTCAAACTCCCTGCAACCGTCCTTCCTCCTTAATCTGAAATACAAGAAGAAACCAGCACAAAGGACAAGTTGTACAGCATATTTCTACTCTATATGTTAGTGTGATTCATATAAAACATTAAATAAATCATAATGAATGCTTGTATAACAAATATTCTTCATACATTAAAGCATACACTAACACGTTTATTTCGGGAACAGCATGATACTTCTGTATTATAAATAGTACGTACAAAAGTAATCAAGAGGAGAGATCACCTAATCCTTCCAAGGCCTTCGCAGACCGTCGTCCGGATCCGTCCAGCCTTGGCCTCGCTAAGACTCCTTCCAAACTGGTGCATACGAGATAACATATAAAGGGATGTGTATCTCAAGGAAACAAGGGTTTCCTACAATGAACTGGGAAAGTGCAGGAGGCACGGGGAATCAGACTTGGATAGGGAATACCAACAGAGTATAATATCAATAAATTCTTTCTCTCCCTTAGGCCATACACATGAGGGCTTTTTATAGTCCCTCCAAGTAGTTTCAACAGTTGGAAACAGTTGGCCACGGGCTGGGGTGGTTGAACTACCCGAGTAACCATCAACCCAGCGCGAAATTAGGGATTTTTATATATTTTTTAATCATTAAAATGGCATACGCGGAAAAGTCTAGCTGTACTCGCGTATACACGCGGAAAAACACGGGCATAGTCGCGTATGGAGGATTTTACACTGTTTTTAAGTGAATTTGTCCAAGTCTGTAGGAATGGGTGCCCAAAAAGCCATAAAGCAATCATGAATCATGTCAAAGTGAGAAATGATGCTATAACAGACGCCCCCTAATATATGAGGTCAGAAGGGGTACATGATGGCCGAAATGTATTATGCACATAGAAAGAACTTCGCAAGGACAAGAGAGGACTTCACCAGATTTCAGCCTGCCAAAAACCAATGAAAGAAAACAGAGAGTCAACTCATGCCGAGGCGGGCATACCCATGCTCAGTCAAAAATACATCATATGGAAAGTACTGAATAGATCCAACATGTATACAAGTATAGCTGAACTGAAAGTACACAATGAATCATCTGAGCATGGCCCGGAAATACAAGTCTGAATCAATGTCCAAGTATCACATATAGAAAGCTGATCAAAGATGGTGCAACTGGATGTCTGATCAAGTAACTGAATCTCCAAGTACCGGATCATAAGTGGTGGATCAAACGGTACAATCACGCAACTCGGGGATCAACATATAAAATGCTGTTGTGCTGAACTGCAACATATAAGGGTGGACGGCAACACTGGCAGAAACTGAAAGGACTGTCAACAGTGAACCGAGAAATGCTGATGCAACCCGAGGTCTCCACCGATCACAACGGCACAATTCTACACAATGGGAATAAATGAGCTGAAGTCGACCATGTGAGAAATCGTTGGATTACCGGGCAATAATGTTTCCCGTTAACCAATGCGAGACAACCCACCGATAATGATAATGAGTGTCAAGGTGCCCCAGTACAATCTGACAAGTGTGAATGAATGAGTTGAAGTCGAACACTTGAAAGAATCTACCAATCAGGAGGCAATGATGAATCCCCACTGTCGATAGCGAAGAGTCTGCCACTGATGACCGCAAACCCTAAGGTACTGACAAAAAGACTCTAGACCTTATTCCCAGAGCAATGAGTCGGAGTCGATGGGAAAAGATCTACTGGAAGGAAGGCATTAAGGCATCCCACATCAGTCCAGCGCGAGTGTAACCCGCAGGCCAAGATTTGGAAGGAATCGGATGAAGTAGAGTGATGGAACCAAAACCGAAGTACGTTTCCGACGTGCACAAGATGAAGCTAGCGCATGGAAGAAACCCTCTGAACCAACCAATAATGAAAGCTGACACAGAGGCGAGAAATCCACCGATAGGGTCAAATGGAAATCCAAGTACTGCACGAATCCCAAGTGTGATAATGTGTGCTGACGTCGAACACAGGGGAAACCACTCAGTCAAAGACCCATGATGATGATCAAATGCTGAGCACGAGGTCACCTATCAATAATGAAAATAGGCCCAAGGTGCGGCTCTAGGCTTTCTCTCAGAGAAATGTGTCGTAGTCGATAAGAGACAAACCCGCCGGCAAGAAGTCAATGGGGACCTTCTCAAACCAGCACGAGCAGAAGATCAAAACATCTGATGTGATAGAACATGATACTGACAAGACCGGGAAGGCCGACCGAATAATGAGTCAAGAGACACCGCAGAATGGCCGACTCAGGCTAGACTTCCCTTGAACAAAAGCACGACTCTGTGATGACCATGGCAGTAAAAAGTGACACTGTATAAGTCTGTCTTGCAGGAGGCAAAACAAACTCTCCATATGATTGGAAGAGATAACCAACCGGGGGAGAACCGACAAGTGAAACATGGTAAAGGCTGAACCTAGGTCAAACTAGAACCATCCCAAATGAAGGAAATATATATAAGTATATGTGCTTTGTTCAAGGGCGACAAATTGACTCTGTACTGCCATCAAAATAACGAAGATACATCCCGTTCCCGCTCTTTTTGTTATATTTGATTTTTTTGTCTTTTTCATATAATAAGCCTGAAAAAGAATAAAAGAATGCTATGGTACAATGGATAGAACGAGTATCAAAAAAGCAGATGCACTAGTTCCGGGGATTGGAATAATCCTATGCTCAATGCAAGGTGGCGAAAACTGGTCAGTGATACTCAGAGGAACGTTCCATCCATGGGTACAAAGGTGTCAAGTCGTGATAGCTAAGTGCATGCAACGGTTAACTTGTACAGAAAGACAAGGTCAAAAGTTGGCTTAAACATCGAGTCCAAATGAAGCCGGCTAAAGGCCAGGATAAACAAGTAGCCAATATGCAATGCAGTAATACAACTTAACGACACTAGGGAGCCTCTAGGGTATAAGCCAGAAAAATGATAAGTGATGAAGGAGAAGAATGAAGCTTCAACACAGAAGACATGGCGGGACTAAAGAGGACTCCCGAGCCTACATAAAAAGCAACATGGGCAACAAGTGATAGCGAGGAACTAACTAGGAAGCCCATGTAAAGGAAGGTTCTACCATCAAGTCATGATTAAAAATCGGCGAGTGAAATGGGTGTAATGCTCATGACCTGATGGGATCGACCCTAAGGCAAGTGATCAGTATGGAGGCTAGAATGCAAGATGCAACGGAAAGTGATTCCCTAACCTATATGCCAGTGAAGATCATATACCTGCCGTGAAGAGTCTGAAATCATGGATCAAAAAACCGGGAAAAATCTCGAAATCGTCAAAATGTACCTGAAAATATACCAAACTGGGCACTTCCAAGCAATCGAGTTATACAACATAAGACAGATCGAAAAAATAAGCATAAGGAAATTTTTGCAAAAATTTTCAATTTTTAGCCATAAATACACAAATTACCTCTCAATTGGTTCATTATGCATAACTGATTTGGAAAAATTGCTCTGGAGCTAAAAACTTCTTTCAGCAAATCAGGAACAACCGACCGTCGGAACTCAGCGAAACTTCAGGTAGGCTCCTTAATCATCCTGTTTATTCATTTTGTCCGTTTGAAAATTAAAATTAAGTGATTTTTTACCTGGAAACCCTTCTTAAAAAATGCGTATCTACGCATACGCGGGTTCAATGAAGGCAAACCGCGTATACACGCGACTGTGCACAGGAAAAGTCGCGTATGCGCAAGTCCGTAACCCAAAAAAGAGTTTCTAATGCAAATTTTGATGAAATTTCTCAGGATGGCCATCTCATGGAGGGAACGTGAGCATAGCGCAATAGACCAAGAGGTCATGCAGGATCGCGCAGCACAAAATGTCCTCCGAAACTGTGGATTGTTCAAATTTTTCAAAATGCCCAATATGAAAAGTAATGTGAGATTGCTTGAAATGCTCGTAAATTACTGGGAACCAGATCAGGATTGCTTCATCATTGATCAGATGCCACTACGCATAGAAGTGGAAGATATATACTTCATCACTAGACTCTCCAGGAGGGGAGACCCAGTGGACTTGCACGGAAAGCCCCTGGGAGGGTTGACCGTGGAAGACTATGTCCAAATATACTGCGTAGATAATTCCAAGAAAGTTGGCACCCAGATTGCAATCAGAGATATCAGGGATTTGCACATAAAGATCCTCCTATTCACCATCGGCAGAGTGGCAGGATCTGCCTCACTACATCAGGCGTCCAGGACGCACATGAGCATAGCTGTAGAGTGCTTAATTCATGTGTATGACTGGTGCACTGCCCTGCTACAGAACATGAAACAACAACTGACCTCCATTCGCCAAACAAAAACAAAACACTTTGGCTATGGAACCATTTTGACAACATTCTTCTTCGAGAGAGTTCCAATTTTGAGACCCAAAGTCATCTCGACTATCAGCAGCCCTCGGGACCCAAGAATCGCCCGTTGGGCAGACATGATGAAGAGACTGGGGGGCAGCGAGGTACCCCGAACTACCTGGGACGATGAGTTCTTCTTATGGTGGAGAGAACAGATCCTCGCAGTAGACGACTATCCCTATGCCGGGATGGATTTCCGAGGAGATCCAGATCTAGTACTTCCACCCGGTGCAGCATGGGGAGCAGTCGGTAAGTTTTTTCAAAAATTTTTAACTTATATGATTTTTTTTTTGGATTTTTCAAATATGTATGAAAAATGAAAAACAAACATGTTTTTGGATTGGATTCATAATGACTGACAAATAAAAATGATCATGTTTCAGATGTTGGACCAGTGCGTCCTGAGGGCCTAGCACGTCACAAGCGCTGCAGAGGTGAAGCAGAGACAGCGGATTCTGACAGAACCCTCCAGGCCGTGCAGAGAAACTTGGAGGGACTAACCCGCCAAATCCCTCTGGCTGCTGTGGAGGACTTGCCAGAAGCCGTCCAGAGACGGGTTGTAGGAGTACCCCGGGACTGGGTTAGACTGTTTCGCCGTGTGGCCACTGCAGTGATGTTCTATAGGAACGCAACTTCTGGGCAGGGTCCTCAGGAGTAGACAGATTTTCCATATTAGATGACTGTATATTCTTTTTGAGACTGAACATGATGGGGCATAAGCCCAAGTTTTGTACGGCATTGATGGATCCAAATTTTGTAAAGTTTTTGACATACCGATGATATATATACAGCGATATTTGATGTGATGTGATAAATGTATCAAATGTATGATGGTTTTGATGATTAAAATTTATTGTATTGAATGATTAATATGCCAATCTAAAGCTTGATTAGCCAATGAGTCAGCAAACCAATTGTCAGCTCGAGGAATATGAATGAATGTTAAAAAAAGAAATGACCTTTGTAACAAACGTACCCTCAAGAACAATCGTAATAAAATTGGATCTCGTACCCGATAAGTGTTGTTCAACTGCGACACCACCAGCTGGGAGTCCAAGAAAACTACCAACGAATCAACACCCAAGGATATTGCCTCCGAGAGTAGATGAATGACTGCAGGGTATTTTGCTACGTTATTGGAATCAGGACCAATGCAGACCCCTCTTGATACCAACAGCTGACCGGAAGGATAATGAAGCACCCAAGCCGCGGAAGCTAAGTTCCGGGTGTGTCTACTAGCACCATCGGCGAAACTAAAATGACTCATGACATCAACACAACCTGCCAAAGCAGATCAAAAACATCACCATCTCATCAAAAATCGAAAATCAAACAGATATGTACAAAGCAAAAAACCTACTATATACAAAGCAAAATGCCAGGCCAAAGCCTAGGCATAATACTTCTTCAGATAGAGCCCATTTCGGGGCTCCGACAACTCGTTCCCTTCGAAGTCAACCAAGGTATACGCTCCTTTCTTAAGGACCTTTTTGACGATATAGGGGCGATACCACATCGAATTAAACTTTCCTGCCCCCAAGGCATCTTTTTCTTGGGCATAGACCAAAACAAGGTCGCCTTCGGAAAAGACCCTAGGCTTAACCGCCTTATCGTACTGAACTTTGACTCAGTTTTTATGCGCTTCATTCAACGTGGCGGCATCTCGACGCTGCTCATCAAGATGTTCCAGATGAAGAAGCCACTCTGCCAGACTAGAAGTGTCAGGAAGAAGCTCAACAGCTAATTTAAGGGAAGGAATCTCGCATTCAATGGGAAATACGGATTCCACCCCGTGGACTAACTGAAACGGAGTAAAGCCAGTTGCAGTTTTAACTGACGTCTTATATGCCCAGAGTGCAGGATATAGCATAATGTGCCAGTTGGATCTATGTTTATCAATTGTCCGTTGAAGAATTATCTTCAAGGATTTTTTAACGGCTTCCACTTTCCCATTGGCCTGAGGATAATATGGAGATGAATGCTCCTGCCGGAAACCCAATTTAAGAGCCAAATCAGCCATCATACTATTCTGAAAGTGACTGCCATGGTCAGTGACAATCTCTCTAGGTATACCGAAACGAGCGATAACCTGGTTGAAGAAGAAAAGAGCTGCAGTCTCACCATCGTTCCCAAAAGTAGGCATAGCTTCGACCCACTTCGTAAAGTAGTCTACTACTACGATAATGTACTTGTGACCTTTTGCCGAAGGCGGGTTACAAGTAGTATAATCCATACCCCACTTTGTAAAGGGTCCGACAGTAACGACTGGAAAAAGCGGAGCTGGATGAGCGCGCATTTTTCGAGTATACACTTGACAAGGATGACACTTCTTTACCGATTCAATACAATCTTTGAAAATCGAGGGCCAGAAGTAGCCAGCACGCAAAATCTTTTGGGCTGTAGCAAGCCCCGATAAATGACCCCCACAAGCTCCACCGTGAGAATCATTGAGCACAGCCTCAGCTTCTTCGAAAGTTAAGCAGCGTCTTAGGATTGAATCAACCCCTCGACGGTACAAAGCATCACCAATAATTAGATAACTTTTAGCTAAGTGACGCAGCTTACGACGCTCATCTTTCGAAAAAGAAGAGGGAAACTTCGCAGTCTGGAGATATACAATGACATCCCCATACCAAGGATCCTGTGGAGAGATTAAAAACAAGTGTTCATCCGGAAAGGACTCATCATAGATCATCTCCTCACCACAAGGCAACTCGGAGATCAATTCCGCAAAGACTAATGACTTCTTGGATTTGGCAGACATGAACTCTAGATCAAATTCCTGTAATATCACAATCCATCTATTATATTTTCCCCCAATCACTCGCCTGCTGAGGACAAACTGAAATGGATTGGCAGCCGCCAAGACATAAGTTTTGCGAAGAATAATATAATGCCGGAGTCGCTGCACAGCATGAACTGCTGCTAAGGCTAATTTTTCTATCGGGGTGTATCGCAGTTCAGGTCCTACCAGTCCTCGACTAAGGTAGTAAATAACATGCTCAGCCAGAGCATCATCCTCCTGAACCAGAACCATACCAATGGCAGATTCTGCTGTAGCCAGATACAAAAGAAAATCTCTGCTATAATCGGGTGGACTCAATAAAGGAGCAGAGGTCAATGCCTTTTTCAAGGCATCGAATGAGCGTTGAGCGTAGTCGTCCCAAAGAAAAGGAACTCCTTTTTTCAATAGTCTCATATATCCCTTTGTAATCTCAGCATAATTGACGATAAACCTCCGAAGAAAATTAGACTTCCCTTGGAGACTTTGAAGCTGACGGATTGAAGACAGGGGAGGCAACCGAAGTATTGCCTCAACCTTGAAGGGATCTACCCTTATCCCTTCCCTAGACACAATAAATCCCAACAGCCGACCGGATGTTACCGCGAAAACGCACTTGTTCGGATTCAAACGAATTTTATAGAAACGACATCTTTCAAATATTTGCCGGAGGTGACCTGGATGATCCATCCTCTTTCGAGAATGAGCAGCTAGATCATCTAAGTATGCCTCAATGATTTTCTTGATGTCGTGGAAGGCGTAAGACATGGCCCGCTGAAAAGTAGCTCCAGCATTTTTAAGACCAAAAGGAATTTTCTTATATGCAAACGTACCCCAGGGACAAATAAATGCGGTCTTATGTTGATCTTCTGGACGGATAGTAATTTGATTATAACCAGAAAAACCGTCCATGAAGGAAAAAATTTCGTTACCGGCACACTCATCAATAATCCGATCAATGAAGGGTGTGGGGTAATTATCTTTAGGACACGCCTTATTCAGGTCTCTGAAATCGATGCACACTCGAATTGTTCCTTGCTTTTTATCAACAGGAACGGGGTTTGAAACCCATTCACAAGAAGAGGAACTCGGGAAATGAATCCCGCTCATGTACCAACTTCAGCTTTGATAGCTGCTGCCTTCCTAGGATTAACCGGACGAAGTTTTTGCCCGACCGGCTTAGCGTTTTCATACGTCTTGATCTCATGCTGGACGATAGATGGGTCTATGCCAGGCATTTCCTCATAAGACCAAGCAAAAACATCCCTATACTCTTTGAAGAGTTCGGTATAGATTTGAACCTCTTCATGGGAACATTCAGCTCCAATGAAGACATTCTCGATAATGTTGGGATTCCTGGAGATGTTCACCGGGATAGTAGGAGAGATCACAGCCATGTTCCCTTCAGCATAAACCCGTGCTGGTGCTAAAGGGCTCAAGACTGGGTGAACAGGTCCAGGAGACTGAGGACTTGGAAAACTTGTTTCGACTTCGCTCAAGTCAGGTAGGAAGTAAGACCGATGATGCAAATCATCCCACGGTCTATCTATACCCGTCATCGCTTCCAGGATGGCCTCTTCAGATGGAAGAGTGGTATCTAGACAATCCTGGGCAGAAGAAGAAGTAAGCGTCCAAGCCGGAGCCACATCACCATCCAACTCTTCCGACGAAAGAGGAGCTGGATCAGACTCTGCAGTGTCAACAACATACTGATATGCAATCTCAGCTGCAGAAATCGGGAATGCCATCCCACCCACTTGCCCTTCTTCCAATGTGGCTGTTGGAGAAGGTAAGGTCCAAGGGTCCGAAAAATAATGAGTTCGAAAGAACTCTCTTCGAAGGGGAGCCTTGGAGGATGAAATAGCATTAATAGACACCTTAGGAGGAGGAATATCAAAAGAACCCATCAGGGAAGAATACATTCCAACTCCCAGATTCTCGACAGGCGCCTTGGTATTATCCAACTTAGGTACAGATGAGTCAGAAGGCGCATCCAGGTCTACAGGAGGACAGTCCAGTTGATCCACTGTGACTATCCTCCCTTCGTGGGGGAAACATACAATTCGAAATAATGAGGATGCAATGGCATCCATCTCATATATCCAGTTCCTCCCCAACAGAAGGTTGTAGTCCAAGGCCGCATCTACTACCTCAACTTCTATGTTAACGGTTTTGCCCCCAACACAGATGGGCAAAGCCGGGACAATACCATGGGGTCTGTGAGAATGACCATCGAATGCAGTAAGAATAGTGCTAGACGGAGCAGCTTTTGGAGATCCAAGTGTCTTCCAGCATGCAAAAGACATCACGCAAGTAGAAGCACCCTCATCAACAACCATGTGAAAGATGTTAGTCTTCCGATACGATGATTTAATATGGAAGGCCATGTGATGAGGAAGTCTCTTCTTAAAATTCTTCATATCAAAGGTAATCAGAAGATAATTTTTCGGATCAATAGCCCCAATGGCAGTGAGCAAAGCACTGCGCTGAGGCGGACAAGACTGGAGTACCTCTAAGGCAAACATAGCACAAGGACTCTGCGCCAGATCTTCTACAATCGAGTAGTTCTGGGAAGCTCTCGCGTTCGGATTAATCGTTGACCGCTTAGAGGATGCCTTCGGTATCCGAGGCATAGACTCAACAGTTGGCTTCGTGATGTGAAGCGGCTCAGTAGCATCAGGAACTTCCTTAGCTTTCGAAGATTCCTCTCCGCCATAATCACGGGATCTCGTAGCGACATCCACATGAGCACTCATCATAAAGATATTCGATGGAACTTCCCCTTCCTGAGCACCTCCAGAGGAAGCCCCAAGATTTTGGTTCGCGCCAGCAATTAATTGCTGCCCTTGGGGAAAAGGGTTTGTTAGCACAGCCTGGGAACTAGAAGAACCCTGCTGAGATAACAGGCGCTGAGCATCCTGAATTTTTGGGCAAAGGTGCGTGAGATGGTCTCCAGCACAAAGCTTGCACGGAAACTTCACTTTCTTTTTCTCCTTTTGCCCTTCACCAACACGCTCGTTGGTTTTATTTGCATTGCCCTTCCCATTCTTGCCCTTCTTCTTGTTATTACATCCCTTCTTCTTCCCATCGGACTGTTGATTTCCTTTGGGTTCAGAAGATTGGACAGCATTAATGGACGAAGACTGGGAAGGTGAAGAATCAGCAGGCACAGCCTGACCAGAAGAAGCAGATTGTAAAGACAACTGCTGCAATTGAGAAAGCAGGCTGGCTGCACTACTACTGACCGATCCGACAAGTCCGTCACCATGCGGACCAGGTTTAAGTTTCGATAGATCCAACTTGGAGCGAGGAGCATTAGGCAAATACTTGTAAAGCATGCCAGACTGAGAATAGATCAACTCTAACTGCTGGGCCCTAAAGATGGCCTGCTCCTCGGAATATACCCCTGACATGGATACATCCTTTGAAATATCTGACTGAAGCGATTTCAAAAACCACTCGAGAAGGAACTCACCCGGAATATGGGCTTTGATAAGCCTCTTCCTTCTCCTCCATTCCTGAATATGATCAGAAATGTGAGTTGCCTCATCCTGCTTAAAATTAGCCAGGAGTTCGGTCCCAGCCTCATATCTGACAGGCAACTGGAAATGGTTAAGAAAAGTGACAGCCAGTTCTCCAAATGTGGCAAAACTGCCCCCAGTGAGCTCTATATACCATTTGGTTGCATTCCCAGTTAGGGTGCGTTGAAATAATCTCAATCTAATCGAGTCGTCGATCAGAGAGTTCGATGAGCACCATAAGTGGAAAGTGGTGATGTGATCTGCCGGATCTTCACCATTCTTGCCTTCAAACTTAGGAATGTCTGAAGGAAGTTTGGTTGGAACCGGAGGCCACCCCAGACTGTATCGAATCGGGTCATTAGTTAACTTCGACAAGTCTGGCAAGTTTAACGTTGCCAGAAATGGTAATCGAGGCGGAGCCTGAGAATTCCATCCTTGATGGGATGGATTTCCAACATTCTGAAAAGAATAGCCTAGATTTGATGAGGCACCAGGTTGCCAGAAAGGACTCGTAGAAAACGAAGAAGAACCTCCTCCCCACGCCGAGTTACCAAAACCCAGACTAGTTCCCCTCGCTGAAGTATTGACTGAAGAGGAAAGTCCCTGGTAGGGGTTCCATGCATTAGACAGAGGAGAAAAAGACTGATAAGCACTCGATGAAGGGAAAGAAGCATTCCCTTGATGACCCGCGAAGAACTGATTCCCTGCCCCAGCCGTTGTAAAGACAGGATTCCATCCTGTAAAAGTAGTCGAACTTTGCCCCCCAGACCAAGGGTTGAAACTCTGGGTCTGGGAGGTAAACGGAAACGACCCTAAAGAAGGACTGGAACTGGGAATATGCCCAGTCCCAAAGGGGAAACCCTGAAACGAAGCTGATCCACTAGCCATGTTAGACATGGGCGTAGATCCAGCTGCACCGGCGGTAAAGGTAAAAGAGGGATTTCCAGCAATGGACATCCCTGAAACGAAGGGACCAGATTGAGAAGCATATGCTTGGGTGAACCCAGAGCCAAACATAGCAGTGCTAGAAGCACTCGAAGATGGAGCAAGAGTGCCCCCTGCCTCGACAGAAGCAGGGGTCTGAATGCCCGCAGCACTCACGGTAGAAGCCGCGTTCCCAGTCGTGGCCATCGAAAGATAAGAAAGATATGGAAGATCCGACGGTCTCTCAGACTCCGGTCCGACGTACTCTATAACAAACGGATGATCAAGAGGAAGAGGAGATGGACCTGTAGCTACAGGCTCAGGTATATCTTCTATCTGAAAATCTTCCTCCTGAGGAAACAATACCCTCGAGGTGAGCGAAACGCTCCTCTCGGAACCGACACCGGAATCAACAACGAAACCTTCAGACCTTAGTGGAGGATCTCTCTCCACAGCGTCAGACTCTACAGGGTGAAAACCACCTGCTAAATCGCTCCTACGCCTTCTCGAAGAAGGCTCTGCACTCTCGGGAGATAACCCCCGGACTCTCCTCGAACGTCGAGGCGCTTGATCAGCCACTTTTACAGACTTATTATATTAGACTCAAGAAAAGTGAAAAGCTAGGCAAGCTAGGAGCAAAGAGCACACACTAAAAACAAAACCCTGAGAAACAGCAAGCAAACAGCCTCCAAGTATTTCCGCTCCGGGTGATGAGGACCGGACACCAAAATACAGGAAAGCGAAATATAGGGCCTCCGAAAGCAGTCTGGGATGATTAGGGCCCAGAACAACTAGCGAAGGTATCGGAAACAGTTACGCCGACCTCCTAACGACAGCCTTTGTCGGCTCAAGCACCCAAGCTTCGCAAGGGCACCCCCCAGAAGTACTGCTGAAAGTGATGCGACGTCTGCCTCAGGTACCACGGGTATTCCCCCCCGCAGTCACCTGTGTGGAACCTAGGAACAACAACTATGGACACCAATCCGTATCAGAAGCTGGGCGGAATGGTCTTGAGGTCAGATTCAGCTAATCGGAGGGGGGGTATCCCTCTTCTTAACCTTCACTTCCCCTCGCGCTTGACTCTCGGATGAGAGCTTTCCCAGTCCACCTCACGGAGTTGGATTTCGCTCAATTAATCAACTTCTATGTTTGTTTGAGCGGCCCTGGAGAGTTAACTCTCCTCTCACCTATTCCAAGGCCCTACAACCTAGCTAGTTGGTGATTGACACTTAGTAAAACTTGCTAGTTGATTTTAGATTAAATCGCTTATTTTAAGGGCTGTTATATTAAGCCACAAGGATATGGAGTTGAAACCAATGATGTTCTGACGCAAAAGAAATTAATAAAAACCTGACTACATGCACATGCAGTTCTTTGTCTTTCGATGAAGAGCAATTTCTATATAAGTTCTACGAGACTAAAAAATGTATTTTTCTTTTCGAATTACAAACTCACACTCACAAAAACTAAGAAGCTAACTAAATGATTCAATGCACCTAATGAAAATGACTACTAGCATGTAAATTCTAAGATGCAAAAAGTCCCTTGAAACAAGGTGAAATTTCCCAAAAAGCTCCTTCAGTTTTAACTCATCTTTTGTTGTCCAGAAAGCCAATTCTTGAAACAAGAACTCTTAGTATAAGACAACAAAAATACTTGACCACAAGAAAAAGAAATCAATTGACAACTTCTCCTCAAAATCAAACCAAAAACTAGAAGCAAGAAACTTCACTAAAGCTCCAAAAGATAAGGCCAAACGAAAATGAAAAACGCAACAACAAAAACAAAAACAAGACCAAATGTTTTTTAGTTTTTGAAATGCAAAAAACAAAAAGCAAAACAAATGTTTTTTGGGCTTTTCAGTTTTATAAAGCAAGAGCTTCAAAAAAAAACCAAGAACAACTATCACAATCCAAGCCAAAACGAGATCGAATTTCAAGCATAAACTTCAACTATGCTCTCAAACCTTATAAAGCTAATGATAGCAAGATCAATAAGAGCAACGGAAGACCAAAAACTCAATCAAACAGCCTAGAGAAATAGTGCAAACTCGTTGCAACAAAAAACTCCAAAGAAGCAAGAAAAGTTCTCCGAAAATTGCAACAAAACCCTAGCCTATGAAACTCAAGAAAACCAATCGAAAACAAAGCAAAGAGCGCAATGCAAAGCACAACACAAAGATAGGAGCGAGTCAGTGAGCAGAAGCTCTCTGTTTTGATAAAGCAGAACAGCCAAGAACACTCAGAAAGCGATCTTGGAACTCAATCCAGGAGTGCCAGCACCAACAAGGACACTTTGCCAAAAAGATCAGTTTTCGGACAAACGAAAGAGAAACAAGACTTGAAACCACTTCTGTCACACTCCAGTAAGTACAGAGACTCTGCAGACACAGGCCTCCACAGCCAGAAAAGACCAAAAACACCAGAATCTTAAAATTTCAAAATCTGCCTAGGTATACGCGACCTATCAGTTATGCAAACAGCGTGTATACGCGTCTGTGTTAAGGGAAACTCGCGTATACGCGGGTCCCTTTGGATAGACTCGCGTGTATACGCGACTATGTGCAGACAAAAGAGCGTATACAAAGAAATATAATGAAAAACAAAAAAGACAAGTCTGGGAAAGACACCAAGACTTCAGACTGACTGCAAGAAAGCAAACTGGACTGTAAAAGACAGAAAAAACTGTTGGCAACCTACCAAACAGCTGAAACAACCCAACAGGAGAATCACAAGAATGTGCTCCCCAGCGGAGTCGCCAGTTCTGTTTCGGGGAATTAACACCCTAGAGGTTGGTTGGGATTCAACCTCCACAGAGCAGGGGCGTACTACTTAACAAAGACCCACACGATCATGCACATTCATAAAAACTACATAGAGCAGAATGAGAGGTTTACCCGTTGGTCCTACGTTTGAAGTAGATCCACGTGGAGTTCAAACTCCCTGCAACCGTCCTTCCTCCTTAACCTGAAATACAAGAAGAAACCAACACAAAGGACAAGTTGTACAGCATATATCTACTCTATATGTTAGTGAGATTCATATAAAACATTAAATAAATCATAATGAATGCTTGTATAACAAATATTCTTCATACATTAAAGCATACACTAACACGTTTATTTCTGGAACAGCATGATACTTCTGTATTATAAATAGTACGTACAAAAGTAATCAAGAGGAGAGATCACCTGATCCTTCCAAGGCCTTCGCAGACCGTCGTCCGGATCCGTCCAGCCCTTGCCTCGCTAAGACTCCTTCCAAACCGGTGCATACGAGATAACATATAAAGGGATGTATATCTCAAGGAAACAAGGGTTTCCTGAAATGAACTGGGAAAGTGCAGGAGGCACGGGGAATCAAACTTGGATAGGGAACCAACAGAGTATAATATCAATACTTTCTCTCTCTCCCTTAGGCCATACACCTGAGGGCTTTTTATAGTCCCTCCAAGTAGTTTCAGCAGTTGGAAACAGTTGGCCACGGGCTGGGGTGGTTGAACTACCTGAGTAACCATCAACCCAGCGCGAAATTAGGGATTTTTATATATTTTTTTAATCATTAAAATGGCATACGCGGAAAAGTCTAGCTGTACTCGCGTATACACGCGGAAAAACACGGGCATAGTCGCGTATGGAGGATTTTACACTGTTTTTAAGTGAATTTGTCCAAGTCTGTAGGAATGGGTGCCCATAAAGCCATGAAGCAATCATGAATCATGTCAAGGTGAGAAATGATGCTATAACAGAGAGATATCTTGTCTTTGGGTTCACCACTCTTGGATTTTGGAGAGGTGAAGAGTTTTGAGGAGAAATTTGGCATGGGGGATGTCAAAGTAGCAAGCAGAAGCATGAGTAGAGCTTCACATTCTAGATCACCAGCGTTGTCACTAAGGAGGATTGATCCTTATTGGAGATCTTAGCTTTTGGTAGAGTACTCCAAGGATCTTGGTGCATGCATGATTCTTGATGACCTAGATGGAGATGACAGATACATGGTGGATGATGTGGTCATCCATTTACATGGCAGAGTCTTCTTGACTAGAGCTTCTAGTCTCAAGGAGAAATTTTTACATGCAGCACATGAGGACTTCTCTTCTCTGTACTTTGATGCATATTTCCAGTTGATGGAGGAGTTCACTTGGGAGGGAATTTAGCATGACATATTACAGCATATGGAGAGATGCATAGCCCGGATGGTGATGGAGAGGATGTCACAGCTGCCTTCCTACTCATTGGGAGTAAGGGAGAGTTTCCAGTTGAGCCATTTCAGCTCAAGACCTCAAGTACATGAAGGAGGAGGTACACTTTTACATTTTGTATTATACTTCTTTTCCTTATTTGAGCAGCGTGATGTATCAAGAATAATTGCTTCTTCTTGCATATTTTATGATGATGTACTTGCAGATGTACGGAGCAACAAGAGATGTTTTACCTTGGGTTTTCTTGAGAGGATATGGGTTGATCCTCTCCCATGTTTGGCATGATGTTTCGGGAATAGGTGATGGCACTATCATGGTGCAAAGGGGCTACTCCTTAGCCTTGGATGATCAGGAGGTACTTCCACTTTGGAAGGAATTTCCTATATATAGCAGCATTATGAGAGATGAATTTGACAATGGATATGTCAAAGAATGGAGCTATGAGTTGGCAGGAGCCTATTTACAAAGGCCAACAATGATAACACTTGGGAGCTTGGGTTTATTGATGGGGTGTTCCTAGGATCACTTTACATATAATGCACTTGGTGGAAAAGGAGGAGGTGCGAGTGATGGAGTAGTGGATGGAGATATCTATTACTGTGATATGTTATTCTTGACTTGGATTCCCAAGCATAAGAATAAGGATCCTCATGCAACATATGATTCATTTCTCTTCATGGGAGTATGTCATACCACTATGGAGGGCTTATTCATGGATCCTATCATCATCTTACTTTCAGTACATGGTAATAATTTTGTTTTTTCATCTATTGATTATCTAACAAATTATTTGCATGCTCTTACCATTTATATACAGTGCATTGCTCCACAAGAGGGAAATCCTCTCATTGGGCTTAATGGTCAATTTTGGGCCAAATTTTATGTTGGAGACAACCATCTCTTGTATGGCCTTGGGCAAGTGTTTTATTATTTTATGTATGCTCAGTAGATATACCAAGCCATTTACTATTCACTAGTAGATAGATGTAATGTCATACACAACTAGAAATTTGTCAAGAAACAACTTGCCATGTTATGTTTTGCCACAACAGTTAGAAAAACTGTGTTGTGACCACTTGGGAGACTGTTGGTACCTTCCAGCACTACATTAAACCTTTAGTATTCCTCTCATTTGGATGCCATATGGTGGTGATTTCCTTTTCATCATATATGGGTTGATTTGGGCCAGCATGATTCATAACGTTGGAGAGAAGATCTTTGGGGATCCAGTATTCTTCTTGCCACTTGAGGGCAACATTATTGCAGCCCAAGATCAACAGTTACTCTACACTTATCATAAGTGGAGAGAGGGAAAACGTGTGGTAGGCTATTTTTTCTACCATGTTCATTTCTTCAGCCCACCTACATTGCAGGAGCCAAAGGTGGAGGAGGATTTGCATGAGTTACCATTTTGGAGGGTGGCTCATTTTTTATGGATGATAGCCTGGGGATGGAGGATCCACATGGGAATGATGGTTCCTAATGCATTTCAGATCCCATGCCTCAAAGGGACCTCTATCCAGCACAATGTTTCCTCCATGGATATCTTACTTTTACATGATGATAGTTGTTTGGGATGCTCACCAAAACCTAGCTTGCATACTTGGGAGGGGCAACTTGGAGATGTATTGATGAGACAAAATCTTGTTCCTTGGAGGATTTTATCATATGAGGATGCTATAGGAGAATGAGAGGTGGTTCTTCAGTTCTATTCTTATATTTTTTTGAGGACAAGCAACATTTGGGAGGGGAGGATTGTAATATTCCAAAATTAGCATGCAACTAATTGGAATATTGAATTTTGCTTTTGACACCTAGGAGATGAATAAATGGGTAAGGAGGCCCATACTTTTCTAAAATAGGAATAAGTCCCTCATGATGTGAAAATGGATCATAATAATAGATTTATTTTTCACCCTCATGTTGTAACAGGGGAAAATACAAGTGTACAAGATCAAGTTTGACCAAGTCAACAATGGTAGAATGAATGGTGGAGATCATCTATGGAGACAGCGCAATGATAGTGGGAGGAAGATTAATTGGTGGAGGAAACCCTAATGAGTGGGACCCAAGATGAGAAGGCTTCCACTTGTTTATAAGGATGGAAATGCAGCCATAGCAAGACATGATGTGGATTATTGATTTTTTGGTCTATGAGACTATTGTGCATTCTTCAGTTGTTTAGTTGAGATTGTTGTACTGCTTAACGCAAGGATTTCCTGTTTATGAATTCCATTTCCTTTTTTGAGAGGCCTCTTGATGGATCTTGCACTTCATTTCTCCACATTTATACTTGAGGCCAAGCTACCTCCTTCAGCTACAACGCAGTTTCTATTTAGAGTTGGGTTGTGTTGTAGGGTGTTGCAGTGGAGGGTTGAGAACACCACTTCTGAAGCTTTTTTTTCAGAGGAGGAAGCTTTCTTTACTTTGGGAGATCAATGAGGAATATTTTGGAGCTTATTTTACATCTTGGCACTTGGCCAATCTGTTTTCTATCACCTACAATGCAGTACCTCTCCTTGACTGCGTTATTTCAGTGAGTATTTGCATTGAGGGGTTGCAATGTTTGATTAGCCTTTGTATTAGCCTTTGTATTTAAATTCGATGTCGATTAGCCTTTGTATTTAAAAACCCCTGATCATATTATTTTTTCATATAACCCGTGGGCCCACCTTTGGCACCTAAACCCATTGAGTAAACTATCCCGATCCATTTTTTCCTTTGTAAAAAAAAAAAACCCATTTTTCCAAAGTTTTGGTCTAGAGAACTAAAGTCACATGTTAATATGAAATGGTTAGATCAAAAAGACCCGATCGTGAAATCGCATCGGGGAATTTCAAATGGGTTGATTAAAAGACCCGCATCAAACTTTCCGATGCGATTTGGTCTTATATATATATAAACTCCCCCCCCCCCCGTCTCTCTACTACATATGACTTTTACCCGGGACCAAGTGTTAAAAGATCCCAGGCGCCAATCGCATCACAATATTCCGATGGGTTGATTGAAAATCTCGGGCCTCAAAGCTCCGATTGTGATTGGACCTTGTTATATAAAGCCTCGGGCCCATTTTATTTCATATATACAACGGCCCCGCAGTCGGGTGCCGGCCATTTCATATATAAATATCCCGCCCCGATCCATAAAAACCTTTGTTTTATTTAAACTTTGGATTTTGTATATTATAAGGGTTTTTTCCACCGGTTCATTTCAAAACTAATCCTCGTCGTTTATCATAATTCAATCAAATGACTAGCGCTCAATCGCATCGGCCCTTCCCCCGATTGCACAATCGCATCGACCCTTCTCCCGATCGTGCAATTGCATCGGCCCTTCTCCCGATCGCGCAATCGCATCGCTTCACTTCTGACTTCCAATTACGATACCCCGATTTATTCTCCACCGTTGATCTAATCTTTAGATCAACGGTCTGCACTTCATCGCATTGCATGTTTCAATCGGTGCATTTACTCGCCACTCTCGATTACGATCCCCCGATTGCGATCCTCCGATTGAATCTGGACCGTCCACGTGTCCAGATCGGACGGTCCAAAATCACTCCGCCTTATTTCTTCTCCCCGCTCTCCTTTTTTCCTTTTCTATGCAGATCTCCACCGTTGGATGCTTTCATCCAATGGCTACGCTCCTTCCACGCCTTCTGAAAGCAGTTAAACCTTAAAACGCAGGTTTTTCTAATATTTTGTGTATGTTGCAGGGATTAATGGTTTTTCCATTTATTCGAAAGAAATGTTGAGGGCCAGAGAAGACGTTTTTCGTGCCTTTGATTTATCATGGAGACTATTCGCAAGGTTTGGATTCGATGTTTTATCAATTCTTCATGGGCATTGATGCCTTTAAAAGCCCAGCGCGGCCCTGCAGATCGACAAGACACTGTGATTTAAATCACATTCAAAAGAGTATCAGTTCTTGAAGAAATAGCACAGCAGAATGAATATTGAAGACAAATTTTGGAATTACGACTAATAATAATTATCAAAATCCTAATTCCCAGAATTAAAACACAATTAAGGGAACATCATGAGTGTTTAACAGACGGCAAGGCTTCCACCGCCACATCTGAGGCCACATCTGAGGTGAATTGATTCCTCAGCTACCATAAGTGCCACCTGTTCCTCAAGCATTCAAAACAGAGGCCGAAGTTATTGATCGAATGAAGATATTCGCCTCAGTGCAGCCAGAAAGTTACTTCTGCAAGGAACTTGATGAAAAAAATATCTGCAGAGTTACTCCAAACATGACACGGAGCCTTAAAGTCAATAAAAGCTCCCACCGAGCTTAATTCATAAATGTAAAACAGTTAATACAGACAGAATTTTTGTAAGCTTCTCCATCGAGCCCCTTAAAGGCCGAGAAGTCTTGGATCTGTATTAATTGTCCTGAGAGATCTTTTATCAGATCTCACCTCCTCATTCTTTTATAAATACTTCTGTAGAAGATGAGAAACTATTGGTTGCAAAACTTTGAAATACATTCGAGCTTAAAATTCTGATTGTAAATAGTGTTCACTAGCCCTTGGAGCTCTGCTTGTGATAGATTAGTTAGGCTGAATAGTGAAGATGATTGCTGAACTGAAACATTGGACTTGAAGACTGTAACTAGTTTGACATCAATAACAACCTGTTTCTTGGGATCCTGGTCTATATCACTAGCAAAGTGCCCCTCTCTTTGTTATTGTTTTCCTTCTATGTATGTCATATTGTTCACTATTCTCTAATAAAGAACAACATTTATAGAGTTAGGACCTACTGTATATGAGTAACCTTCTCTGACTGAAAAGCTTTATCTCAATGTTTTCCTCCAATTTTTTTATTTAAGAATGATTTAATACAGTTTAAGCAGTTAGGAATGTTGGAGTTCCCTCGTCCTACTATTTTCTTTAAACATTGTTCTTGAAAGTTATTTTCCTTATTTTCTTATTAAAGTTAGACTAGAAAGTGAGGGTTTGCCCTATTTCTAGCTTATATTCTCCAAAGGCAGATTCTGAAAGTTTCCCTTGGTGTTAACTGAAAGCAGACTAGGTTTAAAAGTACTTTATCTGATCTTAAGTTTATACTCTGTCTTCTCTTATATGTTTTCATACTTTCTGAAGGTAATTATGTGGATTACTGGATTGTTTGTCAATTAAGATGCTTTAATACAAACTTGCCCAAGAGGTCAATGGTTAGCCCTGCACTTGGTTGGTTTTAAACAGTTACTTAAGAGGCTTTTCTTGTTTGGACTGACTATAAATCCTTTGTGAAATTATTATTAGTTTCCACCTCTCCAACACTTTACTGTTTCCATTCCATCATTTTAATCTCAATAATCTTGTGATATAGATGACTTCCCCCTTGGATCACTCTTGATGTTGTTGCTCAATTAAAGCCCTGTTATGACTCCATATCCCAATGGACTAAAAACCAGTGTTATATCTATCTTTTTAGCCATAGTTGTTCTATTCACTTGTAACTTCTCACCTTTGAAACTTTTTTGCACTTAGAACTTTCTCCTCAAAATAATAATCATGCTCAACCATCCAAAAACAAAACAAAACCTTGGCCTTCATAACTAGCCTAATATTATTACCCCAAATTTCAAAGACAAATCCATATTTATACATATTGGAGAGATCCATCTTTGGATTCAGGAGGGCTAGATTCTAGAATCCCAAAGTTGGTTGAAACGATGTTTCTCCCTGAGATCGGACTTTGCCAAACTTGCTGATTACAGGGAGCTAACATTTCTAGCGACTCCGCTGGGGATTTTTGAGTTCATAGTTGCTTGGCCAGCTTTTATAGACTCTTTAGTTTTCCATACAACCATAGAAACACAGAAAAACCTAAAAAAAAAAATCAAATTGGTATTCAATAAACATGGTGGTGGACCATAAGACCTTTTACCTCTGAAAAGAGCTAAAAAATTCCACTTGGCGACTCCAAAATCCTGAACAGACCTTAAGACTCCACTGGGAAGAACCCTTATCATTATAATATCTTTCAAACTTAGTCAAAAGACTGGAGGATTAAATTTTTTTGTAAAACAGACTAGTTAACCTCTCAAATATTTTCATACCTGGTTGAATTTGTCTTGTTTATTTGGGTCTGAAAAACATAGCATAGTGGCTCCTAGAAAGATTCACACTAGAGCTCATCCTGACCCTGATCCACCTGAAGTAGTTGATAACCCAGAAGGTATCCTTAGGAAGTCTCCTAAGATTAAATTATCAACTATTTTCAGATCACCCTTGAGAGCTAATCCAGTTCCTGAAAACCTTGCAGCTCTACAAGAGTCATATGGTGGTGGACCATAAAAAATTTTACCTCTGAAAAGAGCTAAAATTTTCCACCTGGTGACTCCACACTCTGAAAATCCCAGAAGACCGAATGACTCCACTGGTAGAAGACCCTGAACTGATTGACTAGACACAATGACCTCTTTCTTGATTTACAAACATGATTCCAAGAATACAACAAAGATATGCCCCAATGAGTAGATATCATATCCCTGGGTTTCCACATAAGATGCCCCAGGTGAATTGGGATGACAACCTGCCTATTTTTCAAGGTGAAAAGTTTGATGACCCTTTATTACATCTCATAAAATTTCATATACATGTATGGAGGTTGAAAGTTGAATGGCATGAAGACTGCCTAATGAAAATGTTTATGTTAACATTAGAAGGAAAAGCTAGGGATTGGTATGAATGCTTGAGATCTAGTAGTTTGTTTTCTTTAAGAGACCTTGAATATGTGTTCTATGATAACTATAAAGAAAACACTACATCATTATCATTGGGTGCAATATATTATGATCCATCACAAAACATCACCCAACACATTATAGATAATGAGGAAGCTTTGGAAGAGATGCATCCTGAAGATATTTTAACAGCCATTCATGAGTTTAATCTCCTATTGAAAAATTTTAAGAACATAGATGGATCAGTTGAGGAAGAGATGACCCAAGAAATAAAGAACATCCCTCAAGATATCCCTAGAAACTCAGATATTGATTCATCATCCCTTATAGTTGAGGCTCAAGAAGACATTCAGCCTCAAAATCAGTCTTCACAAGAGACAAAGAACTGTTGTACTTATGTTCAAAGGGACATGGAAACATCTTCCCCTTTGACAGAGAAGGAAATAGATCAGACTATTTATAAACAGTCAGCCTTTGAAACTTTCTGCAAAACAAACACTCTTGCCCATTTACATAGAGAACTTTGTTGTACAGATTTAGAAAGTTCTTTTGTAGATCAGAATGAAGAAGGACCTACTGATAACCCAGTATGTTTGATTGGTAGTATTACTTATATTTGCGATTCTCCTAACTTTGATCTATCTAGTGATGATTCTTCTCAAACAAAGATTAATTTTGTAGGATCATCATTAGCAGATTTATGCAAGGAAGATCAACTCCTTCAAAAGAGTAATGAGCCAGTGTAGAATATTTATGATACTGATGATGAAAGTTTTCAAAGTCTAGAAGCGAGTGAAGATTCATTGGATCTTTGCTCTGTTTCATTTCAGATCATCATTAATAGTTTCCATGTGATTGGGAATCAACAGACTTTCAGCTCAAAGGATGAGGAGGAAAGAAACGAAGAAATTTTTGGGTAGTTGGAAATCAAGGAGCTTTCTCTTGAAAAATAGGAAGCAATTAAACATACCCTTGCTCAAGAATATAATAACCTCCTCATAGAGTACATTCCACTAAACCAGAGCATACTAGGGCTACAAGAGAACAACACTGCCAAATATGATGAGTCCTCCAGTTCAGATGATGATAAAGAAGAGGGAGAGAAACAAATACCAGACTATCCTGCTGTGGATATACCATCTTCCCAAGAAGAGACTTCTCCCTTCATTAATGTCAAAACGTCATCCAAAGAACCTGAATGTATATTAGAAGCAAGCATATGTTTAGAGAAAGAAAATATTTCACTGTTTGCTATTGTGCAGGTTAAAGATGACGATACTTCCAAGCTACATACTGAAGAGATAGTCCTCAAAGATGATGTCTTGGAAGTAGATAACCTACCAATTTTGGAGGACCATAAAGAAGAGAATCTTCATCTTTTATTTATTGATCCTATGGAAGAGTGTGTGGAAATCCCAACTGGCTCAAATTATCAAGCAGTGATCCTTTGCAAGAGCCAGAGACATGAAAATCTGTCACCTTATGTGTTAGCCTTGATATTGAAGGTCAATCTTCAATATGTTCTATGGATACCTCTGACAAGCAACCAGAGTTTCTACTTCTTCTTAAAATTACTCAACTGGCTGCATTGGCATTTTTGTATCATATGATAAATGTAAATACTCCATGTTTAGAATAGGTTAGATAGGAATGTCAATAAAGCTCAATTCTGAGCATGTAGTTAGTTTTTTTTTTCAGCTTTGAAGAAAAATCAAAGAATCAAAAATAAAAAAAAATAAAAAAAGAAAGAAAAGAGGGCAAATTGTGAAAACAAGAAAGGTACAGCCCCATACCAAAAAAGAGAAACAATTCTGAAAGTGTGCAAGCTTAAATGCCACTCCTGAATAACACACTTCTAGTTAGTCAAACAACCTAAACTTGACTAATTAGCTTTAAATTTTCTGCTGATAGGATAGTAAATTCGATTTTCCAAACTGTGTAATCTTGGCTTATCAGTAGATAGTTTAGAATAGAAATTAAAGGTTCAAACAAGATCAAAATCTGAACCTAAGGTTTCAAAAAGAAATGACTCAAATCTGTTTTAGTTTTTCTGAGTTAAAAAGAAGTAAATCTGGTTCTAAATAGATCAAAATCTGAACCAATTGATAGAAGAAAAACAGCTCAAAACAAGAGTCAAAACAGAGCTGTAAAAAGAGAAGGCCATGATGAGAAACTTTCAGATCTTAAGCCTTCCATTTTTTATTTAATTTTCTACAAAATAAATGTCTATGTGCAGCTTGTCTTTCATGCCATGGACCAGCATCAAGTTAGACTGTTTAACCCTGACTTGAATGCTTTTTATATTTTTGTTGTAGAAATTAGAGAATAAAATCTATTAGACTGTTTAATCCTAACAGATTGATAGAATAGGTAGAGAATCATATGGGCTCAACTGTTTAATCTGAGTCCATGGAGAAATAAGGAGTAGAAATAGATTATATTTCCTGCTTTCGAAAGAATAAAATGTTGTGAAAAGAGTTTGCCAATCCAAGTGCACTCTGATGAAGAAAAAATGCTAGATCAGTAGGATTGGGTAGGTGGAAAATTTGTATTGATGAAGGTCCATTATTTACATAGCTGCTAATATGTTTTCAGAGAAGATCATCCCAGCAAAGGAAGGGCAGCCCAATGGATCAGGCACAGGTCAACCTCCTAGAGAACATAACGGATGAGGCACAAGTTAGCCTCCCAGAGAAAGCGAGTCTAAAGTTCTTGATGCCTTCAAGAAGGCACCATCCCCAAGTGGAGCCACTGTTAGCCACCTATAAAATTTGTTATACCAAAAGGTGGCTAAGACTTTTTGAGCCTTCAAGAAACAAATTTTGTTGCTAAAAAGTGTTGGCTCTTCAAGACCTTTGAAGGCCTCATGCCTCTGTCCGAAATCTTCATTGTTGTTCCCATTGTTATACTCAGAAATTCTGTTGATTTCATGAGAAGAAATTGCTGAAAAAAACCATCTTTTTCCCCTTCTCCCACTCAAAACTGACCTCATTTGCTTCCCCTTTTTCTCCATAAAAAATCCTTTGTTTTCATGATTCCTCTTCTTCCATTCATGAAAATCCATTTTATAAGGTTAAAAACTCACTCTTTAACCTTACCGAAACCCCCAAATCCATTGAAAACCTTCAAAATTTTCATGAAAAATACATGTTTTTTTACATAAGGGCTCAAGCCCCCTTGGGCTGAGTTTCAAAACCACTTCCCCCACATGCCCACACCCTGGAACCAGGCGCTAAACCCATATGGCACTTATTGGCATCGGAAACTTTTGGCGAGCGCATATGTTATATTACATGAAACCCCGATGTGATCAACTCCCTTTGTTATAAACTCTAGATCTCATGCTTCCTTTGTGAAAAACAAAGAGTTATAGTCCCGAGCGCTTATCGCATCGGAAACTTTCGATGGTGCGTGAGTTTTGTGTTACGTATAAAATCCGATGCCGATTAGCCTTTGTATTTAAAAACCCCCCGATCATATTATTTTTTCATATAACACGTGGACCCGCCTTCGGCGTCTAAAACCATTGAGTAAACCATCCCAATCCATTTTTTCCTTTGTAAAAAACAAAAACCCATTTTTCTAAAGTTTTGGTCTAAAGAACTAAAGTCACGTGTTAATATGAAATGGTTAGATCAAAAAGACCCAATCGCGCAATCACATCAGGGAATTTCAAATGGGTTGATTGAAAGACCCACATAAAACTTTCCGATGCGATTGGGTCTTATATATATATATAAACTCCGCCCCCCCCCCCCCCCCCCCTCCCCCCCACCTCTCTACTACATATGACTTAAACCCGGGACCAAGTGTTAAAATATCCCAAGTGCCAATTTCATCGCAATATTCCAATGGGTTGATTGAAAATCTCGGGTCCGAAAGCTCCGATTGCGATTGGCCCTTGTTATATAAAGCCCCGAGCCCATTGTATTTCATATATCCAATGGCCCCGCAGTCGGGCGCCAACCATTTCATATATAAATATCCTGCCCCGATCCATAAAAACCTTTGTTTTATTTAAACTTTGGATTTTATATATTATAAGGGTTTTTTCCGTCGGTTCGTTTCAAAACTAATCCCCGCCATTGATCATAAGCCGATCAAACGACCAGCGCTCAATCGCATCGGCCCTTCTCCTGATCACGCAATCACATCGGGCCTTCTCCCAATAACGCAATCGCATCGCTTCACTTCTGACTTCCGATTGCGATACCCCGATTTATTCTCCACCGTTGATCTAATCTTTAGATCAACGGTCTGCGCTTCATCGCATCGCATGTTTCAATTGGTGCATTTACTCGCCACTCCCGATTGCGATCCCTAGATTGCGATCCTCCAATTGAATCTGGACCGTCCACATGTCCAGATCAAATGGTCCAAAATCACTCCACCTTATTTCTTCTCCCCACTCTCCTTTTTTCCTTTTCTATGCAGATCTCCACCGTTGGATGCTTTCATCCAACAGCTATGCTCTTTCCCCGCCTTCTGAAAGTAGTTAAACCTTAAAACACAGGTTTTTCTAATATTTTGTGTATATTGCAGGGATTAATGGCTTTTCCATTTATTCGAAAGAAATGCTGAGGGCTGGAGAAGACGTTTCCGTGCCTTTGATTTATCATGGAGATTATTCACAAGGTTTGGATTCGATGTTTTATCACTGCTTCATGGGCATTGATGCCTTTAAAAGCCTAGCGCGGCCCTGCACATTGACAAGACACTGTGATTTAAATCACATTCAAAAGAGTATCAGTTTTTGAAGACATAGCACAGCAGAATTAAGATTGAAGACAAATTTTGGAATTACAGCTAAGAATAATTATCAAAAGCCTAATTCCCAGAATTAAAACAAAATTAAGGGAACATCATGAGTGTTTAATAGACGTAAAGGCCTCCACCGCCACATCTGAGGTGAATTGATTCCTCAGCTACCATAAGTGCCACCTGTGCCTCAAATCATTCAAAACAGAGGTCGAAGTCATTGATCAAATGAAGATATTCGCCTCAGCGCAGCCAGAAAGTTACTTCTGCAAGGAAATTAATGAAAAAAATATCTGCAGAGTTACTCCAAACATGACACAGAGCCTTAAAGTCAGTAAAATCTCCCACCAAGCTTAATTCATAAATTTAAAACAGTTAATAGAGACAGAATGTTTGTAAACTTCTCCATCGAGCCCCTCAAAGGCCGAGAAGTCTTGGATCTGTATTAATTGTCCTGAGAGATCTTTTATCAGATCTCACCTCCTCATTCTTCTATAAATACTTCTGTAGAAGATGAGAAACTATTGGTTGCAGAAATTTGAAATACATTTGAGCTTAAACTTCTTATTGTAAATAGTGTTCACTGGCCCTTGGATCTCTGCTTGTGATAGATTAGTTAGGCTGAATAGTGAAGATGATTGCTGAATTGAAACATTGGACTGGAAGACTGTAACTGGTTTGACATCAATAACAATTTGTTTCTTGGGATCCTGGTCTATATCATTGGTGAAGTGCCCCTCTCTTTGTTAATTTTTTCCTTCTATGTATGTCATATTGTTCACTATTCTCTGATAAAGAACAAAATTTATAGAATTAGGACCTATTGTATATCAGTAACCTTCTCTGACTGAAAAGCTTTATCTCAATGTTTTCCTCCAATTTGTTTATTTAAGAATGATTTAATATAGTTTAAGCAGTTAGGAATGTTGGAGTTCCCTTGTCCTACTATTTGCTTTAAAAATTGCTCTTGAAAGTTATTTTCCTTATTTGATTATTAAAGTTAGACTAGAAAATGATGGTTTGCCCTGTTTCTAGCTTCTATTCTCCAAAGGCAGATTCTGAAAGTTTCCCTTGGTGTTAACTGAAAGTAGACTAGGTTTAAAAGTACTTTATCTGATCTTAAGTTTATACTCTGTCTTCTCTTATATGTTTTCATACTTTCTGAAGGTAATTATGTGGATCACTAGATTGTTTTTCAATTAAGTTGCTTTAATACAAACTTTCCCAAGAGGTCAATGGTTAGCCCTGCACTTGGTTGCTTTTAAACAGTTACTTAAGAGGCTTTTCTTGTTTGGACTGACTATAAATCCTTTGTGAAATTATTATCAATTTCCACCTCTCCAACACTTTACTGTTTCCATTCCATCATTTTAATCTCAATAATCTTGTGATATAGATGACTTCCCCCTTGGATCACTCTTGATGTTGTTTCTCAATTAAAGCCCTGTTATGACTCCATAGCCCAATGGACTAAAAACCAGTGTTATATCTATGTTTTTATCCATAGTTGTTCTATTCACTTTCAACTTCTCACCTTTGAAAATTTTTTGCACTTAGAAATTTCTCCTCAAAATAATAATCATGCTCAACCATCCAAAAACAAAACAAAACCTTGGCCTTCATAACTAGCCTAATATTATTACCCCAAATTTCAAAGACAAATCCATATTTGTACATATTGGAGAGATCCGTCTCTGGATTCAAGAGGGCTAGATCCTAGAATCCCAAAGTTGGTTGAAACGATGTTTCTCCCTGAGATCGGACTTTGCCAATCTTGTTGATTACAAGGAGCTAACCGTAGGACAAAAATTTTAGGCTAAGAATTTTTTTTTAGAGGCACCTTATCTCTGTCTGCTCTCTATTACTTGTATGTTTTCCTTTGCTAGGTCAGATTAGAGAATCCTTGAATGTTATCTAGTCCCACTTATGTTTTTTTATATTAAAGATGATTTGATGAAGCCAATGTCAAAGTAGTTCATGTTTAGCCCTGTTCTTTGATGTAACTTAAACATTTTTTTAAGGTCTTTGCTTTGAAGTATTGCTGATTAGGTTTAGCTAAAGAGGTTTATGATTTGCCATGACCTTTTGCTCATATTAAATGGTTGCTTTTGAGGTCTTTGTAGTTTGATTAATGAAGTTAGGAGTTACCTATTATTTGATCTTTGATATATGTTTATCTTAAATGTTTTCTTAGCTTGAAGGTGAAATGACTAGAATATTTACAAGTTTCTTTACTTCTATAGTTCACTGGATTGTTGTATTAGTGCTTACTTGCTAGGGTTTAGTCAAAGAAGCTATTAGTATGCCCTGTCTTTGTTTATTTCTTTATTCTTAGTAATATTAAAGGCCATTCTTATTAAAGTATTTATTGAAGGATTCTTAACTGCCCTTTTGCATCTACTATGTTCACAATTTAATGTTCACCTCACTCACATAAAATTTTAGTTCCATTTAACTTTGTTAGACTTGCCCTGTGATATACCCTTGACCTATTGTTACACTTCTCAAGACTTTTTGCAAACTCCATAGCCCAATGGTTTAAAACTCTCTCACTCTATCTATTTTTCTTGACAACCTACCCAACCAACCAAATAAACAAACAAACCCTAATCCTTATAACTAGCCTAAAATTAAACCCTAAAATCTATCAAGTTACATCCTTTACACAAGTATAGAGAGAGCCCTCTTTGAGTCCAGGAAGGCTAGGTCGTAGGAATCCAAAGACTAGTTTGATGTTACCCTTGTACATTTGGTCTTTCCAATCTAACAAATTACGGGGACTTAACATAATGGTGATCACAGTGGGACCCTGAGTTAGTAACATCCTAAGTATACCTTAAGAACTCTCAAACCCCTAACAAACTTAGAAAACCAA
The DNA here is from genome assembly GCA_034641835.2 of Pinus albicaulis. Taxonomy (NCBI): domain Eukaryota; kingdom Viridiplantae; phylum Streptophyta; class Pinopsida; order Pinales; family Pinaceae; genus Pinus; species Pinus albicaulis. The sequence goes on along the minus strand of CM076578.1, from coordinate 25,683,035 downwards.
GTTTTAGCCAAGAGTAGTGTCTAATTGATTCACCATACTAGAAAAATGATGACTCAACTAGAGAACACCCATTAAAAGTCTTAGTGTTACATAAAGAAAATTAGAAACCCAAAACATCTCTAGATTGGTTTTTGAATTGTTGATGGTGGACAAAAAGCCAACCCTCAAAGCAGTAAACCTCATCCACCTGGTGAATCCACTGGCCTCCAGTAGGCCTACTAACTCCACTAGTTCTCATAGACTCCCCTAGGAATGCACTAATAATTCATAACAGTGTAAAATCCAGTCACCCTTTGTGTGAACTTAGTATTCTTGCAGATAGGTCTGTTTTCAAGACACTCCTTAAAAAAAAAATAAACAAAAAATTCAACCTCTCTGCATTATTGGGTCTGAAATCTGGCTTCACAAAGGTTAAGCACCAAATCTCACCCTGACCCTAACCCTCCTACCATAGTTGATGATCCAGAAAGAATCTTGTGGAAAACTTCTAGGACTGAAGATTCAACTACTGTTAGGACCATTCACAAAGCAGGTTATGTCCCTGAAAACCTCACAGACTTGCAAGATCCCCAATTTGACTTATACCACAGAAGAAATATTTTTAGAACTAAGTCTCAAAGTGGGATAGACCAGACAGAACTTGAGCCTATATATTTGCAGCAGAGTCCTAGTAGGGAAGCCTCTCCTTATACTCCTCTTGATTTTCAGCTTCTTCAAAACTTTGGCTCTTTTTATTCCAAATCTGCTAAATCTCAGTTTGTTGGTCCAAGTACATTTACCACCCCCATTCACACATCCATTGTGAAAAACACTCCATTTCATCCTCCACCTCCTCTCACAAACCCCCCTCTTACAAACCCCCCTTGGGTTTCTTTACCTCCAATCATGGCAGCATTGTTTCCCCCATTGGTTTTACCCCAACCTTTACTGCCCATGCCTCAAGACTACCAATCCAAAATTCCCCACTTTACTGGAGCTTACTCTACCATTTCCCAATAGCATGTAGACAGGATGAATGATGCATTTGAATACCAGGATATAGAAGAGGAGACCATAAAAATGATAATGCTTGCCCAAAGCTTAGGAGGAGAAGCAAAGAAATGGTTCAAAAACTTAACTGCTAATAGCATAAATGAACTCCCTTCTATTTATCAAGCATTCCTAAACAAGTGGGAGATTAAGAAAAACCCTCTCCAAACCCTCTTAGAGTATAACAACCTTAAGATAAATGCTGGGGAAAGTGTCCAAGACTACTACACTAGGTTCAATAGTGTATACAATGCACTCCCACCTCATATGAAACCCCCACAAGGCCTAGCCTTATTAAAATTTCTAGAGGGTTTTGATCCAGACATGACCTACCAATTGAGAGAAAGAGATCCCCTAACCTTAAAAGACATTCAAAGGGGAGCTATGTGTGTAGAAGCCAATATAATTGAGAATAGGGCTAATTTGAGGTCAGAAAAGAAAGTTACATACAAATATGAAGCCATAGCCTCCAGATCTGATGCCAAAATTGACAATCTAGTCAGAGTAATGGAAAGGATGATGGATAAAATTAGTTTGAATGAAAGAGCACCCCCTAGGGAAAACCAAGAAAATCCCCAAAACAGAAATAGAAACCAAAACTTAAGAAGGGACCCTCCTCAAAACAGACCAAGAGACAATAACCAGCAAATCAAGCCTCCTTTCCAAGACAACTATGTAGATGAAGAGGAAAGATAGACTGAAGAGCAGGAAGAAAATCATGTAAATCTGATAGGCTCTGATAATGACGGTGATGCTTTTCTCACAGAAGAATAACAAGGGCTCTTTTCCTCAAACCAAACAAATAGAACATATAAGGATTCTGAAGAGTACAAATTAGGATTTGAAAATGCCATAATGGAGGTTCATAGACAATATGACCTTAGGAGTAAGAAAACCTAGGATGCCTCCAAGAAAAAAAAACTAGAAACTATTTTTAGAAAGACCCCTGAAAACGTCCTTAAGAAGACAGCAGAAAACATCAACATGATGGCTAAGACCCCTAATCAAAACAAAGACAAAACTATCCCACATAATGGTGACCCAAGCTTCCCTAGTGCATCAACTAGTGGCCCTGGAAAAACTGCTCCAAATGATAGTCCTAATAAAAATCAGCAAACCAAAGTTGCTAAAAAGACTATGTGTGATAAAACTGATGTAAATATTCCAAAAACACTAGCACAATTTAGTTTTTCTGGTGATATTGCCAAGATAAAAATAAACATACCTCTTACTGAACTAGTAACTTAGGATGTATATAGGTCCCAAGTTTTGAAATCTTTGAACATAGGAAATGACACCTAAACTCTGAATTTAACTGATGACAAGCAAGATTTGTTGTTTGGACCTGAGGTAGAGGGAAAATATCAAGAAGGAGTTGTCCCTCCCTTCTATGTTAGCTTAAAAATTCATTACAAAATCTTGCACAATGTTATGCTAGACTCTGGTGCCTCACACAATCTCATGCCCAAGGTGGTGATGGAGAGATTAGGCCTCGAAATAACCAAACCTTACAAAGACTTATGCTCTTTCGATTCAAGCAGAGTCAAATGTTTGGGTTTAATTAAGGATCTATGTGTCAATCTGGCACAAATACCTGCTAAGAGTCTAGTTATGGACATTGTAGTGGATGACATTCCCCCAAAGTATGGCATGCTTTTATTTAGATCATGGTGAGCCAAACTCCAAGGAAACCTCCAAATGGACATGTCCTATGCTACCATCTCGATGTTTGACCAAAAAAGGAGATTTTACCGGGAATCTCACATGAAATACATGTTTAGCAGCCAAGATAGGCCAAACAACACTCCTCTTTATTCCATCCATTCAGACCTTGACTCATTTATCTTGTACAATGAATATGGCATTAATGAACAAGTAAATTAAAATGAGAAAGAGCTAGGCCTACCAGAACAGTCAAACCAAACACCAAATGAAGAACTTGACAGACAAAACTCTAGCAGCCCTGAACAACAACATAGTGGCGACTCTGAACTTGAAACACTTTGGAACATGAGATTTGATGGCTCTTGTGGCAAAACTAGTTCAGGAGAAGGTGTCTGGATACATAACACCAACGAAGGCCACTACTACAAACTAGATTTCAATGCACAAATAATATTGTAGAGTATGAGGCTCTTCTCCTTGGTTTACATTTGCTAAAAAACATAGGAGCTAAGAATATCTTTGTTCAAGGAGATTCTGAGCTAATCATTAGACAAATCAAGGGAGAATATTCAACCAAGAATCCTAGGCTAAGAGAATACAAGAATCATGCCTTAGACCTCCTAAAAACTTTTGAGAAGTATGAACTTACCTCCATCCCTAGAGCTCAAAACAGCCTTGCCAACGAACTTGCCTTTTCTGCCATCACTTGCCAAATACCCCATGCCAATGAACAATAAACTGTAAAAGTAAAAAATATGCCTACAGTACCCGACAACATATATTATTGTATTTGAAGGTGATAAAAAAATTGATGATTTCCTACAATCTAAGAATGAATTTTCGATACCAAAACGAAGCTTAGATCATGAACAAGATTGCCCAAATGAAGAACAAACACCCAAAACAGAGCCATTTCCTACTGCTAATATAAATCTTCTAGAACACTTTCATTAGGCCAAATTTTCTACGAACCCGGATAAAAAAGAACTTGAGGTGTTGCAATGCAAAGATAACTCATTAACAAGAGGTCTTTCCCCCTTATAAGAGTTGTTTGACTTCAATGATGTTGCTAGGAATTGATCCAATTTTAGATTATTAAAATTGTATCGAAATTATCCAGACAACCAAGATGGTTATTTGGAATTTAGTAATTATCGATTATGTAATAATTCAGGTATTGATCAAGATGGTCATCAAATTTGTGAGTTCAAATGTTTGACATCGACAGACATCAACTTCAGTTTTGACACCAGCAAATATGTTTCAAAAGTGCCAATCAATACATCTTCAAGTCGACCTGCGACAAAAACAACAAGTTTGTCAAAAGACTTATGTAATAAAACTTATCCTAATTCTTAAATGTAAAGGTCAAAATGTCGGTAATCCGCTTTGTAAACCTTATTGGATAAAAAAATATCCTAAGGTAAAAGGGACTAAGTTTAAATCTTAAGTCCCAGGTTTAAGTCCTAAGGACTAGCGCTAAGACATTAGTGTCAAATGAAAACATAGATTGTAAAGACCTAAGTCTATTCCTAGGACTAAATATCAATTAAAGTCCTAAATTCTAAGGTGTCAAATGAAAATACCTAAACTTAAAACTAAATTATAGCGCAAAGTTCATAAACCTTTGTAAAAAGGTTCGGAGGTTGGGTTTAATACCATGTTGTAAGAGACTATGTCTAAGTCTAAAATTCCTAGCACTATATTTAAACCTTTTCATAAACCTTAATATAAGGTTTGAAAGATGATGTAAAACCTTAATATAAGGTTCGGGAGATGGGTTTTATAAAACCTATGATATAAAATTTATTATAAGGTTGAAAAAATTAGCGCAAAGGATAAAGGTTTGGATGTCGGGCATAAACATATTTCAATGGTTCGGGTTATGTTAAAACACCACAGTGTTAGCTCCTGACCACAGCGGACCACCAGCGAAGACCACCAACAAAAACAGTGTCGGAGATATATTATGTGACATGTATAAAGACGACAGCAGTTTAGCTTCTGACCGCATCAGGAAATGTTACAACATGTGAGCAGTTGTAAACCACAGGAGGAAAACGTAACAACGCGCAAAGACCATGTCGAGAAGATAAGCCATGTGAATGCAGGTTCATCGGAACCGCCAGAGGTAACCATGACCGCTGGACCTAGCCGTCGGGATCGACCATAACCGCCGGATCAAATCTCTGTTTACATGTCCAATTACTCTGCCCGGTTTGTACTGTCCGACCGATTAATAAGCCGTTTGATATATCCAAAGTTTTAAAATGGTTATTTTAATTTAAATACAACACTAAGGATTGGGGATTAATCCCTAGGTGTATGATTAATATAGGGATTTGATCCCTTTTCATAAATGATTGCTCAACCAATTTCTAAAATGGGAAAAACAGAGGTTCGAGGCAGATTTGTGAATCCATGAAAGCATGAACTCCTCATATATAAAGAGAAGAGTGTTCTTTATATGAAGGGAAAGTGGCGAGAGGGAAAGGAAGAAAGAGTTTATTCAACTTCAAGATGAATTAAACTCTCTTACATTGTATATCACTTAACTTGGTAGTTAGTTTTGGTTGTTGCAGGTTTATATGAAGGAGGAAAAGCTCATTATACTTGCATAAGTTTCAGCATCAAAGTACGTTGATGGTCGAGGAGATCTACTTTGATTGTGCCAAACTCTGTTCAACTACCTTGAAGTCAAAGGTCCATAAAGCTTCAGTTCCTTAGTTTTTTTATGTGAAAATCATCCATGTTTTTTCTTAATTGTTGAAAGAAAAGAGTTTGTATCAGTTAGCCTATTCAAGGGATGGTCCATATCTGCAACATCAGTAGTGCAACTGATGATTCATTGTAGCATATTTCTCTTGGCTTAAAGAATACAACGGACGCACAATTCTGAGGCGGACACAGAGACGTAGTCCAAGAGGGATGAACTCTGTCAAAATTCTTGATGTCTTTTCAGAGTCAAATTTGATCATTGATCAAGACGGTCATCAAATTTGTGAGTTCAAATGTTTGACATCAATCAACATCGACTTCAGTTTCGAAACCAACAAATATGTTTCAAAAGCGCCAATCAAGACATCTTCAAGTCGACCTGTGACAAAAACAACAAGTTTTTCAAAAGACTTATGTAATAAAAATTATCCTAAGTCTTAAATGTAAAGGTCAAAATGTCGGTAGTCCGCTTTGTAAACCTTATTGGATAAAAAAAGATCCTAAGGTAAAAAGGACTAAGTTTAAATCTTAAGTCCTAGGTTTAAGTCCTAAGGACTAGCGCTAAGACATTAGTGTCAAATGAAAACACACTTAGTAAAGACCTAAGTCTATTCCTAGGACTAAGTATCAATTAAAGTCCTAAAGTCTAAGGTGTCAAATGAAAATACCTAGACCTAAAACTAAATTATAGCGCAAAGTTCATAAACCTTTGTAAAAAGGTTCAGAGGTTGGGTTTAATACCATGTTGTAAAAGACTATGTATAAGTGTAAAATTCCTAGCACTATATTTAAACCTTTTCATAAACCTTAATATAAGGTTCGAAAGATGATTTAAAACCTTAATATAAGGTTCGGGAGATGTGTTTTATAAAACCTATGATATAAAATTTATTATAAGGTTCAAAAACTTAGCGCAAAGGATAAAGGTTCGGATTTCGGGCATAAAAATATTTCAATGGTTCGGGTTATGTTAAAACACAACAGTGTTAGCTCCTAACCGCAACGGACCGCCAGGAAAAACCGTGTTAGAGATATGTTATGTGACAGGTATAAAGACCACAACAGTTTAGCTTCTGACTGCGTCAGGAAATGTTACAACATGTGAACAGTTGTAAACCACAGGCGGAAAAGGTAACAGCGCGCAGAGACACGTCGGTGCAGAACCGCCAAAGTTATGGATGACAGTTGTTAGAACATGACCACTAGAGTCAAGACCGCGGATAAGACCGTAACCGCCGGAAAGGATCTCTTTTCACATGTACTAGCATTAAAAATATGCCTGGTTAGCTCACTCTGCGGCTAAAAATTATATCCAAAGTTAAAAAGTGGGTATTTGTATTTATTTCAGCACTATGGTAATGCAACTTATCCATAGGTTCATGAATGAAGTTTGATTCGAAGACCTCATCACCAAATAATCTCCAACAAATTTCTAATTACAGCATACAGAGGTTCAAGTCAGATTGGTAAAGCCATGAATGTATGAATTCCTAATATATATAGAGAAGAGTGTTCTTTATATGGGGGAGGAGAGTGGCGAGAGGAAAAGAAAGGAGGAGTTAATTCAACTTCAAGATGAAGTAAACTCTCTTTCAGTGTATATCACATAATTTGGTAGTGATTTTTGGTTCTTGCAGGTTTATATGAAGGAGGAAAAGTTCATTATACTTGCATAAGTTTCAACATCAAAGTACGTTGATGGTCGACAAGATCTACTTTGATTGTGCCAAACTCTTTTCAGCTACCTTGAAATCAAAGGTCCATAAGCTTTAGATTTTCAGTGTGCAACTCATCCTATCTCTTTTCTTGATTTATTAAAGGAAAATAATTTGTATTCGATTAGCATTTTCAAGGGATGATCCATATCTGCAACATCAGTAATGTAACTGATGATTCATTGTAGCATATTTCTCTTGGCTTAAGGAATACAGCAGACGCACAATTCAGAGGTGGACCCGGAGACATAGTCCAAGAGGGACGAACTCCATCACAAACTTCTTTGTCTTATGGTATTGCTTATGCGATTGATGTGAAAGTGTTAAATCTAAACATTCATAGATTTACATTTTAGAATCATTTAATGTCTAAATAGTTAATGCATATAATAATTGTTCATTAATACTACCATTCACATTTTGTACAAGGACTAGGAGATATTTTAGGGCAATTTCCACATTTTAAGAACCTGAGTTTTAATCTCTATAAATTTCTATAGAGAGAGTTTGTAGAGGGCGAGGTAGCCTCTGGATCTCATCCTTTCTTTAAGGGTGACATATCCAGTAAATTCCCCTACAGTCAATCTCTGAAATAGAACTAGGTAACTTAGGTCATTTTCAGATCAAGCGGTATCAGAGAAACTAGTTCTTTGTGGGTACAAGATGGGCAAGAACACTCTCCAGCTGTCAAAGCTAAGGGAACTTGAAGATTTCAATTTGCAAATTCAGCAGGAGAATGCTGCATTGTGCAGAATGGTGGAAGCACTTGAGAGCGACAAGCAAAGTCTGCAATCGAAATTAAAATACTTAAAGAGAAATAAAAGAGGAAGCAGTCCTCTTATGAAAGATGCAAATTTCAATGGAAAAAATTCTACACTTTCTCTTCAAAGCAGTTCTTCTCTCTCATCTTCACCAAAGTTAGCAAGGGAAGCCATTGGCTCCTTTTCTCAATCTCAAGCTGAAGACAATGTTGATTCACTTATTTCACCAGAAAGTGATTCTGAATCTGAAGAAGTTTCCAGTCAAAAACTCAGTGTGATCCCTGAAAGGAAAGGCTTATCAATGATGAAAGCCATGGGATACCGAGAAGGCGAAGGCTTTGGTGAAAATGGACAAGGGAGACTTCAAACTATCCAGGTACAAGAGAGACCTAAGAATATGGGTCTAGGATGTTATGTGATAAAATGTGACTATTGCAGGAAGCTTGGTCACATCTCTGACTGATGTTGGTCAAAACATCCAGAACTTTTACTAGCAAAGCTTCAGGATAGAAAAGGTAAGAAACCTCAGTCCTCTAATAGTAATGATTTTGATAGTGATTTATTTTATCAAAATTGTATAGTTGAAATAGTCAAGAGGATCTATCCATTTACCTTTTGCAAGAGTCCTTGGCATTGTGTGGAAAAATGTTGGAAGAAAAAGGCTTACGGCAAACAAATCGGAGTGAAAAAAAGTCAGCCTTCAAAGAATGATAAGGAATTACAGGTAAAGAAACGTTCTGAATCAGTTTCATTTCAATCAACAAGCAAATCCAGAAAGTCATCATCAAGTAAGAGGGAGAAAACTTGTCAAAACTGCAAACTATCAGGACATGTCAAAGAAAATTGTCCAATGCTTCCAAAGGAAACAGTACCGACACCAGCAACCCAGGAAGAATCCAAGTCACCTACTGGAGAACAAACAAGTGCTAAATGGAATTGGGCAGACTTCATGCCTTATTCTTAAATGATTTTGTAATGATTATCTAGATCTAATAAAGTTGTAACTAGGTTCTAGAATTTGTTTTCAAAAGTATTGTAATAAAACTTTTGGAGAACCAAAAGTTCTTAAGTTGGGAGGTGTGATCCAATTTTAGATTATTAAATTTGTATCGAAATTACCAAAACAACCAAGATGGTTATTTGGAATTTGGTAATTATTGATTATGTAATAATTCAGGTATTGATCAAGATGGTCATAAAATTTGTGAGTTCAAATGTTCGACATCGATCGACATCAACTTCAGTTTCGACACCAGCAAATATGTTTCAAAAGCACCAATCAAGACATCTTAAAGTCGACCTGCGACAAAAACAACAAGTTTTTCAAAAGACTTATGTAATAAAACTTATCCTAATTCTTAAATGTAAAGGTCAAAATGTTGGTACTCCGCTTTGTAAACCTTATTGGATAAAAAAAGATCCTAAGGTAAAAAGGACTAAGTTTAAATCTTAAGTCCTAGGTTTAAGCCCTAAGGACTAGTGCTAAGACATTAGTGTCAAATGAAAACACATTTGTAAAGACTTAAGTCTATTCCTAGGACTAAATATCAATTAAAGTCCTAAAGTCTAAGGTGTCAAATGAAAATACCTAGACTTAAAACTAAATGATAGCGCAAAGTTCATAAACCTTTGTAAAAAGGTTCAGAGGTTGGGTTTAATACCATGTTGTAAAAGACTATGTCTAAGTCTAAAAGTCCTAGCGCTATATTTAAACCTTTTCATAAACCTTAATATAAGGTTCGAAAGATGATGTAAAACCTTAATATAAGGTTCGGGAGATAGGTTTTATAAAACCTATGATATAAAATTTATTATAAGGTTCAAAAAATTAGCGCAAAGGATAAAGTTTTGAATGTCGGGCATAAACATATTTCAATGGTTTAGGTTATGTTAAAACACCACAGTGTTAGCTCCTGACCGTAGCGGACCGCCAACGAAAATCGTGTCAGAGGTATGTTATGTGACAGGTATAAAGACCACAGCAGTTTAGCTTCTGACCACGTCGGGAAATGTTACAACATGTGAGTAGTTGTAAACCATAGGCGGAAAAGGTAACAGCACATAGAGACACGTCGATGCAGAACCGATAGAGTTGTGGATGACAGTTGTCAGAACACAACTATCGGAGTCAAGACCGCGGATAAGACCATAACCACTGTTGTGTATATTAATCCGTCTTGCGGACAAGACCGATCTCTCTAGTACTAAAAGCAACTAGCAACAAAAATTCAATTATACTAATCTCTCTCTAAGCATATAAGATTCATAAAAACACTATATAGGTGTAAGGCCTACCTTATGTCCAACGCTTGCTTGATCTCGTTGAAGTCCTTCCCGTGCACTGAAAGAACATTCCTCGTGAATCTGCAGTCACAAACAAGCAAAAAGATTACGCAGCACCTGTATAGACATTATTATAAACTATACTTATCATAATGATCAAGGAATTTATGAAATAAACCATGAATTGACAGTTTAATGAGAGAAATGAGTATATTTGTATTAACTTCAAATAAAGAAAACCTTTACAACCTGTGCCTTGATGTCGTGCAGGTCTTCCTGGGGTCCGAAGCAGGAATCTCTTCTAATTTGACAAGCATTTCACTCTTTGAACCAAGACAGATAGAGATGAGTGATTTAACCTCACAGAAAGTATTAGTTAACTGAGTCTGAATCTCAACAACATTTAACTTCAAATATCTTAAGCTTGAACTCCCTTTGAGGCTACCCAAGGCCTCTTTTTATAGTGGAAAAGAGGAGGTTTTTTGTTCCAAATATGAAGGGATAGAATCCTCCTTCAAAGGGATTAGCTCCTTACATCAAGGGGTTAGCTCCATCAAGTGAGGGATACATGAACCTTCTCAAAGCGTATCCATTCCCGAAAATTCCCATCTAGAATCTTCTAGAATTCATCTGAAATTCACTTTTTATCTTTACTTTCTCGCCTTTTTGAATTTTACAGAGGTCCGCACCCATAACACAAAGAACGTGTGGTATGGTTCCGCAGGCAAGCTGAACTTTAGGTGAGGGACCGCAGGTAATGAATAAAGAAAGTGTGATACCAATATTTAGGGGATTTTAGGAACTTTTCTCTGATTTTGAAAGCTTGATATGAGGAGCAGATATGTTATAATTGCAAAAGGAGGAAGTATGAGTAATAATGAGCTCATACTCATAGTAAAATGTCAGGATGACAAATTTTAGTGTAACAAATTGCCCCCTAAAGTGCAAAGTCAGGAATAGATGAAGCTGAAGTCTGTCATATATGAAGAGTGCAGTACTTTATCATTTCAAATATCATCCTGTGGACACCCCAGTCGGAACCTGTAAAAACATTAAATGCAAAATATATACATATATATGTCATCACTGAGGTAGGCATTCCCATACTCAGATAAAAACTAACTAGAAACTAACTCAAATCGTTCTGATATAGGAATGATTTTGAATACATCATAGTACAGATATATGTAGACACAGTATGGACGCAGCCATCTATTTATAAATAGTCTATTGTATAGATGAAAACAAAAATCCTCGCAGCCTGGATGGTGGAAACTAGATCCAGGGTCTTGATTTCTGCATTTCGAACTAGTACGATTCTATCCATGTGAATAAATGTGTTGAAGTCGAACATGGTAGAAACCACTTGATTACCAGTCAATAATGTGAACTGTTAACAAGTGTGAGAGAAACCACCAGTAATGTCAATGGATCTCAAAGTACTCAGTACAATCCATGAAATGTGAATGAATGAGCTGAAGTCGAACATCTCACGAAATCATTCGATCGAAGGTCAATGATGCAACCTGTCGTCGAAGGCGAGAAACCTGCCATTGAGGCATGCAGATTTCAAGGTACTGACGATTTCTGGATCAACTTCCTAGATAATGTGCTGATGTCGATAGAAAGTGATCTGTTGTAGGCAAGCCCACAACATGAAATCATAGATCAAGTTTTGAAAATATATTGGCAAGGACTGACTCAGGGATGGTCAAAAATAGATGACAGATATTTTGCAGATGAATGGTTTATTTGAACTGTTCTCTTGAACACATAACGACACTGCAGATGGCTTGGTAACAATTGACCCAAAGCTAATACCCAGAAACCGGCTGAAGACTTTCAATGTGGTTTGATTAATTGTTAGGAAAAATACTTCCCAACCCAGGTGAATGAAAGTGTCGTGTTCAAGAGTGGTTGACTAAATTTTCGAAAATTTAAAATACAACAAACACGCCCATTTTTCTCTCTTTTTCCCCCACCATTTCTGGCAAGTACCTCTTTATTTTTGACAAGCTTGAGGAGGATAACATTTGCTTGGTTATAAGCTCATCCTTCGGATGAGTCCAACTTAGTTTAAAATTCGAACCCTAAGAAGGAGTGGTCCGTTCCTGTTGAAAATTAAACAGGTCCTTTACCGTTAAGTTTTAACGAGTCCAGTATAGGAGAAACTCGGTGTTTTTCAGTTTTAGGGAGTCAGAAGAAAAACTTAAGAAAACTCCGTGGGTGTACTTTTTCGTAAATTTAGTCTCTCGAGCCCGAAAAAGGATAAAATAATGCGGGAGAGAACTCTATTGACTGTATTTAGTCAATGTATACCTTTTTCGTAAATAGTCCATTTTAGTCCGTAAAAGGGGTAAACTTATACTAAAAGGACGACTGTTCATTTACTTTAACGAGTTCGAATAGTCAAGTACTCGGTGATCTTTTCATATTTAGAGAGTCTGAAAAGGGCTTAAAAGATGACTCCAAGGTTAAGCTTTTTCGTAAAATTTTTGAATGAGTCCGAAAAAGTGATAAAAGTATGCTCTTTGTTGAAAAACGATCAGTTCACCTAAAAAATCCATTTTCTGCACAAAAACTTGAAACATTACACATACCTGTTTAAGATAAGAAAAAATGCCTTCAAAAATACCCTTTTTAAAGTGAAAAATAAATAAATTAAAAATTCATTCATTCGAAAAAACTTATAAAAAGGACTTTTTCAATTTCATTTTTACCGTTCAGTTCTAGAGTGAAAAGTAAAAAGCTTTTGGGTAAGAAAGTTCCTGTAAAGATTCTGGAAAATTCGTCCGTTGGAATAAAAAACCGTCAGTCCCAGGTAATCCACGACCTCCTTATCTTGTTTTTCATCCATTTGAAATTTGTTTTTAGGCTTTAGTTTGAATTTTTGGGGCAAAAAATGGTTCAAAAATGCGCCCGCGGGGTCCGCATGTGGGACACAGGCTACCTGCGGACCCCGACTTTTTCCTATAAAGAAAAATTCGTGGGTTTCGCACCTGGAACACACTGAGCGTGCAGACCTATGCTCTGTTTACATAGAGCAGGTGCGGTACCCGCGCGGTTAGTTTTAAAGCATGGATTTCTCATTTATTTGCCAAAATTTTTCAAATAAAACTATTCTAACTTGCCTTTTTCTGTATTGTAGGAGTAACAAGATGCTTATCTGGCGAGAACGTGAGCATGAGGAAGTGGATGAAGCCACAATACTTCATTTTCCCACACAAAGGGCATTAAAAGCATGTGGCTTATACAAATTTTGGGCCATCTCAGGCATGAGGGCACAAGTAGAACTCTTGACATGGTTGGTAGACAGATGGAATATGGAGGACCAGTGCTTCTTCATTGGTGGCCACCGGCTCAAAATTGAGCTGGAGGATATATACATTTTGACTGGTTTGTCCAAGAGGGGCGAACAAGTATCCTTGTTTGGGACTAGGCCAGGTGGCCAGACTGTCGCTAGTCTTCAACTAGAATTCTGCAATGATCAGGAAAATCCTCGGGACAAACGGATTGACATAAAACACATCATCCGTCCTGAATTGAAGGTTATTTCTTTTACTGTTGCCAAACTGTGTGGGAATGATGTGCTTCATGTAGCTACTGGTTCCCAAATGCGTGTTGCCGTGGACTGTTTTCGCGCCACCATCTTTAACTGGTGTGAAGCTGTGTTGGCCAATGTAAAAGGCCAACTAACCAGAGCAAAAAATGGGAAACTGAAAAACTTTGGATATGGATCCATCGTCGTTTCTTTTGCTCTGGAGAGGATCCCCATGTTATCTCCACAGAGTATTGTTGTTGATGCCGGTCGACTTCGAGAACCGAGAATGGTTCGTTGGTCCGCGTTGATGGCTCATCATGCTATTGAGGGCACTGAGATTGTGCGATTCCCTCCTTCATATTTTCGTTGGCTGGATCGCCAGCTTTTTGTGATAGAGGATTTTCCGTATGCCGGGATAGATTTCCGCGGTGACAGAGAGATGGTTCTCCCTGCAGGGGAACAGTGGGATGATTCAGGTAAAAACATTTTTCAACGTTTGCTAAATTCTAATTTTTTTTAGTTTTTTATCGTATTTGAAAACTAATAATCAAAATTTTTTTGAATGCAGACATGGGTCCACATCGACCAGCTCATCTCCAACCTTACGAGAGACGACAACCAGTTGCGCCCGCACCAGCCCCAGCAGGCCAATCAGCAGAGAATTTGACTGATTTGGAGCATCATCTAGAGCGCTTGACTCTAGATATTCCAGAGACCAGTATAGATGACATTCCTCTCAGGCTACAGAGATATGTGATTGGAGTTCCAGGACCTTTCAGGAGGTTCCTATGCAGGGTAGCCCGGGCAGTGGTTTCGTATCGTGATCACCATCAGTGATGGGATGATCGTGTAGACTCATATTTTTGACTTTTGTATTATCATTTTTGCCGATCATAAGGTGTTTCCAACCTATGATCGAAGACGATGTATATTTTTTGAAAACACTCCTATACTATGATATATATCACTTTTTGCCGGCTATCCGTGTACATATGTGAATGTTGTTTGTTTTACTTCTTTTGATTGTTGCAAATGTCTATTTATCATATTAGAAGCAATTGAATCTGCTAATGTATTCAAATGTCTTGGAATATGCTGATATTCAATGTAATCAAACTCACGTTCCAAGAGACGAACTCTTAAAAACAACCTTAATAACACTGGATTTCTAATGGTATAAACCCTGTTAAGCTGTAATACAACAAGTTCATAATCCAACCTTACAATCAAACTCCGAATTCCAAATGATATGGATTCAGACAATAACTCAATCACTGCACTATACTCGGCAATGTTATTTGTTGTTTGACCAAGGCTTACCCCATGCATGGATACTAACTCGTGAGAGGGTGAATAGATAACCCAAGCTGCGGAAGAAATGTTCCGTGTACTACGACAAGCACCATCAGCGAAACCAATGTAGGTTTGAAGAGACGTCGACATCTGCAATATCAAGAGTAAAACTCAGATAAGCAGGAATAGTGACAAAAACACACTTCTCTAAACTAGGCACACTTTTCTAATCTAACACACACCAGCAGTAAAGAAATCTAAACTAAAAAAATCTCCACACCTTGTTTAAGCATAATATCGCTTTAGATAAGGCCCATTTCTGGGTTTATCCAAAGGGACACCGTCAAAATCTATTAACTCATAGGCCCCTTTTTCTAACTTTCGTTTCACAATATAAGGACCATGCCACATAGGCATGAATTTTCCAACTCCTAGCTTGTCGTTAGCTTGATCATAAAGTAAAACTAGGTCTCCTTCTGAAAAATTTCGAGGGGTCACATTTCTATCATACTGAGCTTTTATCCTTTTAACATGAGCCTCGTTTGCTATTGCAGCATTTCGTCGATTCTCATCCAATTGAGCTAAGTACAAGAAACGTTTCTCCTCTTCAGACGTAGCTGGAAGTAATTCTACGGCTAATTTTAGTGACGAAATTTCGCATTCAATCGGTAACACAGCTTCCAAACCGTAAACCAGTTGAAAAGGAGTGAAACATGTTGATGTTTTGACTGAGGTTCGATATGCCCAAAGCGTTGAAAATAACATGGAATGCCAATTCGTCTTGTGAATACCAATGATTCATTTAATCATGGTGACTAAAACTTTGTTAATGGCTTCAACCAGACCATTGGCTTGCGGATAATACGGAGTGGAACTATCGTGGCGCAAGCCAAGCTGTTCTGTCAGTTCAGTCATCATGACGTTCCGAAAATGACTTCCATGATCCGTAATAATAGCTTGAGGAACACCGAACCTAGTAATTATGTGATTAAATACGAATGTTGCAGCAGTCTTGCCGTCAGCTGAATATGTAGGCATCGCCTCGGCCCATTTTGTAAAATAATCTACTGCTAGAATAATATAGGCATGCCCCCCGGCCGAGTGAGGGTTACATGTGATAAAATCGATACCCCATTTTGCGAAAGGACCAATAGCAATTATAGGGTGAAGAGGAGCGGGTGGCGCGCACATTTTTCGATCAAAAATTTGACAGTTGTGGCATTTCCGAATCGCATAAATGCAATCTTTGAACAACGTTGGCCAGAAATAACCTACGCGTAATATATTTTGGGTTGTGGCATACCCAGACATATGACTGCCACATGCTCCAGAATGATAGTCATTTAACACCTTTTCAGCTTCTTCATGAGTTAGACAACGTCGGAAAACCGAATCCGCTCCACGTCGATAAAGTGTATCACCAATGATATTATACTGTTGGGATTGGAAGCGTATTTTCCGTCGCTGAGTTCGTGAAATGTCAGGCTGAAAAGATTGGGTTTGGAGATAAACGATAATATCTCCATACCATGGATCAAGTGTACTGATAAGAAACAAAGATTCATCCGCAATGGACTCTTCTGCCACTGTTTCAGTATCAGTAGAGGGGAAATCACACATCAGTTCTGCAAATACCAAAGATTTCTTTGCCTTGGATTTTTCAAATTCCAAGTCAAATTCCTGCAGGATAACTATCCATTTGGAATATTTGCCCCCTAGCAATTGTTTGGTCAAAATATATATCATAGGGTTGCAATTAGAAATTACCGTGGTTTTACGTAACAAGATGTAATGTCTAAAACGTTGAACAGCTTGAACAGCTGCCAAGGCCAATTTCTCCACATGTGTGTATTTGATTTCAGTCGGATGCAAATTTCGACTAAGATAATAAATCACATGTTCATTGTGAGATTCATCTTCCTGAACTAGTACCATCCCAATGGTGGAATGAGAAGCAACGAGATACAAAATGTAATCTTGGTTGTAGTTGGGAGGATGCAATAACGGTGCATGGGTCAACGCGTGTTTAAGTGCATCAAAATATCGATCAGCGATCTCGTCCCAAAAGAATGGAATGTTCTGTTTCAACAGCAGGGTAAAACCCTTTGTAAGCTCAGCATAGTTAGGAATAAATCTACGTAAAAAGTTTTCTTGCCCCTGCAAACTTTGGAGTTGGCGTAAAGTCGAAGGAGGAGGCAATTTAATGATGGCTTCAACCTTCGATGGATCGACGCGAATACCTGCTTTTGAGACAACAAATCCCAGTAATCGACCCGATTCTACGCAGAAAACACATTTGTGCGGATTCAGCCTTATCCGATAATGCCTACATCTCATAAAAATTGCTCGTAAATGAATGTGATGATCGGCCCTACGTAATGAATGAGCAGGTAAATCATCGAGATATGGTTGGAAAATGTGCTTAATGTCATGAAATGCGTAAGACATAGCACGTTGAAAAGTTGCTCCAGCGTTCTTTAGTCCAAAAGGTAGTTTACAATAAGCGAACGTTCCCCACGGACAAATGAAAGTTGTTTTAGGTTGATCTACAGGGAGTATGTTTATTTGATTGTAGCTGGAAAAGCCATCCATGAAAGAAAACAATTCACTGCCAGCACAATCATCTATTATTTGATCGATATAGGGAGTTGGATAATTATCTTTTGGACACGCTCGAATAATATCCCTATAATCGATACATACTCTTATCATTCCTTGTTTTTTAGTCACAGGAACAATATTCGATACCCAATCCGTTAAGGGAATTGGATAAATGAATCCTGCTCGAAGTAATTTTTCAACTTCAGCTTTTATAGCAGCAGCTTTTCTAGGATGAATTTGACGTAATCATTGACGAACAGGTTTAGCATCCGGGTAAGTCTTAATTTCATGAACTACGATCGATGGATCAATTCCTGGAATTTCTTCATAAGACCAGGCAAACACATCACGGAATTCTCAAAATAGGGCTTTATAAGTCTGAATTTCTTCATCTGTACAACAAGCACCTATATGAATGTTTTCAATTATTCCTGGTTTTACTGAAATGTCAATTGGAACCGTTATAGATATATTTTCCAAATTTAACTCAGAATCAGGATTTTTTAATGGATTTTGAGGTTCCTTGGCATATTCAGCAGTAAAAATTGAAGCGAAATCATTTTCAAAATGATCTAATTCAGGTAAAAATGAAGATCGGTGATGTAGATCTTCCCATGGTAAATAATCAACAGACAAAAACTCACGAATTTGCTCATCTGTATGAACAAGTTCAGGAAATGTTGTTGTAATTGAACTAGATATAGAAAATGATTCCTCTTGGATCCCATTCATTGGATCAATTTCGGTTGAAGAAGGGTCGGAAAAAGACTGTACAGCCTGGTATGCAATTTCAAATGGACTCAAATGCATCACGCCATCAAATGAATCTATCTCAGATTCTGAAGGTATAATCCAAGGATCATCAAACATAATAGTGTTTGATGAAATCATGTGAATACTTGCAGTAGAAGGCGATACGTTAGGAGGAGGAAAGGAAAAAGTTCCTAGTAAACCAGAATCTTTAATCAAACCTACTCCAACATCCTTATAAGGGATAGTCGTTTTACTAACATGCTGGATCGCTTCTGTAGAGGCTGGGTCAGACGAGAAATAAGTTAACTGATCTATTGTCACGATATTTCCTTGATATGGAAATTTTATAAGTCGAAAGACCGAAGAGACAACAGCAGTCATAGCATAGGACCAACTACGACCCAGTAGAAGGTTGTAATCTAGAGGGGCATCAACCACTTCCACATCTAGATTAACAATTTTACCTTCGACCCCTATGGGTAAATCCTGCAAAATACCAAAAGGTTGAAAAGCTCAACCATCAAAAGCCTTTAGAATTGTCAGGGATTGGTTAAGTGTAGGAGAACCAAGATATTTCCAACACTGAATCGACATAATACACGTTGAAGCTCCCTCATCAATTACAGTCTGAAAAATAGGTCTGTTTTTTACTAACACTGGAATCTGGAAAGCCATTTGGTGAGGAAGACGTGGTGTACTATTTTCTAAATCGAATATTATAAGGTTAGAATCCTGAACATCAACAGCTCCTATGGCAGACAATAATAATTTACCCTGTGCTGGACACGATTGCAGCACTTCCAAAGCCGACATTGCTGAAGGAGAAACAACTAAATCTTCAACAATGTTGTAATTCTGAGCAGCTCTCGCATGTGGGTTGAAAGCTGATTTACGAAGAACACCTTTAGCAGGCGGTTTGATTATTAAGTATGGATTTTGTTTCTCGATCTGTAGCGAACCAGAAACAGGAGGAGGTGTATTAGATGTATTTGCATTAGAAGACTCTGCTTCTTTGCCATCAATAGGACTCTTAGAACCGTAATCTTGCGATCGTGTCGCAACCCTTACATGAGACATCATCATAATAGGCTCTTCTAAAGTAGTCGAGGAAGAACCAATCATCTTACTATCTTGAATTGGAAAAGGATCCTTCAAGACAACAGGTTGTTGCGATCCTTTAACAAATTCCATAACCTCATCTCGATATGGACATTCTTTTGTGAAATGATCTTATTCACAAATGAAGCAAGGATAGCGAGGTTTACGTTTTTCGTCATTGGATTCATCTTTATCTATTTTCTCTTTCGAATTCTTTTTGTTTTTGTTCCTCCCCTTCTTTTTACCACCAGATTTTGATTTTGTCATAGATGTTTCAACGACATGAATATCGGCAGAAACTTCAGGAGAGGATTCTCCTTTCGGGGAATCAGGTAAAGTTATAATTGGAGAAGAATTATTTGAGGATTTCTTCTTGCTTTTAGAATTGACTGTACCAATCATACCATCAGCGGCATGAGACCCTGAAGGAGCGGCAGCTATTTGACCTTGTTTTGGAAGATCTGGGATTTTTTCATGTAGATTACCTGACTGCGTATAAACGAGGTCAAGGTACTGAGCCTGAGCAATTACTTGCTCTTCAGTAACAACACCAGCCTTAGCTACATCTTCAGTGATCTTGGGTAATAATGATTTAACAAACCATTCTGCCAAAATTTGATCCAGAATATAAAATTTCACCAAACGTCGTCTACATCGCCATTCATGAATGTGATCAGAAATATACGTGGACGTAGATTGTTTTAGTGAAGTTACTAATTCGGTGTCGTTGTCGTATCTGACAGGCAACTGGAAATGAGTTAAGAAAGTTGTTGCTAACTGACTAAAATTATGAAACGAGCTTCGTGGCAACTCAATGTACCACTTGGCTGCAAGACCTATAAGGGTTTTTTGGAAAAGACGTAAGCAAATCGAATCATCAACGATTGAATTAGATGCACACCAAAGGTGATAAGTCATAACATGATTCGATGGATCCTCTCCTGACTTACCTTCGAATTTTGGTATATCACTGGGCAACTTATGAGGCATTGGCGGCCAGTTCTGATAATAAAAAATAGGATCATTTGTAAGGCGCGTCAAATCAGGTAAGTCCAAAGTTGCGATAAACGGTAATTGACGGTTAGGGTCACGAAAACCTTGAGAAGCCAAAGCAGATCCAGGAGGCGGATACCCAGGATAACTTGGAATCAGATTAGAATTAGGTATTGTGTAACCTCCCGGATAACCAGGATGAACCAAACCATACTGAGGTTGTTGATAAGTATAACCAGGGTACGGTTGATACTGATAGCTTGGATTCTGTACATAGGGACCGAATTGCGGCTGTCCCTGGTACGGTTGATACGTAAATTGAGGTTGACTTGTAACAACTGTACTCATACCGGCTTGTCCTGCAGGCATCTGAACTGTAGTCTGAATGGAGGGTCTTGACTGAGATACAGAGACTTGAGGGATTTGCACGGATACAGGGATAGAAGAAGTCGGTGCTACAGATACTCCAGAAACAGGTGTGACAGGTTGAACAGACGTTGCAGCAGTTGCAGCAGTTTGAGGTGGAGTCTGAGGTGTACTAGGCCCAGCCTGCTGAACTGAACTAGGTGCAGGAGTTTGGATAGCTGGCTGAATAGGTTGTTGGGTTGAACTAGAAACCAAAGGCTGGCCAGGTTGATAAGGCAACTGCACATTAGGCTGCAAAGGCTGTTGATATTGGGACGGATCCAACACCATAGTTCCGGGGTATTGTCCCATAGAAGGTTGAACGTAAGGACCATAACCTGGTTGAACGTAGGGTTGATAATTAAGAGGTAAATTTCCAGCTCCTTGAACAGATGGTTGACCAGAAGGCTGTTGGTAACCTTGAATTTGGTACTGCCCTTGAGGTTGATAACCCTGAGGCACGTACTGAGGCTGGGGTTGATAAGGACCCTGAGGAGCATATTGTGCTTGGGGTTGACCTTGAGGAATGTACTGTCCTTGAGGTTGATAACCCTGAGGTATGTACTGTCCTTGGGGTTGCCCCCCAAAATAATATGATTCCACAGTTTTTCCTGGGAAAAAGCTACCTTGAGGTTGTGCCCCGGGTGGTAATTGACTACCTTGAGGTTGCCCCCCAGGCGGTAACTGACTACCCTGAGGTTGCCCCCTAGGCGGTAACTGAGTTCCCTGAGGTTTCCCCCCAGAAGGAAACTGACTGCCTTGAGTTTGAGGATTGGGAATATTACCAGACATCATAAAAACTTTCTCTGCGTTCGACGTTTCAATTTTAAGTCCATCAAGACCAGATGATAACACGTTTTCGATGGGTTGAGGAGCTTCTCCTTAAAAAGTACCAGACAAAGACTGATATCCCGAAGGAACAGAAGGACCACCATGTAAAAATGATTCAGGTGTTTGAGAAAACATGGATGACTCTCCAGCCATAAAAGATGACGGATAATAGCCTCTGGGTGTAGGATGAAATGGAATTCGAGGTGGATAAAAAGAAAGACCCGGATTCTCTAAAAAATCTGTTAAAGAGAGATACCAAGGATTAGTTCGAATAGGGTTGTAGAAAATAGATTCACGCTCCCTAAGATTTAACAATTGAGGGGAGTTGGGAAGAGATATGTCTTTGTCTGGATTAGTAAGTTCTTCAATAGAAATAAGTCCAGAGGGAAGATTTTCTGTAATGATATTTCTTACCCTAGGTGAACCTGGATCGCTAGAAGTTGGTGTGATAATTCCTGAGGATGTTTCTAACACAGAAGATTCAGTTTCAGGTTCAGAGATTTCAGGTTCGTCAGATAATTCACCAGAAGGAGAAATATTTTCAGTAACTTCAAAAACTGAAATCGGTTCTTGAATGTATTCTGTTGTAGGTATTTGATGATCAGGATGTATAACTATATCGGAGCTTTCAACTTCTGCTGACCTAAGTCTACGGCTACTGTGTGGTACCAGAGCTCGAAGCCCTTCAAGTTGACTTGGTGAATATTCAGGGGGTTTCCCTTGTATTCTCCGGGATTTTCTCGGCAATTCCGCCACGATTAAAAATTATCTAATCACACGCAAACAAATAAAAATTTCAATGAAAACACCTAAAGTCTCTAAGAAACAAACAATTGAATCATTCGCTTAAAAATCTAAGAGTTCAAACCACTCACAAACAGGTAACTTTCCGTACTAAAAACACTAGTTGGTGATGAAATCCAACTTAGTAGAATTTTAACACGAAAAGGGCGGTTGGAACAGTTACCCCGACAACCTACTTAATGAAACAGACTGGCACAAGTTTCTTCACAAAACCATCTCGAGTGAAGAGAACCCCCCAGAGAGTCCAAGTGAGTCTAGTCAACGTCTGTTCCAGGTACAGTGGGACCTTCCCTCCATCGTCACCTTAGGAAAGAATCCTAAATATTATGGCCTCTAAGGTTACCAACTGAAACAAATATACCTAGGGGAAAAGTCTACGATCCGACACACACACAAGGGCAGAGTAACAAAGCTCAATCCCCTTGAAGGCTCCTTGAAATAATCCAAGGTTAACCGACAAGTGACCCCTGGCTCCTCGACAATGGTCTATCCAAGGTTTACCGTTTTTAATACGTGTATATCTTCTATCGTTCCCAATGAGGAAGGATTGATTACCCCACTGGTTCAGATATGATCTCGTGCTTAACTCCTTTAAGAGGAGCTTCCCAGAGCATACATGCAACAACTGGAATTCTTCCTACCGCAATATTTGTCTACTTGTTTGTTTTAGCTATCTTGGAGAGTTAATTACTCCCTCCTCCAAGATACTAGCCTAAGCTATGTTGGTGATAAGAGCCCTAGAAATAAAAAGATTACTAGATGAATTTTAGTTAAGAGTTACTTTTATGAGCTGTTTCTTAAGTCAATGGGTGCGGAAATGAAACTTTGGATGATGTGAAGACTCGACTTCCAAAAAACACTAAAATGCACCTATGATGGTATTCAATTCTTTTTCTTTCAATGAACTGCTTATCTAAAGAAAGAGTTAGAGAATGCGATCTTTTAAATTCCTTCTTTAAACATGAAAAATAATTGAAAGAAACTATTTTGTCTTTTCAATAATGAGATAAATGATCAAACCTCATATGAAAAATCCTTTTCTTTTCAAAACTTAGAAACTACAAAACAATTTTCCTTCGAAAGAAAGCTACAAAAACTAAAACTACTCAAAACTACAAACTCTAATCTTGAGATCTAAAATCTAAATTGAGTAAAAGATTTTAAGATTTTTTTTTTATGAATGTTTTCCTTAGTTGTTCGGCAAACTAAGAATCTATTCGTTCAGATAACAAAAAGATCAAAAACACTCAAAATATGTTTTTATAAAAATGAAATTCAAAACTTTGAACCAAGTTTTTTCGAAGATTCGCAAAGAAACAAAAGGCTTAATTTCTTAATATAGGATGTTTTCACAATAAGGTCGGATTCAAAAGACAAAAAGAGATCAATGTAATCTGAGATACTGCAAATTGTCAAAAGTTCAAATCACTACAAATACCAAGCGGAAAAACAATCCAATCGGCAAAATCTTCTAGAAAATCATCAAAACATTAACACTGTTGGAGTTCATTCACAAAAAATTCTTGACAGAAACAATAATCAGTCTGGGCAGAAACCAAAGATCTAAAAATAAACTAGAAAAAGAAATCTAGAGGTTTTCTAAAATTTTTACAGGGTCCGCAGGTAACCAGTATTGACAGGTGCGGTCCCGCACTGTATTCTTTACAGAAAGTGCGAACCTGCCCGCACTGTCAAAGTAAGGCAGAGTGCGGTCCTAGGAAAAATTATAGAAAAACTTAAAATATTTCTAAATTTTCAAAAACAGGGAAAATCTAAATTACCCAGATAGATATGTATCAATCAAAAACCAGGAAAAAATGTTTCCTCAAATCAAAAATAAAAGAGAACCAAAAACAACAAGTTCTTTCCCCAGCGGAGTCGCCATTTTGTTGTGTAGATTAATCCGTCTTGTGGACAAGACCGATCTCTCTAGTACTAAAAGTAACTAGCAACAAACAACCAATTATACTAATCTCTCTCTAAGCATATAAGATTCATAAAAACACTATATAGGTGTAAGGCCTACCTTATGTCCAGCGCTTGCTTGATTTCGTTGAAGTCCTTCCCGTGCACTGAAAGAATGTTCCTCGTGAATCTGCAGTCACAAACAAGCAAAAAGATTACGCAGCACCTGTATAGACATTATTATAAACCATACTTATCATAATGATCAAGGAATTTATGAAATAAACCATGAATCGACAGTTTAATGAGAGAAATGAGCATATTTGTATTAACTTCAAATAAAGAAAACCTTTACAACCTGTGCCTTGATGTTGTGCAGGTCCTCCTGGGGTCCGAAGCAGGAATCTCTTCTAATTTGACAAGCATTGCACTCTTTGAACCAAGACAAATAGAGATGAGTGATTTAACCTCATAGAAAGTCTTAGTTAATTGAGTCTGAATCTCAATAGCATTTAACTTCAAATATCTTAAGCTTGAACTCTCCTTTGAGGCTACCCAAGGCCTCTTTTATAGTGGAAAAGAGGAGGTTTCTTGTTCCAAATATGAATGGATAGAATCCTCCTTCAAAGGGATTAGCTCCTTACATCAAGGGGTTAGCTCCATCAAGTGAGGGATACATGAACCTTCTCAAAGCGTATCCATTCCCGAAAATTCCCATCTAGAATCTTCTAGAATTCATCTGAAATTCACTTTTTATCTTTACTTTCTCGCCTTCTTTAATTTTACAGAGGTCCGCATCCATAACACAAAGAACGTGCGGTATGGTTCCGCAGGCAAGCTGAACTTTAGGTGCGGGACCGCAGGTAATGAATAGAGAAAGTGCGATACCAATATTTAGGGGATTTTAGGAACTTTTCTCTGATTTTGAAAGCTTGATATGAGGAGCAGATATGTTAGACTTGCAAAAGGAGGAATTATGAGTAATAATGAGCTCATACTCATAGTAAAATGTCGTGACGTATTGATATTTTAGTGTAACAATCCAATTTTAAAGGACTTTCCGTTCTCTACGTATCTCAGTATTAAAACTTTCACCGTTAGTCACCTCATGGTTAAAATTTATCCAAAGTTACATGGGTGGGTTTGTATTTATTTCAGCGTCATGGTAATGCAACTTATCCATAGATTCATGAATGAAGTCAGACTAAATATTCCCATCACCAAATAATTCCACAAAATTGCTAATTAACAAAGACAATATGTTCATAGACTGGGTAAAGCCATGAATGTATGAACTCCTAATATATATAGAGAAGAGTGTTCTTTATATGGGGGAGGAGAGTGGCAAGAGAAAAATAAAGGAGGAGTTAATTCAACTTCAAGATGAAATAAACTATCTTTCATTGTATATCACATAATTTGGTAGTGAGTTTTGGTTCTTGCAGGTTTATATGAAGGAGGAAAAGCTTATTATACTTGCATAAGTTTCAACATCAAAGTACATTGATGGTTGATGAGATCTACTT
Source organism: Pinus albicaulis (assembly GCA_034641835.2). Lineage (NCBI taxonomy): Eukaryota > Viridiplantae > Streptophyta > Pinopsida > Pinales > Pinaceae > Pinus > Pinus albicaulis. The sequence continues at coordinate 25,657,114 of CM076578.1, read as the reverse complement.
TGATTGTGCCAAACTCTTTTCTGTTACCTTGAAGTCAAAGCTCCATAAGCTTTAGATTTTCAGTGTGCAACTCATCCTATCCCTTTTCTTGATTTTTTAAAGGAAAATAATTCGTATTCGATTATCCTTTTCAAGAGATGATCCATATCTGAAACATCAATAGTGTAATTGATGATTCATTGTAGAATATTTCTCTTGGCTTAAGGAATATAGCGAACGCACAATTCAGAGGCGGACCCGGAGACGTACTCCAAGAGGGACAAACTCTGTCACAAACTTCTTTGTCTTATGGTATTGCTTATGTGATTGATGTGAACGTGTTAAATCTAAACATTCATAGATTTACATTTTAGAATCTGTTAGTGTCAGTCTTTGCATCCTTCCTCCAGTGATCAAACATGCTCTTACAAAGTGATTTTAAGGTGTCAAGGTCAAATTTTGTCATTTCAGTGAGCCTTCAAGTAAAATTTGGTCACTAGGCATTAGGTCTAGGGTTTTATTTTACTCCTTTCAAAGTTGTCCAAATGTCGGCCCATGTCACCATTCGGCTAAGTGTACCATCATTCAGATGGTTTTCATCATCATGCCAGATTCCAAAGGGTCATTTTACACCTTTTTCATGCTTCAGTTGTGCCTAGGTAAGGTCCATTTCCCTCTCCTAGGGTTTTGGAGGTTATTTCTCTTGGATGGTCAAATCATCAAAAAAAATTGTATCCTAATGTTCATACACCTTCCCCTATCCTTAATATACCTTATTAAACACTTCCCATCACTGAGATCCCCCAAATTCCTCATTTTTGCACAAACCCTAGTTTCTTGCTGCAACTTGGCAATTTTCTAGGTTAGGTCTGTGTTTTTCCCTTTTGGACCCCTTCCCCTCACTCAATCTCTGAAATTCCACTTTCCCATACTTCCTAACATCCCTCCCTACTTCCAAAAATTTTCTCAAGAATTTATAAGCCCCTTATCCCCTTCCTTTCGCTTCATTTCGACAAATCCCTTGTTCCACACATCGGGATAGGTTTCACTAAAATGATTCTTATGAGCAATAAAAGATGAATTTGGGAAACATGAGAGAGGTTTTTTTCAAAAACATGTCAAAGAAGAAAAACCTCCTTCCATTTTTACACATGTGTCATGGTTTAGAGAAATTTCAAAAATACCGTTGCCTCAGGAGAATTGAATGCACCTCTGAAGTGACCTTGGGAAAATCAAAATTTCTCCTAGCTTGGTTGGCCAAATGACTTGCTTTATGAGTCAAATGATAACGAGAAACAAATATATTTCCAATTAGCTATCATGAGCTCGATTTTGAGTTGAGTAAGACTTTCAAAAGTTGACTGCAACAGAACTCGGCCTTGAGGCAACCTCATTCTGCTCATTTTGACCAGTCTTGGGAGATTTGATTTTTTACAAGGAAAATGAGCTCAAAATTGCAAAATTCCACTTGGGTTGGAAGTTAGACTCAAATATATTTCCAAAGAGCTATCACATGCCAAATTTGGACATCGGGAAGGCCTCCAAAACCCTCCTGAAAAATGGCGCGGAGCATAGAAGAGTGGGCGCGGTGCATTGGGTTTGTGCGCGGTGCATTGGGTTGGTGCGCGGCGCATAGGGACTGAACACTAATTTTTGTCATTTTATCTACAAAAGCTCAAATTAATTCAATATTTTATGTTTCAAGTAGGTTTTTGCGAATTTTTCATTGCTATTAGTCCATGTTTAGTGTGGTTGAAGATTGGTTTGAAGAATTTGAATGCCAAAAGCTTAAACCCTATCCTTTTGTAAAGAAATGCCTCTTTAGGGTTTGAATTTGAAGTTTTAGAATTTGAATTTGGTGCCAAAAAACTCCATTTCTCACTTGTCTTTTCCTTTCCCATCATTTTCATATCATCATACAGTTCCTCCCCTATTCCCTACATCCCTAAAGTCACTCATACCCATTTCATTCCCATCTCCCTACATCTCTAAAAGTCACTTACTCCTAAGCTCCATCTCCCTCTCCCAAGTCAATTCATTTCCTCTCATTATCCTTTTCCCATTTCATGTGTAAAAATTCCCAAAACCTCAGTTTCCCAAACATTCAGTGGCTCTCCCCTCTCCCAAAGTTTGTCAAATTCTCAAAGGGAAAACTACCACTTGACAATACTCCCTTGTTCCCACTGTCCATATTTCTCCCACAGTCCCTTCCCTTTGGGCATATTTTGGAAATTTAAACAAGGAACCAATTTTTCAACAAACCAAACATACACTTGACATACACCTTGCAACACCATGGAGACAGACACCGACACATCATCTGAACAAGACAGTGACTTTACAACTGAAACTGCATGCACCAGGAGGACACTGAAACGTCGGAAAAGGGAGGATAAACTCTGAATCTTGGCTGAAGATTCCTTAGCTGAGAATGAGACATGATGGGAGAAATTCACTCCAAGTTTCAGAAAATTTGGAGTAAATTTTGTTATTTTTGAAATTTTGGTTGCAAAACAGGTTTTTTTGCCCGACGCGTCGCGCCACCCGACGCGCGCTTATGATTGGAACATCTTCTGGAGGAAAAATTTACATTTTTTGTTTTTTTATGAAAATTTATGTATGCTCAGGAATGGCCAAGAGATTTCATCAAGTTCTGGGTGGTCTTAAAGGTCAAAAACACTCCAAAAATGGCCTTTCTGCCACCTTTTGCACCAGCAGGAACCAGTCTTGGGAGATTGCAGTTTTGCAGGGGAAAATGACATCCAAATTAAAAAATTCCACTTGGGTTGGATAGAATGTATCCAGGGCTTTCCAATGAGCTATCATGAGCTCAATTTGGACTTCAGGAAGTTCCCCAAAATCAGGCTCAAAGTGGCGCGGCGGATTGAGTTTTTGGGCGCGGCGCATAGAGGAATTTTGCCCAATTTTCACTTTTCAGCTCAGAAATTCGGCCAGTTTGACTAGTTTCACTTTTGGATGTAATTTTTAATCTATCTTGATGTAATTTTGTAACTATGATGTAAATTTGACATGTTTTTACTTGTTCTAGAGGATTCATTCACTAAAAAGTGAAAATTGAGTGAATGGATTAGTTTCCTAGCATATAGAGGCAAGTTGTTTGGCTGCCTAGATTTTAGCTCCATGTTTAGAATTGGTTGAAACAGCCCCTAGAAGGATGAGCTCGACCCCTAGAGGCATGGTATGGGGTTAGGATGGTCTATATATTGTATTTTCTAAGACATCTTCATGGTTGGACTCTTGGGAATAGTTTGGCACATCATTGTATATTCATTTCAGTATTTTTGGCAAAGGAAAGACCAGAGTTTTGCAGCACTTGTTGGGATCCTTGTGGTTCTAAGTTTTGATGATGTTTTTCTCCATGTATCTGTAAGTTTCATTAATGTTTTATGTATGCCATTTCCCTTCTCTTTGCTTCTGAAATTAAACAAATGAGTAACTAAGGTAGAATCCATTAGCTTGTTGGTGCTTTGCCTTAAAATTTTGTTTAGTTTTATATGTTCTCATCAGTTTGAAGAGGATCCTTTCACCCTCTTTCCCTCTTCAGCTCCTCAGTAGTCTTTTCCATCCATTCATTGAATCTAAGACTTCAAAGCCATTTCTTTCCCTGCCCCAACTTGAACTCTGCAAGAATTTGGCCTCATCCCCAAGCCCAAAATTGCCTTTTCCTTTTTCCCAACAAAAGCCCCTAAAAATCATTCCAAACTCCTTGATTCATATACCTAGCCTAAAATTAGAATTTATTTCAGTCATCTCAAGCCCCATTGAATACTTTTCGCTGAGATTGACCAGGAGAGAGCCCTCTCTTGTTCTGGTAGGGCTAGCTACGAGGCTGAGCGTGGTTTGGTGTTGTCCTTCTTCTGCCTTATTTCAGCCTGAGGTGGATTTGGGAACTAACATAATCATTTCATGTATAAGCAGTTAATGCATATAATAATTGTTCAATAATACTTCCATTCACATTTTGTACAAGGACTAGGAAAGATTTTAGGGCAATTTCCACATTTTAAGAACCTGAGTGTTAATCTCTATAAAGTTCTATAGACAGAGTCTGTAGAGGGCCAGGTAGCCTCTAGATCTCATCCTTTCTTTAAGGGTGACATATCCAGTAAATGCCCCTACAGTCAATCTCTATAATAGAACTAGGTAACTCAGGTCATTTTCAGATCAGGAAGCCAAAAATGGTACCACCGAAACTAATGTGGAAGAATGCAACATATGCAATGTAGAACAGCCCAAAATGATCAAGTTTTCCAAAACTCTACCACCTCACATAAAACAGAAAGACATAGAGCTGTTCAAAGAGTTTAAATATGTTTTTGCATGGGGTTATGAGGACTTGAAGTCCTATGACACAAACATTATTCAACATAAGATTCCTCTCAAGGAAAACCATAAACCATTCAAGCAAAAATTGAGAAGAATAAACCCCTTCTTAGTGCCTCTAGTTGAGAAGGAAATAAATAATATGTATGATGCGGGAATCATAGTCCCACTTAGGTACTCAGAATGGGTTTCTAACCTTGTGTCAGTGAGAAAGAAAACATGGGAGATTAGGCTATGCATAGACTTTACAAACGTGAACAAAGCCTCCCTGAAAGACAACTACCATTTACCTAAGATGGATCATATACCGCAAAGGGTGGTAGGTTCTAAAAGAATATCATTGCTTGATGGCTTTTTAGGTTATAATCAGGTACTATTACTTCCAAGTGGCCAGCACAAAACCACTTTCACAACACCTTGGGGAAATTCATGTATGTAAAAATTCCATTTAGGTTGATGAATGCAGGGGCTACTTTTCAAAGAGCCATGGACATAGCTTTTTCCGAAGGCATAGGTTAATTCATAGTGATATACCTTGATGACATCACTGTCTATTCTAAAATTGATGAAGAACACCTATTTCATTTGAGAAAAGTCTTTGAGAAATGTAGGAAATATGGTCTATATTTGAATCCTAACAAAACATTGTTTGGTCTTCAAGAAGGAAAACTCTTAGGCCACATCATTTCTGAAGAAGGGATAAAGATAGACCCCAAAAGGATTGAAGATATATTACATATCAACCACGCTAGGAACATTAAAGAGCTGCAATATTTCATTGGAAAGATCAACTTCCTAAGAAGGTTCATACCAAACCTTTTTGAACTCCTAAGAAACATCACAAACATCCTGAAAAGAGAAGTAGGATTCAAGTGGACCATGGCAGCCAAACAATCCTTTGAACTGGTAAAACAAGCACTTACCCAAACACTGATTCTAATCAACGCCAACTTTACCAAGGATTTCTTCATTTTATCCTTTGCATCAGAATACACTATTGTTGTAGTATTGCTTCAAAAGAACATGATGGGACAAGAATAGCCCATAGTTTTCTTCAGCAAGGCATTTAGGGATGCTCCTCTAAAATATAACATCATGGAGAAACAAGCCTTTGCCTTGATCAAAGCATTGAAAGACTTCAGAGTTTACATTTTGCACTCCCATGTCATTGCTTTTGTTCCACATGTAGTTGTTAAAGACATTCTGAATCAGGACCCTAATGGAAAAAGGGGTAAGTGGATTGCTATTATCTTAGAATATGATTTAGAAATCAGACCCACTAAACTGATTAAAGGTTAAGGACTTGCCAAACTCATGGCTGAAGAAAACTTTCAAGCACTAGACATAAACATGTTACATTCTTTGGATGAACAAGAGGAACTGGTGACTCCACCCATTGAATAAGCATTCCTAAACTCACTATGGTATGCTAACATATTGTATGTACTTGTTAATCTAAATGCTCCTCCTGCTTTTTCCAAAACAAAATCTAGATTCTTGAAACAAAAGGCTTTAAATTTCTGCATTCTAGATAGAGCTTTGTATTGGAAAAATTATGTTGGTATCTTGCTTAAATGTTTGCTTGAAGATGATGTAAATAGAATCATGCATGAGTTTCATGAAGGAGAGTGTGGAGGTCATCTCTACTAGAAAACCACAGCCAACAAGATCCTTAGAGCTGGTTACTATTGGCCCACTCTTTTCCCCGACATACACAAGCTAGTTGCAACTTTCCATAAATGCCAAACCTTTGATGGAAAGAGAAAACTACTACCTTTGCCCTTGCATCCTATGAGTGTTGAAACTCCTTTTCAGCAATGGGGTTTAGATTTCATTGGTGAAATTCACCTTGCTTCATCTGCCCAACACAAGTGGATCCTTACTGTAACTGATCACTTCACCAAGTGGATAGAAGCCATCCCTTCAAGGAATGCCACTGAATTAGTCATCATCAAATTCCTTGAAACCAACATCTTCTCCAGATTTGGTTGTCCTAAAAAGATCATCACCGATAATGCTGCTGCATTTAAGTCAAGAGAATGGTGGAATTTTGCTACAAGTACCACATCACACTAGGGCACTCTACTGCTTATTAGCCTCAAGGTAATGGGTTGGCTGAGTCATCTAACAAAAATTTGGTGAATATCATTAAGAAGCTATTGGAAGAGAACACAAAGTCATGGCATAGAAAAATAGTGCATGCACTATGGGCTGATAGACTAACAACCAAGAAATCAATCAATATGTCTGCCTATCAGCTAGTGTGTTGCATGGATGCTGTTTTCCCAACATCCTTGGGAGTTCTAGTTATGAAGCTTCTTCAAGAGGTGAAATCAGAAGAGAATGATATGAAAAGGAGGCTGAAACAAACCATTCATTTGCAGCAGACAAGGGAAGAATTTTACAAAATAACACAAGCAGTGCAAGATAACATCAAGAAGATCATTGACAGAAGGACCAAATCCAATGACTTCCAGATCGAAGACAAAGTTCTGATATGGGATTCAAGGAGAGAGGACAAAGGAAAGCATGGAAAATTTGAAAATTTGTGGAAGGGTCCATACATCATTCATTCAGTCAGAGGTAACAATGCTTTCTTTTTACAAGAGTTGAATGGAACAAATTTATTAGGAGGTCCTATCAATGGCAGGATGCTCAAGCACTATTTTTGTCAAAATTCCTAGTTTGAAGATTTCATTCATTTTACATAACATTGATTGATAAAAAATCAGAAAAACAAAAACACAAAAACAGAGAAAAGGAGAAAAGAGGGCAGGAAAAGAATAGGTACAACCCCGTGCCAAAAAAGAGTATTGCTAAAAGTGTGCAAGCCTAAATGCCACTACTATTGAGAAAGGAAAGTCTTGTTCAATCATCTAGCCAAATCATGATTGAACATGTTTTAAATTTCTGCTGATAGGTTAGTGAAAGAAGACTTGTTAAATCATTTAAGCTTAACTTGTTAGTAGATTAGATTAGGAAAAGATGTTGGTTCCCAAAGCATAAATTTGAACCAAAGAAAATGAGAGGGATGCATAACCAATTCTGAATCATAGCCCTCATGTTTTATAGTTTTTTATTATACAAAAATAAATTCTATGTGTAGCTTGTCCAAATTCCATAGCCCATGGCAGATCAGATTGCTTAATCCTGGTTTGGTCATATTTTGAATTTCATGTCAGTAGGTTAGAGAATGAAAATCTATCAAATAGCTTAACCTTGACAGATAAGTAGACTAGGTAGAGAATAAGAGAGTTCATTAGCCTAATCTGAACTCTTGGAAGTGATAAGGGTACAAGTAGATAATTTTTTATGCTTTCAAAAGAAAATAATGTCAAGGGTTTTCCAATCCAAGTGCACCCAAAAGAAGAAAAAATGTTAGGAAAAATAGGATGGGTAGGTAGAATTGAGATTGAAGCAATCATGTTTTCAGATTTTATAAGATCATAGCTTCAAGAAAACATCAGAAAATTAAGGAACAGGGATCTGCCAAGTACAAGTAAGGTACCGGTCTTCAAAACTCGAGATTTGAACTCTGAGGTCCTGGACACCTCCTGAAAAGGAGCTTCCCTCCCCAAGTAGAGCCACTGTTAGTCATTAGTAATTTTTACTATCTATAGATGACTAAATATTGGTTCTAGATTTCTAAAAAAAAAATTCCCTGTATAATGTGAGTTTTAGAAATCTCACTGCCTTCATTATCCTTACAGAAATTTTTTCACTATTCTACCATTTTTCCATTCCATGGTCACCCTCCCACTCCTAAAGGACTCCTTATGGGTTTGTGCCACTCATCTCCATCCTTTTTTCCCACTTATGACCTCATCACTCTGTTTTTTCCTTGCCCACAACTCCACTTTACAACTAGGGTTACCTATAGCCTATTCCTTTCCATATTCACCAGGTTCCTCAAGCATTGATGGTCTCAAAACTATCTCTGTAGGCTCTTTAGATAAATCAAGTACATTGGATTTGGATCTTCAATACACCACTTTGGAAATACTCTGTTTTTACACTTGAACACTCTAAGCCAATTTTTAGTCAAAGACCAGGTCAAAGAATTCTCCCCACTAGGTCAATTAGGGTTTTACATGGTTGAAGGTCATCATTAGGTGTTTAAGGAACTACTTTTCCTTTGCTATAAATTTTCCAAAGAATTTTGTCTTATCAAATCATAAACTACAAGTAAATAAAGGGAAACAAGTTGATCTTGAAAGGAGAATAGGGATTTTGAGCTGAATGGCCCACATAAATGTCAAAACACTGACCACTTGCAGCAAATCACATCGAGGAGGCACACCAAAAACCAAACATGAAGAGAATTTTTTCAGAAATTATGGATGAAATAGGGAAAAGGGTGAGGTGAATTGGACAGAAATGAATGAACTTGGAAGGGCTATAGAGAACTTAGAAGACAATACTGATAATTTTTTTCAAGCACTCCAAACATCTCAAGTTTTGGGAAAATGGCTAAAGAAGGTGAAAAGGCATGGTTTGAACTCCATGATGCCAGCAAAGAGGATTGTGAAAGTGATGCTATGTGAAAGCATCCCAGAGTTTTCCAAGGTGAATGTCTCATTGCCTCAAAGGGAAAAAGTGTAAATAATATCAATAGGAAAGGTAAATTCAAGGTTTTTCACTCGCCTGCCAAACAAAGATGATTTGAGTTTCAAGTTGAGAACAAAAGAGGTGTTGAAGATGTTGCCTTGAGTTTGAGTTTGTATTAGGTTGTCAAAAGTGAATCTAGCATGCCTCAAAGACCAAAGGGTAGAGCCACTTCAATTTTTTCATGACACTTGCTAAGTGAAGGTGTTAAAGGACATCAATGAGCCAAGAGAAGCCAACTTTATGACTCAAAGAAAACCTGCAAAAGGAGAAGGTAAGGAGTATCAATGAAAAGAGAGTCAAATTATCATTTCAGTCACCTACAAAGTAGCAGTTGTCAAAAGATGAAGAACATGATGTTGAGCTCTAAGGAGGAAGATAATATAATTTTAAGGTTGCTGCTATGTCAAAATAAATATGTCAAGTTTTCAAGGTAAAATAAAAAAGCAATTTTCACAACTCCAGCAACCTACAAACAAAAAGTCAAGTAATATGAGTGAGAAAGGAAAAAGGAAGTGACTTTGAAAACATTAGAGAAAGGGTTTGTAAAGATAAATTTAAATCCTTAAGTCTATAAAAGGTCATCTCAAGACTTCAACAAATTCATTGTTCACTTGCAAAGACATCAAAAGCATTTAGGAGAGGAAACTGTGAGTTTTTCGAGTAAAAAATTAGCTAATCATTGAGGCGCTGTGCGTTCGGATTGGCGTTGCACGCCTGGAGTTGAGCGTTGCACCGTTCGAAAAAACCTCTGTGTGTTTTCTCAAAGAGTTGCGCGCCTAGAAGTAGGCACTACGCGCTTGCCCGATTTTTCCCAACAGGCTTGGTAAAATGACTTTGGCACTGCGCGCCTGGAACAAGGTGTTGCGCCTTTGCCCAAACTAACACACTGTTTGCCTGGGCACTGTGAGCTTGGCTAGGAGGGCCTCCTACACCCTTCAGACCCTCAAATCAGCTCAAAACACCTTCCAGCTTTCTCCAAGGTCCTCCAAAGCAATGCTAAATGGTAAGTGAACGCCTTCAACCATCCTGCAAGAATTTTTGATAAATTAATTGAAAGAAAGTCAAACCCTAAGGCCAAAACCCTGATTTTCAAAAGCCTTGAAGTTAGTATTCAAGCCTCTTCCCATTTGCATGTTAAAAAGACCAGGGATAGCCAGAACAGTACATGGTTGAAATTTTTTCATTCACCTAGGGTTGTGACTACATTCACTCCATTTCACTCATAAGCTCTGTCCCTTACACTGCAAGTAGTTTGACCTTACATTGCTCTCTTTCATTTCAATTTGACATAAGTGAAAGGTGTTTCATAGCAGATTTTTACATATCAGCTGGGTTTACTTCAAGTTATTTAGCCTCTCATTCTACCTAATTTACACCCTCACTCATTCATCTCATTCACAAGCACACTACCATTCCATTTCTCTCCTCCATATCAGTGCTAGGGTTTCAAAGGCAGAATGGTCAAGATGTCAGACAAAGAGGGTAGTGATAGTGAAGGAGAATGCCACATGCCAAGGAGACATCAACACAAAGGTGGGAGGTTCAATAGGATTGAATCACTAAACACAATGGTGTTGAAGATTGCAACAAGAAACAATGAAGGAGGCATCCTGAAACATCATCCTTGATCCTAGTTGGAAAATAATAACCTAAACTAGGTGGGGCCCACACAGGCTATTTTTAGGTGTATGTCTATTTTTAGACATGTCGATCATATTCTATGAGTTGCAAGATGCTATTTTTGGATGGTTGGTTAAGTTGGAAAAATAGATGGACTTCTATTTTTAGACATATTGGGTGGAATCTATATTTAGATTGCCAGTCTAAAAATAGATATGTCGAATATTATTAGCTCTTAATAATATTTGGACTCTAAACATTATCTTATTCTCTTGGAGCACTTCAATTCAGTGCACAAAAGTGGCACAAAAACTGACAGAAGGAATTACACTATTCCTGAGGGTTTACTGGAGCTAATGCATAAGGACTTCAATTATAACTCATGTGACAGAGGTTGGTGGAGTTGTAGAAGTAGTTGGTGGAGTTGTATTTAGTTTAACTCAGTTAGACTCAGTTGAGCTAGTTGTATCTAGTCTAACTATTTGATACAATAGTGAGAGTGGTGTGAATTAATTAATAATTAATTCACTAAATATTAACTCATTAATCAACTGAAGAATACATCAGTTAACTATAGTGCATGGACAGTTCAGTGGAGACCAGTGGAGAGGTAGGTGAAAGAGCAAGTGTGACTATCAGTTGTGACTATAGTGTTGCATTGTTTGCACCACACATTCATTGGAGATGTCAATGAGGATTGCACAGTCAATATAGGGTGGATTCGAGTTCATTCAAAGCCATTCTTCAGCAGGGATTGTGCAGTAGACGTAGGCTAGAGGCTGGCAAAGATCGGTGCATGGATTTGCAAGATAGGGCCTGATTAGTTTGTAGTGATTGGATTGTACTGAGAGCTTGATATGATCAGCTTTTTATGAGGATTGTTACATGATATCTATGAAATATATTATATACAGATAGTTGGGGTTTTTAGCTTCAGGATTTCCTGTTAAAAAATTGTGTTCATATGTGTGAATTTTTATGGTTTCATGTGTGCTTTGCAGTTGATTTAATTTCCGCATGTGATGATCAATAGTGGAATCGATTTTGTATTGTGCATGAAGTTAAAATAGTGTGTGACTAGGAGAATATTGGACATATGCATGCGTAGTGCATATAATTTCTACATGGTATCAGAGCGATATTGATCAGAGCAATTGCAATTATTGAAGCGGTTAAGTTTTGTACTAGTGGAATTCGAATTTGCTGCAGTGTTTTCTTGGTATCGAAGTTGAGCATTCATTGAAATGTCTTTCAACGGATTATGATTGGAGTATTCCCTTGAGGGCAGCTCGAATTATATTTCATGGAAGGACAGGATGGAGGAAGTGTTGGAGGATAATGGGTTGAAGGAGTTCATAGATGTTGAGCTTCCTAAACCGGGTTCTGGCGATGCAGCCGCACTTGACGCATGGCAAAAGAAGGTAGCAAGGTGTCAAAGGATTCTATTGGAAGGTGTGAAGGATCACATTGTGTCCAGCCTTCATGGTAAAGCCACTCCATTCTTGATGTGGAAGGCTTTGACAGAATTGTTCCAAAGCAGAAGTGACCAGAGGAAGTTGGCGCTTAAAGACATGCTCAGGAAAATAAAAATGGAGAAGAATGACACTATTCCAGTATACTTGACAAATTTTGTCCACTGCAGGGATGAGCTTGGGAGTTTAGGAGTTAGTGTGGATGAAGAAGACTTGGTGAGCTTGGCTCTCCTTGGGCTTCCAAAGAGTTGGCATAGCTACGAGGACTCTGTCAATGGTCGGGAGAAACTGCCAGGATGGGAGCGACTTTGGTCGGATCTTGTGCAGGAGGAGATAAGGCGGAGTACCAGGGATGGCTCTTAATCAAAGAATGATGATGAAGAGGATTGCGGTTTGGCTGCCAAAGAAAGGAAAGGGAAGGGGAAGAAAAATCCTTCTTAATCTGGTGCGGATGGAAAATAGCGTGACATGTCCAAAGTAAAGTGTTTTCAGTGTCACGAACATGGGCATTTCACCACACATTGTCCACAGAAGAAGAACAAGTAGGCTGCTGGAGTTGTAGTTGGTGAGGCTCTTGCCTCGAAATTTGAGCTGGACTTCTCATTGATCGCATGCATGGTGTCTAGTGCATTGGGATCAAGGTGGTACTTTGATAGTGGTGCTTCCTTTCACATGACGGGAGATGTGAACCTTTTCAGTGACTTGGTGGAGAAAGATCTCCAGTTGCATGTTGAGTTGGGCGACAATGGACGATACAATTCGACTGGAATTGGTACCATTACCTTTCATAGGGAGTCAGGTAAACTCATTCTTTTACAAGATGTAGTGCATGTTCCAGGTTTAAAGAAGAATTTAATCTCAGTCGTAATGTTAGAGGATAAAGGGTATGATGTTGTCTTTAGTCAAGGAAAAGTTTTCCTTCGGTACAAAGCAACAGGACAAGTCAAGGAGGTTGGGATTCGAGCCAAGAATCTCTACATACTTGAAGTATATGAGATTTCTACAGAGCTTCCTACTGTTGGGAAGTGTGAGAAAGCCATGCAATTGAAGCTTGAGAGGGAGCAGGATTTGCATGCAAGTAAGAGTGGACCTTAGGATGTGGAGAAGCCACAAGATGAGGATCATGGAGTGGGAGAAACCACTCATGCAGAGAAATTTCATGCCAGATGGGCAAAGGGAGTGTATGCAGCTAGACCACCAGGTGAAAGGTGGGGCGACATGCATGAGTAATCCCAAGAGGAGATTTCTGGGCAGGATTCATTGAGATGGTGTGCATATCATGAATTGAACCTGGCTACGAGGTGCCCAGAGAACAGAAGTAGCATGATCAGTTGGATTAATGCAAGCAGATCAGAGTGACAGTGTCAGATACTGGAGCGTTGTTCAGAGTTGACAGCAAGTGCAGCGTGCATGGGTGCAGAGTTCAACATCGCAGTGGTTCCTGAAAACATGTGCAGTTGGTACTAAAAGAAGTCGAAGACTTTGATGATAGATGCATTAGATTGATTGAGTTGTTTGGAGCCTTTTCAGTTTCGGAAGAGTTGCAGAGCAGATGCATGGAGTTTCTTGGTGCTTGCAAAGGTTTCAGGGCGAATGCATGGAGTTACATGTCACATGCAAAGACAGTACTTTCTTGTTGAGAGGGAGTGTTGAAGATTGAAACAAGAAACAATGAAGGAGGCATCTTGAAACATCATCCTTGATCCTAGTTTGAAAATAATCAACTAAACTAGGTGGGGCCCACACAGGCTATTTTTAGGTGTATGTCTATTTTTAGACATGTCGATCATATTCTATGAGTTGCAGGATCCTATTTGTGGATGGTTGGGCAAGTTGGAAAAAATAGATAGACTTCTATTTTTAGACATATTGGGCGGAATCTACTTTTAGATTGCCAGTCTAAAAATAGATATTGTTAGTGTCAGCCTTTGCAGCCTTCCTCCAGTGATCAATCATGCTCTTACAAAGTGATCTTAAAGTGTCAAGGTCAAATCTTGTCATTTCAGTGAGTCTTCAAACAAAATTTGGTCACTAAGTATTAGGTCTAGGGTTTGTTTTTACTCCTGTCAAATTTGTCCAAAGGTTGGTCCTTGTCACCATTCAGCTGAGTGTACCATCATCATGTCAGGTTCCAAAGAATCATTTTACACCTTGTCCATGCTTCAGTTGTGCCTAGGTAAGGTTCATTTCCCTCTCCTAGGGTTTTGGAGGTAATTTCTCTTGGATGGTCAAATAATTAGAAAAACTTGTATCCTGATGTTCATACACCTTCCCCTATCCTTAATGTACATTATTAAACACTTCCCATCACTGAGATCCCCCAAATTCCTCATTTTTTCACAAACCCTAGTTTCTTGCTACAACTTGGCAATTTTCTAGGCTAGGCTTGTGTTTTTCCCTTTTGGACCCCTTCCCCTCACTCAATTTTTGAAATTCCACTTTCCCCTACTTCCTAACATCCCTCCCTACTTAGAAACATTTTCTCAAGAATTTAGAAGCCCCTTATCCCCTTCATTTCGCTTCATTTCGACAAATCCCTTGTTCCACACATCGGGATAGGTTTCACTCAAATGATGTTTCTGAGCAATAAAAGCTTAATTTTGAAAAACTGAGAGACAATTTTTTCCACAACATGCCAAGGAAGAAAAACCTCCTTCACTTTTTACACAGGTGTCATGGTTTTAGAGAAATGTCAAAAATACCGTTGCCTCAGTAGAATTGATGCACCTCTGAAGTGACCATGGGAAAATCAATATTTCTCCCAGCTTGGTTGGCAAAATGACTTTCCTGATGAGTCAAATGATAACTAGACACAAATATCTTTCCAATGAGATATCATGAGCTCAATTTGGAGTTGAGTAAGACCTTCAAAAGTTGACTGCAACAGCATTCTGCCTTGAGGCAGCCTCATTCTGCTCATTTTGACTAGTATTAAGAGATTTAATTTTTGATAGGGTAAATTAACTCCAAATTGAAAAATTCCACATGAGTTGGAAATTAGACTCAAATATCTTTCCAACGAGCTATCGTACGCCCAATTTGGACATCGAGAAGGCCTCCAAAAGCCTCCTGAAAAATGCATTACTTATGGCGCGACGCGTTGCGCTGGTGCGCGGCGCATTGGGAAGATTTCTGCAGTGTAAATTGACACTGGCGCGGCGCATCCAGCCTGCGTGGCGCGTTGGGCTGGGGCGGTGCATAGAGCTCCCAAGCCAAAAATTTATCACTGCTTCATCAATTTGTTAAAACGACTTCAACACCTTTGCTCAAGTAAGTTTACACAGTTGCTCCTGCTTGTATTTGGTGTGGTTTCAGACATATGTTTGGAGAATTGGGTTGGTGAAACATAAACCCTATTTATTTTTCCAAAATCACTCTTTGGGGTTTGAAAAGAAAGTTTAAAATTTGTTTGGTGCAATATTATTTCCGTTGACCACCATATTCTCCCTTTCCTCACTGTCACGCTATCATATCATAATCCCCTCTCCTATTCCCGCTGTCCCATATCCCTTATACCCTTTGTCCCATGTTTTAAATCCTCAAACCCTATCACTTGCCATCACTTCCCTCCATTGACAAAATCCTAATTTCCAGAACATTCAGGGACTGTCTCTATATCCTTGAATTCACTTGACCCAGGTATATTTTGTCATTTCACTTACTCCTATTTCTAAAAAATACCCCCCATCACTATCACTCATTCCCATATCACTTATAAATTTTCCAAATCTCGAAGTTCCCCAAGCAGTAAGTGATTGTCCTTCCACTCCAAATTCACTTGACAGTCTATTGTATTCATTGTGATATTTCCTCACAGCACCTTATTTCATATGTGGCACACTTGGTATTGAAATACAAACTTGTGTTTTCACCATACATATCAGTATACACTTGTCAAACACCTTGTTTTCAGCATCATGTCAGAGACAAATTCATCATATGAGCAGGGATATGAGCAAGACAGTGATTCTGCCACTGAACTGCATGCACCAGGAGGACACTGAAACGGTGAAAAAGCCCTGATCCACTCCAAATCTTTGCCGAAGCTTCCTTGGCTGAGCATGAAACATGATGGGAGGCCTTCACTCCAAGTTTCAGCAAATTTGGAGTAAATTTTGTCATTTTTGAAATTTTGGTTGCAAAACAGGTTTTTCCGCCCGACGCGTCGTGCCACCCGATGTGCGCTTATGATTGGGACATCTTTTGGAAAAAAAACTTGATATTTTTGGGTTTTTTATGGTAAATTATGCATGCTTAGGAATGGCTGAGATATTTCATGAAGTTCTGGGTGTTCTTAAAGGTCAAAAACACTTCAAAAATGGCCTTTCTGCCACTTTTTGGACCAGCAGGAACCAGTCTTGGGAGACTGCAGTTTGGGAGGGGCAAATGAACTCCAAATTGAAAAATTCCACTTGGGTTGGAAATTAGACAGGCGGGGATTTCCAACAAGCTATAATGAGCTCAATTTGGACTTTAGGAAGTGCCCCAAAAACAGGCTCAAAGTGGCATGGTGCATTGAGTTTTCTGGCGCGGCGCATAGAGGAATTTTGTCCAAATTTCACTTTTCAGCTCAGAAATTCGGCCAGTTTGACTAGTTTCACTTTTGGATGTAATTATTGATCTATCTTGATGTAATTTTGTAGCTATGATGTAAATTTGGCATGTTTTTACTTTTTCTAGAGGATTCATTCACTAAAAAGTGAAAATTAAGTGAATGGATCAGTTTCCTAGCATATAGAGGCAAGTTGTTTGGCTGCCTAGATTTCAGTTCCATTTTTAGAATTGGTTGAAACAGCTCCTAGAAGGATGAGCTCGACCCCTAGAGGCATGGGAAGGGGTTAGGATGGTCTATATGATGTATTTTATCAATCATTTTCAGACGTTGGATACTTGGGAAAAGTTTGGCACCTCATTGTATATTCATTTCAGATTTTTGGCAAAGGAAAGACCAGAGTTTTGCAGCACTTGTTGGGATCCTTGTGGATTTTGAGTTTTGATGATGTTCTTCTCATGTTATTGTAAGTTTCATTAATGTTATATGTATGCCATTTCCCTTCTCTTTTCTTCTAAATTAAACAAATGAGTAACTAAGGTAGAATTCATTAGTTTGCTGGTGCTCTGCCTTAAGCTTTTGTTTAGTTTTATATGTTTTTGTCAGTTTGAAGAGGATCCTTGCACCTTATTTCCCTCTTCAGCTCCTCAACAGTATTTTCTATCCATTCATTTAATCTAAGACATCAAATTAATTTCCTACCCTGCCCCAACTTGAACTCTGCAAGAATTTGGCCTCATCCCCATGCCCAAAATTGTTTTTCCCTTTTTCCAAAAAAAACCCCTAAAAATCAAAATCAAACCCCCCTATTTTTTTATCTAGCCTAAGATCAATTGTTTTTTTAGTCATCTAAAGCCCCTTTGAATATTTTCATTGAGATTGACCCGGAGAGAGCCCTCTCCTGTCCTCATAGGGCTAGCTACGAGGCTGAGCGTGGTTTGGTGTTGTCCTTTTTCTGCCTTATTTTAGCCTAAGGTGGATTTGGGAACTAAAATAGTGGCGACCATACTGGGGATCACATCCCAGGTTTTCCGAATAAAATGCCCAAGGTGGATTGGCTTTAGAATTTGCCTATGTTCAGAAATGTGGAAGGTAATGACGCTGCTCTTCATCTGGTGAAATTTCACATTCATGTACATAAATTAAAGATCAATTTTCCTGAACATTGTTTGATGAAAATGTTTATGGCTACTATGGAAGGTGAAGCCCGATCTTGGTATGAAAATTTGCCACCTGCTTCTATTTATTGTCTAAAAGATTTTCATACAATATTCTTTGAAAGGTATAAAGAATCTTGTCCATCCTTAATATTAGTGCAGAATTGTTGTGAACACATTAGTAGTTTCATTGAAGATCTTGAGAATTTTTATGGAAATAATGAATTGATGGACGGAGAAATCATGGAAGCATTGTATGAAAGTTCGTTTCAACAGCACACAGAAAACTTGGAGGATACTTATCAAGATCAGCAGGTTGAAGATTTCGATATGGCTGAAAATGATGAAAGAGAAAATTTTGTTTCAGATCTGCCCATGGAAGAAAACTGCATGCAGGGAAGTCAAGTTTCAATTTCAGAATGTGATAACGTCAAGTCAGCCATTTCAGATCTAGATTCAGATTGTGATGATCAAGAACACCTTGTGCTGAATCTCATGAAGGATAAATCTGCTGTTGATATCATCTGTAATGAAGAAGACAGAGTTATGGATCCAAATTTTCTCATGTCATCAGAATAGAGCCTTCATAAAGAGGTAATCCAGTTAGTTCATGAACAACAAGATAAGATCTTTGTTCAAGTAAGTGAAAACGTTTCTCTGAATGAATTTATGGTAGACGATAGAAATGATAGTGTTGGGTTTCAAGAATCATCTGAAGTTTCTTTTCTTATGATTGATGAATGTAATGAGAAACATGATAATCTAGCTGTCATATCATATGAAGATGACCTACAATATATTCAGACTACAGAAGATCAGAACATTCAAGACTGCCTTTCATATTCTTCTTCATATGTCTCATGTTTTGAAATGTTTATCCAAGAGGAGATCTGCTCATCTACTTGTTCAGAATTTTTTGAGGACCAGGAACATACTTTTACTGAAGTACATTATGAAGAAAGATTAGAATCAAAAGAAAGAGACACCTTGTTTCTTCAGCAGGAGGTAAATCTTCATGTTTTTCAGGATCCACTGGCAAATCTGTTGCAGTCAGCAGTGAAGGTGATTGTTGCAGTATTCAGTGATGAAGGAGATCATGGTCAATTATGTTTTTGGATGTCCAGTTACAAGTATCTATGGTTGACCAGGAGATCTGATCAGGAGAATCAATCAAGAAGGCATATGCTTGATTGGTTACATTGGCATTTTGATATAGTTTGAGGATATATTGTTTTGTAAGAAACACATGTGGTCATGTACTGCCATCAAACTTTAAGTTTTAGAGTCAATTTTTTTCAGTCATTTTAGTTTGCATCAAGTTAGTTTATGTCGGTTTTCAGTCATACATTTTATCTTGAGTGGTGACTCCATTGCCCAATGGATGAAGGCACTGTCTGCTCTCCCAAAGATCTGATGTTCTTGGAACCTCCAGGGAGCTACCATCCCCATTGGAGCCAATGTTAGATTCAGTCTGTACATCCCTCCATCAGAGATCATTTCTCTTGATTGCAGCTCATTTTTAGGTATCTCGCTCAATTCACTCAGTTGCATTCCGCTAGGGGCATGCCATAATCTGACGGAAGGGCCTTGTCGTTTATCCCCCTCATGCCTTATCCTGCTGGCTTAGGTCTGTTTTTCAAATCAATTTTAAGGTTATTTACAGTCCTGTTTGATGTCTAGGTCAGCAAAGAGTTATTTTAGTCATTAGGTCTAGGGTTTAATGCCAGCAGGCCAGAGGGAGGATCAGAATAAGTTTTCATCGCAAAAACCGTGTTTCACTTGCCTTTATTGATCAGAGCAGCGGTCCAACGAGAAGGCGACAACTATGGTTTGGTTCCAGCTTCAGTAATTTCTGAATTTGATACCAAGATAGTGAATTCATGCAAATCAATTAACAACAGGGCAGAAATGGATCCTGCATTGAGTTTAGCACTAGTTTTAAATGTTGCCAAATCATGCAGTCAGCTCCTTTCTCTTGCGGATAGCTTTTGGATTGGTAAAAGAGACTCTTTTTATTTAGAAACCAAGGATAAGTTGCTCAACTGGAGCCCATAATTCACAGTAAAAACAAACAGCACAATGGAATTTAGAGAAAGAACAGAGAGTTGTTTATTTACAGCTATTTTTATACCTTATTGCTTTGAAAAGAAAGCTAAATTATTGAATTTGAAGGTTGAACCTCATCAATATTTTCTGGATGCAATTGCAAATCATCTAAGCGTTGCAGATTCCTCTCATGTTTTGATCTCAAGGCCTCTTAGCAAGGCTTCCTTGGATGCCAGATTTTACTTTCCAGTTCCGGATACTTTACCTTCGGTATCATACCTATTTGGAAATTCTCCAATCAGTGAGAAATGTAAAGGAAGTCCGCACTGTCAATTTAAGTTTAATAAAAGGGCATCTATCTTAGTAGGGAAAGAAGTACATGGTGATGCAATTTTGGAAGCTATTGGATCCTCATGGAAGTCGCTAGGAACTATGTCGTGTGAAGATATTAGCCTTAGCAGCTATCACGGGAAATGAGTCTAGAATGTTGGACGGGGTTATGAAAGAAATGGGTGAAAGCCTTGATGGCATTCAATGTGGGGAATTGGATAATGAATCAACGGGTAGACGTCCTTACAGATGTGCTGTGAAAATACTGTCCAAGGATGGAGATTTAAAAATAGAATGTTGTTCTGAGATGCCTTATAGAAACAAGAGTCATGCAATCCAAAGTGCTTCCTTGAAAGCTATCAATGAAAGGATATGCCTGCATCAGGATCATGCTACTTTTTCCATCGTTGATGATATGTTCAATTACTATAAAAAAGGTTCTCCTATATATGATGATACTTCTTCTTCTGCCCAGAATAAGTTGCCTCAGAAGGTTGTTGACCTTGATCACAACCATGAGATGACTGATCTCAACATCACAGGTCCTGATTGTGGCAAATCACCTTCTAGTGGCACTATAGTATGCATCCAATATAGTGTTTTCCTGCTGGGTAAATCTGTAAGAGAATGCTTGGAAAGCAAAGAAGAGTTCGAATTTAAATTTGGGACAGAGGATATTTCCACTTTACCTTTAGGAGAATCTGGTCTGGAGTATAATGTCACACTTTTGAGGCTTATGGAGCCCCAGGAAGAGAGGATGGAGCAGAGAAGTCTTATTTGTGCTGCTAAGGTTCTTCATTCAAAACTTGATGTGGGTCATAAGCCTCGATTAGCCACGGCCAGCTTCAAAAGTGCCTTTATATATGAAGGGTCAATCACTGAATTTGATCAGCGGATTCATGGATTTGATGTTGCAACATGCATCGAGGTGATTGAACATATGGAGGAAGACCAAGCATACAAATTCAGAGAATGTGCATTGGGTACATTGTGTCCGCGCGTTTTGATGGTCCCCACACCGAACGTGGAGTACAATCCCATTCTTCAGAGAACCGAAGTGAAAACGTGGAGAAGCAAATTCAGTGTTTGGAGGTCGAAATTGTGTTGAAACAGAGCTGCGCTGCGCATTGGGTAAGAGCGCGGCACATAGAGCTGACGCGGCGCACTGGGCCTCCTACCACAGTGCTTTTCTCCATTGACACGGCACATCCAGGAGGCACAGCGCACAAGCCTGAAACTGAAATTTTCCCCCTGTCTTCTCCAAAATCGCATTTCTTTTAGTTGCTCCATGCTCAATGATCCTGGGAAATATATTAATGCTTTGTTTGACAACCATGTTGCATCTAAAGCTGCTACGTATTAATGTATTGTCAAATTTTATCTAGATCAAGATTTTCGTTATGCTAAAAGTAGAAAAGTTACCAAGGCATTGAGTGAGGTGAATGAAGACTTTTCCTTTGGTTCGTTTTGCAAACTTTGAACATCCAGGATAAGGGAAGTGTTGGGAATCGTGTTACGCCAATGGATATGTATTCATTGGTATTGAAGAAGATATTGAGCTATTTTTGTTAAAAAGTTGGTTTTCATTCAAACGGCGATGGAAAGCGCAAATTCAAAGACTGAAAGCCAAAATTAAAACGAAGAATACCTACCACAGCAGAGAAATAGGATTCGATTACCTATTTTTGACTTCAGTTGCAATTCAAAGGGTCTACGCTACAGTTTTAGCCTTTTAATTGGTCATCAGAGAAATTCAAGTGGAACGTTGTTCTGTCTTCAGAACAGATGATTGGCTCTTCAGCTTTTGTTTGTTAATGATGATTAAACAATCCCTTATTTTTGGTTGATCTGTTTTCTCATAGTGGAGTTTATTTATTGTATTGAAAATCATTTATAAAGGGTCTGAGTTCTGGGAAAAGGTGTGGAAGAATAACTCAGCACTTCATTGTACAGTCTTGGCAGAGAATTAATGAAATGATGCAGCTCTGATTCATGAGATTCCTGTGGTATGAGTTTGGCATATGTTTTTCTCTTTCTGTTTCATACGTATCTCGTTATGTTTTACTGTTCATTCATAATCATTGTTAGTTGAATGCTTTTAAGTAAGAAAGGTAGAATCTAGTTTATTGCTCTGCCTTGGGAAAGCGTTCATGTTATGTGTGTCTTCTTCAGTTTGAAAAGGATTCATACCTCATGCCCTTTTCATGCCTCTGAACAGTCTTTCCACTCCATATTATTTCAATTTGATTGTTAAACCTCTTGCCTGTCTTGCCTCATGAAATAATCTGTCTTTGATTTAATCTTTCAGATCATGTTGTTCTTGGTCCCATACAGCCCTGAAAACTCAGTCATTCATTAAACTGCCTTTTTCATATTTATTTACTAGCCTAAAATCAGCATCCATTTTTAGTCATCTCAGGCCCTATTAGACATATTTTGCCGAGATAGACCCAGAGAGAGCCCTCTCCTGTCCTCGTAGGGCTAGCTACGAGGCTGAGCGTGGTTTGTGGTTATCCTAAGTTTTGCCTTCCTTCAGCCTAAGGTAGATTTAGGCTCTAACATAGTGGTGACCATACTAGGGATAAAATGGTTTGCTCGTTGGTGTTATTTGTTTCATAATCTACAGACGGAGCCTGAAGTTATGCCAGGTAGCCTTCGAAACACTTTTTCTTTGCATTAGCGGAAGTAGATAAACGCTACTTCAGTCAATCTCCGGTCTAGCTTGTGAACATGACACTTGACTTGTGAATTGCCCCAGTACATGTATCAAGTTCAGATATGATTGTTGATGGTGGACAACGATCAGGCATATGAAGGCTGAAACATTCACCTGGCGACTCCAACTCAAATCAGAGATTCCAGTGCTCACTGATCCATTCATGCAATGGTAGGGTATGTGGCAGACCCTGCACTTTGTGAAGTTTTAAAAGAAGTTAGAGATCAGTTAGTGGATTTTGAAATTGATGAAGTATTTTTCATTGCCGTGCTTCAACGTTTGAAATCCCTGAAATTTCCTCCTGAAGCTAAAACTGGTTTCTGCGAGTTACTTGTTGAAATATTTGAGGAGATTCAGTATTTAAACGATCAGATCCAATCATATGAATTCTGAGATCCCAAAAAGTTCTTGGAAACTCTCCCTCCTTCAAAACAAGAAACAATAGAGCTGCCCGTGGATATTTTCATTGATAGTGTGCAGCTGGAAGTATGTATTGCAGAGTTGGGGCAGCAAACAGAGTCTGGCTTTTGTGATCCTATTGCAACGTACATGGAAATGTTTTTCAGTCTGAATGATAGATCAACTTGTCTTTTACATAACCAGACTCATTATGTGCATGTATGGCTGCCAACAATTACATCTGTGTCCTGGTGGAAGCACTCTCAAGCAGCATCCTTGTCACAGCTACTTGAATGGTTGATCTGGTATTACATCATTACTTGATCTATTGGCTCTGCAGCAAAGTAGGGTAGATTTTGTAAATAAATAAGCAGCCAAAGGCAGCACTTCGTTCCAGTTTCATTGCAGTTTTGGTTTGAGTTTGTCGAGTCAGTTTTTCAGTCATTTTGGTTACAGAATTGAGTCGGTTTGAGTCAAGTTTTAGTCAATAAATCAGTCAAAATTTTTGTGTTAATTTTCCAAGTCATCGATTCCATTGCCCAATGGATAAGGCACTGGTCTTCTCTCCCAAAGATCTTACGTTCTTGGCACCTCCAAGGAGCTACCATCCCCATTGGAGCCAATGTTAGTGTCAGCCTTTGCATCCTTCCTCTAGTGATCAAACATGCTCTTACAAAGTGATCTTAAAGTGTCAAGGTCAAATCTTGTCATTTCAGTGAGTCTTCAAACAAAATTTGGTGACTAGGTATTAGGTCTAGGGTTTGTTTTTACTCCTGTCAAAGTTGTCCAAAGGTTGGTCCTTGTCACCATTCAGCTAAGTGTACCATCATTCAGAGGGTTTTCATCATCATTTCAGGTTCCAAAGAGTCATTTTACACCTTGTTCATGCTTCAGTTGTGCCTAGGTAAGGTTCATTTCCCTCTCCTAGGGTTTTGGAGGTAATTTCTCTTGGATGGTCAAATAATTAGAAAAAATTGTATCCTGATGTTCATACACCTTCCCCTATCCTTAATTTACATTATTAAACACTTCCCATCACTGAGATCCCCCAAATTCCTCATTTTTGCACAAACCCTAGTTTCTTGCTACAACTTGGCAATTTTCTAGGCTAGGCCTGTGTTTTGCCCTTTTGGACCCCTTCCCCTCACTCAATTTCTAAAATTCCACTTTCCCCTACTTCCTAACATCCCTCCCTACTTTCAAAAATTTTCTCAAGAATTTAGAAGCCCCTTATCCCCTTCATTTCGCTTCATTTCGACAAATCCCTTGTTCCACACATCGGGATAGGTTTCACTCAAATGATGTTTCTGAGAAATAAAAGATGAATTTGGAAAAACTGAGAGAGTTTTTTGTCCCAAACATGCCAAGGAAGAAAAACCTCCTTCACTTTTTACACAGGTGTCATGGTTTTAGAGAAATGTCAAAAATACCGTTGCCTCAGGAGAATTGATGCACCTCTGAAGTGACCTTGGGAAAATCAATATTTCTCCTAGCTTGGTTGGGAAAATTACTTTCTTGATGAGTCAAATGATAACTAGACACAAATATATTTCCAATGAGATATCATGAGCTCAATTTGGAGTTGAGTAAGACCTTCAAAAGTTGACTGCAACAGCATTCTGCGTTGAGGCAGCCTCATTCTCCTCATTTTGACCAGTCTTGGGAGATTTGATTTTTGATAGGGTAAGTGAACTCAAAATTGAAAAATTCCACTTGGGTTGGAAATTAGACTCAAATATATTTCCAACGAGCTATCACACGCCCGATTTGGACACCGATAAGGCCTCCAAAAGCCTCCTAAAAAATGAGCTATTTATGGCGCGGCGCGTTGGGCTGGTGCGCGATGCATTGGGAAGATTTCTGCAGTGTAAATTAACACTGTGTTGTGGTAAAACACAACCCCCCCATTTTTGACTTTTTCACTTCAAATAATGGGGACCCTTTCTATAAATTTTTGACTAAACGCCTTTTCAGATTTTTATTTTATTTGATTATCCTACACGATTGTTAATTTTTCATTTTCTTTGGATTCTTGTTTCGATTGCTTTGTTAAAATTGATTTTTTATAAGCTTCTCATTGACGCTTGTTTTACCTCATTTAGTCACTAGTTTAAAAATGGTACTCCTTTGAAGTCCCATCATTTATCTAAGTCTGGGTTAAAAAATGCTATTTTTATTCTTTTTATTTATTTTCAGAATAGCTGTAGTTTAGAAAAACTTAATATTAAAAAATATATATTATTAAAATAAAATAAAAAATAAAATTAAAATTAAAAAAAAAAAAAAAAAAATTCCCCGGATCCGTCGCAGATCGCAGATCGCAAATTTCAGATTCGTCGCAGATCGCAGATCGCAAATTTCAGAATCCGTCGCAGATCGCAGATCGCAGATTTTAGAATCCGTCGCAGATCGCAGATCGCAGATTTCAGATTCATCGCAGATCGCAAATCGCAAATTTCAGATTCGTCGCAGATCGCAATATCGCAATATCGCAAGATCGCAATTTTGCAATTTCGGATCCGTCGCAGATCGCAAGATCGCAATATCGCAAGATCGCAATTTTGCAATTTCGGATCCATTGGGTTTAGATTGATTCCACTGGTTTGTAAATTAATTTTTATATTTTTTATATTATAATAATTATGTTATAATTATAATGCTTATTATAATTTTAATATAATTTGAACTATAATATTAATCGTATTTAAATTAACTTTTTCAAATCATTTGTATATTAATTTAATTTTGTAACTGAATTAATCGTTAATTAGTTAATAATTAATTTAGGATTAATTATTAGATAATTAGAATCTAATTTAGGATTAAATTTCTAATTAGAAATCCTGATTTTTAGCCCGGCAAACAAAATTTCCAGATTTATGCCAGATTTGACTCATCAACTTTGGAAGCTCATAGATTGAGTTATACTTGACCAAATGAGGCCCAGGACGGCTCATTGGAAAGATAAAATCAAGGAGAACATTTCTGAGGAGGTTCCAATAACAGATTTCATCATTTATTGGGTCAAAAATCAGACAGAAGATCAAGCTCCGAATTTCTAAAAATAAAATCAATTTTCTGAGTTTTGTTTTCTTCATTTTCATTTGCCCAGCCTCTTCCAATTGCAGATTCATGCATCAATATTATCCTTGGTTAATTAAGATCGTTATGAGTATCAATAAGAATCTCAAATTTCCTTTTTATTTATTTAAATAGAATTTGATTAGATTTGTTTTAAATGTTAGAAATAATATTTGGATTTTATTGTTGCATCTTAATTCATTTTAATTTCTTTTTGCAGGAAAAAACAATAGAAGGGATATTGAGGAAAAAGATTTCAATCAATGAGAAGACTCCAACAATTAAAGATTGGAATTTTTGAGCAATTAAAGTTGGATTGGGAAGATTTTCTTCAACAAACTCTCTTCTAAAAATACTTTTGGGAGGATTATAAATTGCAGATTGCAAAATGTAAAAAGGGCTGCTCTCCTCTGCAATTCCAGACTTCTAAAAGCATTTCTGTTATAGGAATTTAGAGTTGTAGATGGGGAGGAGAGAAAGTTTCAGATCTGAACATTAATGAGAGTTTACTCTTTATATCTTGAATTATGCATGATGGGCAGAGTTTGCATTTCTGCAGCTCTAGTCTTGAAAGCAGAAATTCAAGTAATGTAAAGTACTGTTAGAGACCAGGATTAGAGAAGCAGATTCAATTAATTGGTATTTTTGGCATTTCTGTATCAAATATCAGTTTCATTTTTATGTTAATAAAATTGTTGTTTCATTTTATTCATGTTTATGCATTTCTGTTGATATGAATAATTTGTCTCAAATTGTTATGTATCTCTATTCTTATGGATTTAACTCTGATTTCTGAGTAACGATTTGCTCAGAAATATGTCTTACAAAATTGATTTTTTAAATAATAATATGTTGTGAATTTCTTCCACATATTATTGTTTAATTATTGGCTTGATTGATTTGATAATCAATATCATTTTTGTGAATTTCTTCCGGAGTGTTGTTAATTTATTATTTCAGTCAAATGGTCTCAATAGAATATGTTTTGGTACTCACAAATGTGAGCTAAATTGAATTTCTTCGTTGGTTTGACATTAATTAAAAGCCAGACATATTTTAATCCTCATTACTTAATTATCTTGCTCTTAGTTGGGTTAGATTTTCATCTACCTAATTGAGATAGGATTTAGATTAGTTTCTTTTTGCTTGCATTATAGAATAAGTTTGCAATTAGATTAAATTTACATTCTTTTAAGTCCTCTTTTCAAAGAGGCAAAATCTTAGTTGTGGTTTGGCTGAACCCAAATCAGCTTAAGGGTCATTCTCTTGCCTGATCATCAAGAAGAATTGATCTGATATCCCTGTCTATTGGTATTTAAGGAAACATCATAAACCAATAGCGATAGGGAAAAGGTAACTGGACCTAGTTAAACCAGTCGGAGCCACTATCATAAACGGAAAAGGAGCTGCATTAAGGTCCGGACCGGGTGGTTATCCCCCAATGTTGTAGCAGCGATTTTCGAGGCCTTCAACATTTTTGGCGCTAGAAGGAGGGCCTGAAACTTATTGTCTATTGGAGTCTTTTCAATTTTAACATGTTATTTAATCATGATGGCTCCTTTTAAACTTCCAATTTGGAGTTGTGTCCATGGACGTGCATCTTCCAATACTCCACCCGAAGTGGTAAGACTCTTGTCTCAGGTAAAGTTTAATGGTAAGAAAAATTCTTCTGCTTTTAATCATGTCCTTCAATTTATTCAAAATGTTTCAAATTATGATTTTCAAGGAATTGATGAAGGCATTTTATGCAGAATTTTTACTCTCACATTTGCGGCAGAAGCCAGAAACTGGTGTAGAACTCTTCCGGTTGCCTCAATTCACAGCTGGGATCAATTTGTTACAAGTTTCATTTGTAAATTTGACCGCTATGATTATGATCAGGTATGTGATGAAATTGAATATCTACGAAATGAAAATGAATCTGTTAGAGATTTTAA
Source organism: Pinus albicaulis (assembly GCA_034641835.2). Classification (NCBI taxonomy): domain Eukaryota; kingdom Viridiplantae; phylum Streptophyta; class Pinopsida; order Pinales; family Pinaceae; genus Pinus; species Pinus albicaulis. Next base: position 25,628,873 of record CM076578.1, on the reverse strand, counting down.
TATTCGACTTCATTTAAATTGTTTAAAATTTGATGTCAAAGATCAACCTATGAAAGAAGAATCACTAGATTGGTTTGAACATAATTATTCTCTTCTTCCTATTCCCGATCCATATGAAATTAGTTCAAGCTTTGTTCCATCCCCTTCCAATATAAATGAGAAATCCAATTTGGATGTACAAATAAATTATGATGAAGAGATTCCACAAAGCTTGGAAAATATTTCTAATCAAATGCAAGAAGACAACAACAGCAATTTTGGAGAAAGACCTGCATTAGAATCTAAAATTTTCTCTGCATTAAATTCAGAAAATCAGATTGCAAATCAGCAAGTGCAAGCAACAATCAAAGTAAATAATAGCATGAAAACTGCTGTACAAATTTCTGAATTTTTCCATGGTGAACAAATGCCGAAATCAGGGCAGCAAAACAGTCTTCTTCAAGAAAGCATGTGCACACAAAGTAATGATCTGGAATCTGAAAATTACAATGATCATAATGCACAAGAGTTCTCAAACAGAAACATTTTTAAATGCATTATTTCAGATTCACATTTTTCCCTTTATCCTGATATTTTTAATGATGGTAATTTTTCCCCTCTTGGTGTTAAAGATATTTCAGAAAATACAGAGGCTGATCTAAATGAATTACCATTAAGTTTTTATCAAGATAGAGAAGCAATTAATGATCATTATTTTGCCATTAATGAACATGAAATTCTTGTTCCTCCGTGTTTGGATATAATGGATAAGATTGAAGGGAATTCTAGAGAATCTTGTGAAGTCATTTATGATAATTACTCTGACATTGAGGATGTTGATTTTTATTTTTCTCAAGAGAATCCTCATGACAAAATTCAAATAACATCTGATAATGAGGAACATTTCGATTTAGAAATTATTCCAACTAATCCTCACTCTAAAGCAGATAATCATCTTCATGATTTCACTATTCAAGAAAATATTCCAATTTATGATTCATATCATGATCAAGCTTTCATTCCTGTTCATAATCATAAATCTCTTTCTAATTCACAAATTGGAATTCAAAATTACTCAAATTCCATAATTCTGGCCAATCCTTGTGAAAAAGATATTATTTCAAAACAATCCCAATTGTGTTGTAACATTAGTTGTAACAATAGTGATTTCTTTTTATTTTTGTTTCTTCACTTATTTTGTATTAAATCAGATTTTATTTTTCAGATTTTTAATACATTACACTGGCATATTGCGCACTTTACTGTCAAACATTCAATTGATGCATTTCCCTCTTGGAAAATTGAAATTTTATATTATAATCAAGAACATCAAAAGCTATTTCAATTTAAATTTCAATCGATGTTAATGTTTTATCAAAAGCTTCTATCTTCTCAAAGGAAATATCAACAAGAGAATGTATTTTCAGAAATCTGCTAGCAATCCAATTTAATTAATAATTTTCCATTTCATTTGAAAGATTTCCATCCATTTTTGTTTGATTCATTTGAAAAATATTTGGAAATTTTTCCTTCATGGAAGATTGTCAATAGCTTAACATTTACACATAGCACTAACAATTTTTTCCAGGCCTTTGAATCTAAAAGCTCACATCTACAATCTGGCATGTTATCTCTTTCTTTGAATATTTCCCAATCCTTAAAAGAAATTCATCCGGATTTCTATGATCTAATTGGTATTCAATTGGAAAGAAAATTTCATGAGAAGGAGATTTTAGATAAGCTTCTAACAATAGTTGTACATTCTGATTTCAGGTTTAATTTTCTTAGTTCAATTAGATTTGTATTTTTATTACTAACATTTGAATTGTACATATATGCAGGAATAAAAATGAGAAAATGGTTACACTGGAAATATGACTATACCTAACCATTTTTTCAAGTATATGGTTAGAATAGGAGTAGAATTAATTTAGTTAGTTTGTTTTATATAGTTAATTTATTTTTAATAGTTCTGTAGATTAAAAATAAAATAAAGCAATCGGTCATTTTCATACATGTTCAACAAAAACATTTTCTACCAATCAGAAAATTTTAATTCTTGCTTTCCTTTTTAAATTTCTTACAGCAATATCTCTACTCTGTCTATTTTGAATAATCTCTTGATTAAATTCAATTAAGGTTGCACGTGGCATCAATCGCCTCAAAGCCACTTTTCTTAATTTCGAGATTTCCTTCTAAGATTTTATTTTGAAATTTATATGATGAAGGTTTTGAGGATATAAAAGCTTCATGATCTCATTATCCCATGAAATGTATGACTATCTATGATAAGATTAATTCCCAATCAATCATTATTAGTCAGTCTAAGCTTTCGTGGTAATCATATGAAGTTCATACTATCTTCCTCGAAATTCATTAAGCCGACCTTTAGGATGTCCATTTTGCTGTGTGCACACATTCAAATCTGTTTTGACATTTTTCCACAATTAGTGGCTTTATCCCATTCAGACCTTTAGTTTATTATCCGATGTTGCAAAATGCATCATATTTATTTAATGAAGGCGTTATTGAATAGTCACTATAACAATACAGATTTTTCTCAGAGGTAACAAATTTTTGTTTCAATTCAAAAGGGAAGACTATTTTCATATTTGTTTCTGCTAGATTTTATATTTTCTGAACATGAACAAGCAGATTTTATTTAGGCTGATTGCTCACTCCGATTTAGAATAAATAATGAGATGATTTTGAACAAAGTCAGAATTTTGATAAATCAAAGGAAGAATTTGAAGATTCATGAGGTAAAATCTACAGACAATTTCTTTCCAGGTATGCATTTACAATTTCATTTTCATCTATTATTAGTTTATCTTTTCTTTAGTTTATTTTTTATACTTTTTCTGTTTTGTTTGCAGGTTTTCATTTGTTTTCAAAATTTGAAGTAAGCAGCAAACCCATTTCAAAATTTGCAATAGGTTTCAGGGAAATTTTATTTTGAGAATTTGAGCATTTTTAACTTTTCTTTCAACCATCAGAAAACCCAATTGAAATTTCAAGCAATATTATAGGATTCAACGTGATTTTCATATTGCTGATACTTCAGTGAAAATTTTTGCAATATTCTCAGCCTGCTCATCTTCGTCAATCATTTCATGCCGATATCGCAATCGTTTCATCGCATTTTTAATTATGCTCACATCACAATTCAGAATCTGCGATGTGCGATGTGCAATGTGGGAAGCACAATGTCAATATTCCTCGATCCCCAATATAATATATCTTTAATGATGTGATCGCTTCATTTCATTGCACATGTTCTCATTAAATGTTTTCCTATTGGCAATTTGCCATTGCAATTTCTGATGTGATAGCTTTCAATGCATGCCTCTGATCCATTAACATTTAATCGATATATGGCATAGCAACAAAGGTGAAGTCTTGCAAATTAAACTCGAAGCATGGTGAAGAAACATGTGATGCGAATAATCCAATACGGTGATGTGTTATTTTAAAAGCAAGCTTGGGTAATCACTATGGTAAGAAAGCAGCTGATGATAAATTTGCGGCATATTCAAATCATTCCGATTTCTCATATATTTCAGTTTTAAATATATAATTCCATAATTAAAAAAGAAATTCAAGACCTCTCTATCTTCACATTTAAATTTTATTATCTTAGATGTGGTCTTGATTTTGGACAATTTATAAAATCATGGAGTTTATATGAAACTTATAATATTTTGAGAAACAGTCATTACTACAAATTTTCATTCTCATTTCTGATGCATTTGTTTTCCCTCGAACATTAAGCATTCCATTTTTACATGTTACTGCTTGCTTTAGTTTAGATAAAATAAATAATGATTTTGGGTTATAGGATTTTGGTTAAGTTTGACTTCTTCATGTTTTTAATGTTAATTAAAATAAGAAGTCAGCTAGTTTGGATAAACTGATACCTTTCAGGTAAGATCAAAAGCAATTATCTAATGGTAAGATTCATGTACCCACTTTCATTAATTTCCATTTCGTTACTTTAGTTTCAGTTTTTTTTTTTTCTGATACATGAATCTGTTTTGCAGCTCTTCATAAAAGCTTCCAATCCTCTGCTGGATCATATTTTCGAAGTCCATACTCTTATCCTGGCTTAATTTCAAGAAGTAGCGATAATCCTCATTGAAATAGCTACATCAGGAAGTTTCTGAACCTTTAATCTGTTTCTTTAAGCATTCCTTTTTATTAGAAAATGATTAAGATGATGCTGGGAAACAAAAAAGATTGAAATCAGACAGAAAGTTTTCATTGTGGCTGAATTTTATTGTCACTGCTATCTAAAAAGCCTAAAACACTACAACCCTGCAAGGTATGATTTTTCTAAATCTCTACATAAGAAGGATTGATTACACGATTATTTCTTTCTTCATATTGTTGAGACATTTTTATAAACATTCTTGTTTGAGTTTATCTTGCGAAACTTGAATTTTCCTTTCCACTTTTAGATTTCTTCATTTTTATTTTTGTTCGTTAGTTTCTTTCTTATTTTAGAATAAGAATGCTTTTCCTTTGATTCTCAGTTTTGATTTTGGTGACTTTGCCATGATTTATATGGAAAGTCTTCTTGTTACCTAACTATGGTCAACATACATGGAGAAAAATTGTTAATAGTCATCTATTAGCTTTTTCTTAAATATCTTACTAAAAGTTTGATTTTCTTATTATAAAGGTAGACATACTTAAGGAAGAGATTACCGATTTAGAGAAGTTGACAAAGTATCATAAAATCTGGAGAAATTTCTTTTTCATCAAAATTGTAATCATTTTGAGATTTCAATATTTTATTAAGATCTTTCAAAGTTCTATTATCAGTCAAGAAAATTTATTTTTAACCAAGTAAAGACACTTTACAGCAAAACACCTTTTAACTCTAAAATTGTCATTCTTAACTCTTAAGGAGTCAATGATTCTCCCTGTCCCAAAGAGTCTTATTTTTCTAGAGTATAATCCAGAGATATATTTAAACTTAAAAGATAAGAGGTCTCATCATGAGCCTGCTTACCATGATCATAGGGAAAAAATAGGCTGACATTACCAACACAGCTAAACAAACCAGGGTAATGGCTTATGATTGCAAACAATTATAAGACAAGGGGTCTCATCACGAGCCAGCTTGTTCAGTCCAATTATAACCAGTGAATGGCATTGTCAACTATCTGGCTACCAAACCAGGACAATGACTTTTAAGATTTATAATATTAAAAAATAAAAAATAAAAAATAAAAAAAATAAAAATAATATAAATGGATTTATCTCTAGGTCAATAATTCTTAAAGAGATGGGATTCTGAATCATTGGTGGTTAAAAGGTAACCCTGTCGAGACTATAGATGTTTGCTGGCAACAGTGGCTCTACCTGTGACAAATGAGTATATTTTAAAAAGCTAAGCTGTAAAGTGACCCCTGCTTTATCTCTACAACTAATTAAGGACTGATATAGAGTTTTGAAATATTTTAATTTATGAGGAATTTTAAGAAAAATTACAGTTAGATGATTCTTTCTTTTATTCAGACTAATGAACCTAGTCAAGCATTTTAAGTATAATTCTCTTTTCTTTAATTATTTTTACTTGAATTTAGGTAAATCTCATTCATATCAAACAGAGATAACTGGTTCTTCTCCCGTGTGTCGCCATTGTTGTGGTAAAACACAACCCCCCCCCCCCCCCATTTTTGACTTTTTCACTTCAAATAATGGGGACCCTTTCTATAAATTTTTGACTAAACGTCTTTTCAGATTTTTATTTTATTTTGATTATCCTACACGATTGTTAATTTTTCATTTTCTTTGGATTCTTGTTTCGATTACTTTGTTAAAATTGATTTTTTATAAGCTTCTTATTGACGCTTGTTTTACCTCATTTAGTCAACTGGTTTAAAATGGTAGTACTCCTTTGAAGTCCCATCATTTATCTAAGTCTGGATTAAAAATGCTATTTTTATTATTTTTATTTATTTTCAGAGTAGCTGTAGTTTAGAAAAACTTAATATAAAAAAAAAAAAAAAAAAAAAATTCCCCGGATCCGTCGCAGATCGCAGATCGCAAATTTCAGATTCGTCGTAGATCGCAGATCGCACATTTCAGAATCCGTCGCAGATCGCAGATCGCAAATTTCAGAATCCGTCGCAGATCACAGATCGCAGATTTCAGATTCGTCGCAGATCGCAATATCGCAATATCGCAATATCGCAATTTTGCAGTTTCGGATCCGTCGCAGATCGCAATATCGCAAGATCGCAAGATCGCAATTTTGCAATTTCGGATCCGTCGCAGATCGCAATATCGCAATATCGCAAGATCGCAATTTTGCAATTTCGGATCCATTGGGTTTAGATTGATTCCAATGGTTTGTAAATTAATTTTTATATTTTTTATATTATAATAATTATATTATAATTATAATGCTTATTATAATTTTAATATAATTTGAACTATAATATTAATCGTATTTAAATTAACTTTTTCAAATCATTTGTATATTAATTTAATTTTGTAACTGAATTAATCATTAGTTAGTTAATAATTAATTTAGGATTAATTATTAGATAATTAGAATCTAATTTAGGATTAAATTTCTAATTAAAAATTCTGATTTTTAGCCCGGCAAACAGAATTTCCAGATTTATGCCAGATTTGACTCATCAACTTTGGAAGCTCATAGATTTATACTTGACCAAATGAGGCCCAGGACGGCTCATTGGAAAGATAAAATCAAGGAGAACATTTCTGAGGAGGTTCCAATAACAGATTTGATCATTTATTGGGTCAAAAATCAGGCAGAAGATCAAGCTCCGAATTTCTAAAAATAAAATCAATTTTCTGAGTTTTGTTTTCTTCATTTTCATTTGCCCAGCCTCTTCTAATTGCAGATTCATGCATCAATATTATCCTTGGTTAATTAAAATCGTTATGAGTATCAATAAGAAGCTCAGATTTCCTTTTTATTTATTTAAATAGAATTTGATTAGATTTGTTTTAATGTTAGAAATAATATTTGGATTTTATTGTTGCATCTTAATTCATTTTAATTTCTTTTTGCAGGAAAAAACAATAGAAGGGATATTGAGGAAAAATATTTCAATCAATGAGAAGACTCCAGCAATTAAAGATTGGAATTTTTGAGCAATTAAAGTTGGATTGGGCAGATTTTCTTCAACAAACTCTCTTCTAAAAATACTTTTGGGAGGATTATAAATTGCAGATTGCAAAATGTAAAAGGGGGGCTCTCCTCTGCAATTCCAGATTTTTAAAAGCATTTTTGTTATAGGAATTTAGATTTGTAGATGGGGAGGAGAGAAAAACTTCAGATCTGAACATTAATGAAGGTTTATTCTTTATATCTTGAATTATGCATGATGGGCAGAGTTTGCATTTCTGCAGCTCTAGTCTTGAAAGCAGAAATTCAAGTAATGTAAAGTACTGTTAGAGACCAGGATTAGAGAAGCAGATTCAATTAACTGGTATTTTTGGCATTTCTGTATCAAATATCAGTTTCATTTTTATGTTAATAAAATTGTTGTTTCATTTTATTCATGTTTATGCATTTCTGTTGATATGAATAATTTGTCTCAAATTGTTATGTATCTCTGTTCTTATGGATTTAACTCTGATTTCTGAGTAACGATTTGCTCAGAAATCTGTCTTACAAAACTGATTTTTTAAATAATAATATGTTGTGAATTTCTTCCACATATTATTGTTTAATTATTGGCTTGATTGATTTGATAATCAATATAATTTTTGTGAATTTCTTCCGGAGTGTTGTTGATTTATTATTTCAGTCAAATGGTCTTAATAGAATATGTTTTGGTACTCACAAATGTGAGCTAAATTGAATTTCTTCGTTGGTTTGACATTAATTAAAAGCCAGACATATTTTAATCCTCATTACTTAATTATCTTGCTCTTAGTTGGGTTAGATTTTCATCTACCTAATTGAGATAGGATTTAGATTAGTTTCTTTTTTCTTGCATTATAGAATAAGTTTGCAATTAGATTAAATTTACATTCTTTTAAGTCCTCTTCTCAAAGAGGCAAAGTCTTAGTTGTGGTTTGGCTGAACCCAAATCAGCTTAAGGGTCATTCTCTTGCCTGATCAGCAAGAAGAATTGATCTGATATCCTTGTCTATTGGTAGTTAACGATACATCGTAAACCAATAGCGATAGGGAAAAGGTAACTGGACCTAGTTAAACTAGTCGGAGCCACTATCATAAACGGAAAAGGAGCTGCATTAAGGTCCGGACCGGGTGGTTATCCCCCAATGTTGTAGCAGCGATTTTCGAGGCCTCAACACACTGGCACGGCGCATCTAGCCTGCGCGGCGCATTGGGCTGGGGCGCAGCGCATAGAGCCCCCAAGCCAAAAATGTATCACCGCTTCATCAATTTTTTAAAACGACTTCAACACCTTTGCTCAAGTAAGTTTACAAAGTTGCTCCTGCTTGTATTTGGTGTGGTTTCAAACATATGTTTGGAGAATTGGGTTGGTGAAACAAAAACCCTATTTATTTTGCCAAAATCACTCTTTGGGTTTTGAAAACAAAGTTTAAAATTTTTTTGGTGCAACATTATTGCCGTTGACCATCATATTCTCCCTTTCCTCACTGTCACTCTATCATATCATAATCCCCTCTCCTATTCCCGCTATCCCATATCCATTATACCCTTTGTCCCATGTTTTAAATCCTCAAACCCTATCACTTTCCATCACTTCCCTCCATTGACAAAATCCTAATTTCTAGAACATTCAGGGACTGTCTCTATATCCTTGAATTCACTTGACCCAGGTATATTTTGTCATTTTACTTACTCCTATTTCTAAGAACTACCCCCCATCACTATCACTCATTCCCATATCACTTATAAATTTTCCAAATCCCGAAGTTCCCCAAGCAGTAAGTGATTGTCCTTCCACTCCAAATTCACTTGACAGTCTATTGTATTCATTGTGATATTTCCTCACAGCACCTTATTTCGTATGTGGCACACTTGGTATTGAAAGACAAACTTTTGTTTTCACCATACATATCAGTATACACTTGTCAAACACCTTGTTTTCAACATCATGTCAGAGACAAATTCATCATATGAGCAAGGATATGAGCAAGACAGCGATTCCGCCACTGAACTGCATGCACAAGGAGGACACTGAAACGGTGAAAAAGCCCTGATCCACTCCAAATATTTGCCGAAGCTTCCTTGGCTGAGCATGAAACATGATGGGAGACCTTCACTCCAAGTTTCAGCAAATTTGGAGTAAATTTTGTCATTTTTGAAATTTTGGTTGCAAAACAGGTTTTTCAGCCCGACGCGTCGCGCCACCCGACACGCGCTTATGATTGGGACATCTTATGGAGGAAAAATTGATATTTTTGGGTTTTTTATGGTAAATTATGCATGCTTAGGAATTTCTGAGAGATTTCATGAAGTTCTGGGTGGTCTTAAAGGTCAAAAACACTCCAAAAATGGCCTTTCTGCCACTTTTTGCACCAGCAAGAACCAGTCTTGGGAGATTGCAGTTTTGGAGGGGCAAATGAACTCCAAATTGAAACATTCCACTTGGTTTGGAAAGTAGACAGGCAGAGATTTCCAACGAGATATCATGAGCTCAATTTGGACTTCAGAAAGTGCCCCAAAAACAGGCTCAAAGTGGCACGGCAAATTGAGTTTTCTGGTGCGGCGCATAGAGGAATTTTTCCCAAATTTCACTTTTCAGCTCAGAAATTCGGCCAGTTTGACTAGTTTCACTTTTGGATGTAATTATTGATCTATCTTGATGTAATTTTGTAGCTATGATGTAAATTTGGCATGTTTTTACTTGTTCTAGAGGATTCATTCACTAAAAGAAAATTAAGGAATGGATCCCATTTTCCTTGCACAGCAGAGGCAAGTTGTTCAAGTCAATTAGATTCTACCCATGATTAGAATCATTGAAGCCACCTCCCAGAATATGAGCTCTGATCAGAGGCATGGTGAAGGGTTAGGATGGTCTCCATATGACGTATTTCTCAATTACCAAGAGAAGGATATCAGAAAAGCCAGGTACCCCATTGCACATCTATTTTATTTTTGGCAAAGGAAAGACCGCAGTTTTACAAAGACTTGTTGGGATCCTTGTATTTTAGCTGATGATGTTCTTCTCATGTTATTTTAAGTTTCATTAATGTTATATGTATGCCATTTCTCTTCTCTTTGCTTCTGAATTAAACAAATGAGTAACTAAGGTAGAATTCATTAGTTTGTTGGTGCTCTGCCTTAAGCTTTTGTTTAGTTTTATATGTTTTCGTCAGTTTGAAGAGGATCCTTACACCTTCTTTCCCTCTTCAGCTCCTCAATAGTATTTTCTATCCATTCATTGAATCTAAGACATCAAATTCATTGCCTACCCTGCCCCAACTTGAACTCTGCAAGAATTTGGCCTCATTCCCAAGCCCAAAATTATTTTTCCCTTTTTCCAAAAAAAACCCCTAAAAATCAAAATCAAACCCTCCTATTTGTTTATCTAGCCTAAGATCAGTTGTTGTTTTAGTCATCTCAAGCCCCTTTGAATATTTTCATTGAGATTGACCCGGAGAGAGCCCTCTCCTGTCCTCGTAGGGCTAGCTACGAGGTTGAGCATGGTTCGGTGTTGTCCTTTTTCTGCCTTATTTCAGCGTAAGGTGGATTTGGGAACTAACAGATATGTCGAATATTATTATCTCTTAATAATATTTGGACTCTAAACATTATCTTATTCTCTTGGAGCACTTCAATTCAGTGCACAGATGTGGCACAACAGCTGACAGAAGGAATTACACTATGCCTGAGGGTTTACTGGAGCTAATGCATAAGGACTTCAGTTAGAGCTCATGTGACAGAGTTTGGTGGAGTTGTAGAAGTATTTGGTGGAGTTGTATTTAGTTTAACTCAGTTAGACTCAATTGAGCTAGTTGTATCTAGTCTAACTGATTGATACACTAGTGAGAGTGGTGTGAATTAATTAATAATTATTTCACTAAATATTAACTCATTAATCAACTGAAGAATACATAAATTAACTACAGTGCATGGATAGTTCAGTGGAGACCAATGGAGAGGTAGGTGAAAGAGCAAGTGTGACTATCAGTTGTGACTATAGTGTTGCATTGTTTGCACCACACATTCATTGGAGATGCCAATGAGAATTGCGCAGTAAATATAGGATGGATTCAAGTTCATTTAGAGCCATTCTTCAGCAGGGTATTCATAGTAGAGGCAAGCTAGAGGCTGGCAAAGATCAGTGCATGGACTTGCAAGATCGGGCCTGATTAGTTTGTAGCGATTGGATTGTACTGAGAGCTTGATATGATCAACTTTGTATGAGGATTGTTACATGATCTCTATGACATATATTATATACATATAGTTGGGGTTTTTATCTTCAGGCTTTCTCGTTAAAACATTGTGTTCATATGTGTGAATTTTTATGGTTTCATGTGTGCTTTGCAATTTATTTAATTTCCGCATGTGATGATCAATAGTGGAATAGATTATGTATTGTGCATGAAGTTAAAATAGTGTTTGATTAGGAGAATCTTGGACATATGCATGCGTAGTGCATATAATTTCTACAAATGGAACTAAATGCTTCTCCCTTAGTCGTCTCCTGCTTCCAAAATGTAGGCTACTATGAATTTTGTGAAAGGGTGCAGTAGGTGCAAAACCACCCTGAGCTGACAATTCTTTTCATAATCAACTTGCATGAGAAACAAGTTAACATTTCAAGGGTAGAATTTGAGTTGTCCTCAGATGCTATTGCCAATGCCACAGGCATACCTAGTGTAGGGGATAAATGGTTCAAATAGGCCAATCTTGACATAAGCTACTATGAGCCATATTTAAAACCTAGGTACAAACACTACAATAAATCCATCTTTCCTTTCTCTCATTTGCTGGAGAGATATGCACCTATGATGAGGATCATTATGAAATATTTTACATGTGAGGGAAGATTCTCCAGGCTTTACTCTTATCACATTAGGTTTCTCATGCACTTTACTAGGGTTAGGATGTTGCACCTACCCTACTACCTCTACAGAAGCATTGAAAAATTTTCCTATATTGTACAGAAGAGAGATTTCCCTCAGTAGATGCAAAGCCTCTTCCACCACTCACTAATAAAAATGGTTGTTATGCATCAATTGCAGCAGAAGGGCATTCCATGGGAGGTTTTCATTTCCCATGAGGTATTCACAAATCTAGAAGGCCAACATCAACAAGATGTACCTTCGTCTTCTCAACCTCCTACTCCTCCTTCATCATCACACCCCACTACACATCCATCACCATCTTCTCAAATTTAATCACCTCATGAATCCTACACCTCACCATCTATTCGCATTCCTTCACCTAAGGATAATGACCCTCCTTCACCACTTTCTCAAAACCCCCCACCTTCACCTCATGATACTAGTGCATCTAACAAGGAGGGAGATGACAATGAAAAATCAGAAAGTGAGGGTAGCGAGGCTAATAACAGTAAAGAAGAAAGCACAAAGGAGGTAGATATCATTGAAGATGAGGAAGATGAAGTAGAAAGTAGTAGAAATGATGATGGTGATGATGATGGCAGTGGAACAAAGAGCCCTGAGGACAGTGAGGATACAAATGAAGAAAGTGGAAAAGATGGTAGTGAGGGAAATGAAAATGAGGTAGATAATGATGGAACACACAACAGTGCAGATGAGTAAAGTGAGGTTGATTAAATGAGGCAAATAGCAGTGCAGAAGAAAGAAGTGAATAATGCAATAGGTCATAAAGCCAAGATGCTAGTGCAAATGTAAATGAAGAAGGTGCCAATGAGTCTGAAAATAGTGATGAACCACCAAGAAATGAAGATGATGAGAGCAATACAAAAAGCAGTAAGATTGATGGAAGTAATGATGTAGAAGGCAGTGAGGAAAAGAGTCATGAAGAAAGTAGTGGTGAAAAGAGCAATGATAATGATGATGATGATGATGATGTTAGTGATAAAACAGAGAGTATCAAAGATGAAAGTGGATCAAAAAACCATAATAACAGTGATGAGGCACAAATGAGTGGATCGGATAATGGAAATGAGGCAAAAAGCAACAGTGTTGATAAGAGCCATGAAGACAGTGAGGATACCAATGATGATGGCAGCAAGACTGAAGACACTAAAATGATCATATTTGAACCCTTTTCTTTGACCTACAAAAGAGGAATTAGGCATGTGTTTTCTACCCTCAAGAGGCAATAGGCCATGCCTTCTACATCAACCAAGTAGCTTGACAATGGCAAAGAAAAGGTCATTAAAGAAGAAGAAGAACAGCATGAGACTGAACAAGAATTTGAATTCATTCATTTTGACAGTGATGATGAAAATGAGGCAAGGATCTCAAGCATGTTTCTCAAGAGCAGAGATGCCCAAATTAAATATTTGCAAGCCAATCTAGATAGGGCTAGGAATTTCATTCACTATTATGAGATTGAAAACAAGCAGCTAGAGGCACGGAAGGCAATCTATGAGGTCAAAGCTATCAGAGCTCAGAAGGAGGCTACAAAGGCCAAGGCTAAGCTAAATGAGGCCTTGGATAGATAGGGAGACATTGATGAAGAGGAAGAGAAACTTCCTAGGAGAAGGCCAAGAACAATTGGCTTAAAGAAAGCCTTAGCCAAGGAGAGAGAGCAAGAGGTAGCCTTGACAGAGAAACTCACTCCAAGTGAGCTGCTTGCCATGGATATTGACTATGATTGGGAACCTTGGATTGATAGGTAAAACATGCACTTAGAGGGTCTATTGCAGAAGAGCAAGAGGGATCTTGAACTCCAAGAGAATATGGCAAGGCACTATGCCTTCAGGAACAAGATTGCAAGGGCCAAGCTCAAAAGAGCCCTTGCAAAGATCCAAGCCCTCAAAGAGGAAAAGGGAAAATAAAACATTGAAATCCTTGCTGATGCATCCATACAGGCATCCCAAACACCATCAGCAAGGAAAATTTAGATTTTGGAAACTTTTTGAAATTTTGGGTTTTTGACTGATTTAGAGGGCCAAAGGCGAAGCGCCACTGGTGCTACGCTCTTTTTTGGGGCACTATTTTAAGGATTGGTTTACATTTTCATATTCATCAGGCCAGGGGCATCATGTACACAAAATTTCAGATCATTTGGAGCATATTTGGTCCTCCAAAAGTGCCAAACGCACCCAAAAAACCACCTTTCTGGCCTATTTTCAGAGTTGGTGCTACACCCTGAGAAATATTTTGAGATTTAGTTTTTCGGCTGGAAAAGGGACACCAAATGGAAAACTAAAGGCAGTTTTGGAAAGTAGAATTGACAAGATTTCCAATGAGCTATCATGGAGCTCATTTGGACACCGGGAAGGCCTTCAAAACTTAGTTTCAAGATGACCTCTTTTTCCAGTGCCGGCAATGTGCCCTTGGACCTCAGTGATGCGCCCTGCCTAAAAGTCAAAAAAACACACTTGGAGATATTTTGGAGTTATTGAGGAGCCTCAAAGTCAATTTTTGCCAAAGTTAGGTGTTAGAAGTTATTTTTCATTTATTACATTAGATATTTTGTGCCTTGGGTCTTGCATCATCTTAATGGACAAAAATGACATTTATGATGTATTTATGACATTTTGGAAACTTTAGTTAGGGTTTTGGTCCTCCTTGCTAGTTAAATATAGCATTGAGGCCTTATTTTACATGTTGGATGATTATTGAGAAGAAATATCATAGACTTGAATATTGGAGAAATTGGCTTTGGTTTTTGTGGATGGCTTGATTTGCTTGACAATGGATTAGGCTCACTTGCAAGATTCATGAGCATAGTTAATGGTGATGTGTTCCTTATTCAGTACTTGTTTTCTTATGTTATCATTTTGTCTCATCTTTCTCATGCAGTAGGACATAAATTTTAGGCTAAGAAATGTTGTTTAGAGGCACCTTAGCTCTGTCTGCTCTCTATTGCTTGTATGTTTTCCTCTGCTAGGTCAAATTAGAGAATCATTGAATGCTCTCTAGTCCCACTTATGTTTTTTTATCTTAAATATGATTTGATGAAGCAAATGTCAAAGTATTTCATGGTTAGCCCTACTCTTTGATGTAACTTAAACATTGTTTTTAAGGTCTTTTCTTTGAAGTATTGTTGATTAGGTTTAGATAAAGAGGTTTATGATTTGCCATGCCCTTTTTCTTATCTTAAATGGTTTCTTTGGAGGTGTTTGTAGTTTGATTAATGAAGTTAGGATTTCCCTATTATTTTATCTGTGCCATATGTTTATCTTAAATGTTTTCTTAGCTTGAAGGTGCAATCACTAGAAGATTTACAAGTTTTTTTCCTTCTATAGTTCACTGGATTGTTGTCTTAATGCTTACTTGCTAGGGTATAGTCAAAGAAGTTATTGGTATGCCCTTTCTTTTTTATTTATTTATTCTTATTAATCTTAGAGGCCATTTTTGTTAAAGTATTTGTTGAAGGATTCTTAACTGCCCTTTTTCACCTACAATGTTCAAAATTTAATGTTCACCTCACTCACATAAACTTTTAGATCCATTTGACTTTGTTAGACTTGCCCTGTGATATACCCTTGACCTATTGTTGCATTTCTCAAGACTTTTTGAAAACTCCATAGCCCAATGGTTTAAACCTCTCTCACTCTATCTATTTTTCTTTACAACCTACCCAAACAAACAAGCAAACAAACAAACCTTAATCCTTATAACTAGACTAAAATCAAACCCTAAAATATATCAAGTTACATCATTTACACAAGTATAGAGAGAGCCCTCTCTGAGTCTAAGAAGGCTAGGTTCTAGGACTCAAAAGACTGGTTTGATCTTACCCTTGTACATTTGGTCTTGCCAATCTAACAAATTACGGGGACCTAACAATACCAAATGTAGTGGTCATATTCTCTCAAGAGAAGCCACCTTAACAAGGCATCTTTATGGCCCATCACATCATTATTATACCATGTACAATGACCATAGTCCCCCAATAGAATCCAATGTTGTAAGGCCTCATTTTTCCATCCTCCAACAATTTCATGCAATGTATGGGAAGAATTTAGCCCATACTCTCCCAATAGTAACCATAGCAACAAGGATTCTTGCTGCCTCCTTGAATTATCATGATGCAAGTTGTTAGCCCCCCTATGAAATTCTTGACAAGTCAGCTAGGGGCTAGATTGTTTTGAGCCTTCGAGGAATGCCTTTCCCCTGAAAACCCATCCTCCTTGAAGGCTCTCAATTTTTGTGCCTAATACAAATCCCCCTCTGCTAGTAAATTGCTAAAAAGGGCCTATTATTCCCTCCTTTACCCCTGCAACATACATCAATTCCCCTTCTTTCTCTTTGTCCGAATTCCCTTTCTTTTACCCTCATTTAGCCTCTTTTTATCCCCCCTTGTCTCCCCTTATATTTCCCCGTTTACCCCTCAAATCCCCCCAAAATCCCCTTAAGTCCTTCCCTTACTCTTTATTCCCCATTTTTCCCCTTATCGTTTCCCTTTAAACCCCTTAAAATCCATTAAAAGGGGAAAAAAAACCCACTTTCCGACCATGTAATAGGGCTTAGCCCCTTTCCCGCCAGCCCCTCAACCACTTCCCACACATGCCCGTGCGCTGGGACCAAGCGCTTAAGTCCCGAGCGCTAATCGCAATCGGAGCATCGGGTGGGTGCAATTCCTTTGCATCAATGAAAATCCCCGATGCGATCGTTTTATCACACAAAGTCTCGCGACATGTTTTGATCCGTTGATCTGTCGTAAAGATCAACGGCAGAGCACTAATCGCAGGCCCCCCGCCCATCGCAATCACAAAGTTCATGCGCGCCCCCCCGATCAGCCCATCGCAATCACTTGCGATGCGATTAATCGCAGGCCCTTTCCACCGTCCTCCGATTGAACGTGAACCGTTGATCTGTCCCACCGATCCAACAGCCCTACGCTAATCGCTCCATCACAATCGCAAAACTAAATCGCATGCCTTCTTCTCCGAGCTCCGATTGCGATCTCCCGATTTAATCCTAGCTGTCCATCCTCCCGCAGATATGACGGTCATCGCACCCTCCGCCCGATCGTGATCGCATCCCCTTCTCTCCACCTTCTGATTTGATCTCCACCATCCATCCTCCCGCAGATCGGACGGCCCAGCACTAATCGCACCTGCCGCTTCGATTGCAATCGCAAGTCCTTCCTCCCGTCTCCCGATTAAATCTCCACCGTCCATCCCCCCCTCGATCCAACGGTCAGCGCTTTCCCCGCCAAATCGCAATCGGAACTTTCAATGTATGTCACCCTTGTCCCCCTCCGATTGCGATTTCCCGATTCAATCTCGGCCGTCCATTATTTCCAGATCTGACGGTTCAGGTTTAATCACCTTCCGCTCCGCCACCCCTCTCCATCTCCCTCTGATTAAATTTGGAGCGTCGATCTGATCCCAGATCCGACGGTTGGTGTCTAATCGCAACACCCCTCTAATCGCAATCAGAACTTTTTGAATATGTGTTGCGATTAACGCTCGCTCCGACCTCCGATTGCGATGATGCCGATTGGATCCTAGGCGTAGATCTTCCCTGGATCTGACGGTTCTGATCTAATCGCCCTCCGCCTCTGCTGGGTCCCACTCTTACATTCATCTCCGTCGCATTTCATGCGTTTTGTTTGTTTTTTGTTCATTTCACATATTGTTATGCCGCTGAATCTCCACCGTTGATTTTCATCTCCAGGCCTGAATCCAACGGTCTGCGCTACATGTTATCACCAAACTCCATTGTTCATAAGGTTTCATCTCATTGCATTTTGTTACCATTATGGTAAAAGGCCATCACTCCACCACCGCCGCACTACCATTTCGTCCACCTTGCATTCATCGCTCCGTCCACTGTTTTTTTTCATAAGTTCGCTGTGTTGTAGAGTTTCTAGGATGAGACCTGCCGCTGTTTGGTGTACTACCTCGATGGCAAGCGGCTCAGTCAAGATCAAATCTAATGAGCCAGTACCACCAAGAAAGTCAAGGAATGGGGCCGTCAGGACTCACATTAATGGAAAGCAGAGTTCAAACGCCGAAAATCATGCCGGCGCCATTTAAAGCTCAAGCTAACTCGACAGAGGCAGTAATGAAGCAGCAAGGAGGTTCAGTACAGAGCAGAGGGATTAGTGCACATCAACGAAGATCTTGAGCTCTGAACCAGAGGTTTAAAGAGGCAAAGCATCATTTTGAAGACCCCGAGGATCGATATGGAGATCCTGAACATCAATAAGAGGTAATATCAAGGTTTACTTATCAGCAGAATCTTTTTTCATAAAGGACAGGTCTCCCATACAGTATTTATTATGCGTCGTGTCCCTGAAGGAGCTTTCCGCCCCAGCTACAGTTCAAAACAATCTAACTTCTATGAGGCAGACCTCTCAGCAGTTTCTCTCATTTTGTTCAAATCACCTGAAGTACTGCAGCCAAAGGTCAAATCATATCCGAAGCAGATCTCTATTGCACCGGGGAGATGACAAAGATTAAATATACAGCATATCAAGCGGAATGGGCCTCGGCCCTGCATTCATTGTTGTGTTTAAATGTAACATTTAAAATTCACCTACCTCCTCAGTCGGTCCTCTGTGTCTCTTCTGCTATAAAGCACATAAGGATATCATTGTAATGGGGATTGGTGCATTATCAGTGAATTGCAAGCATTTTTGTCCTGAGCCAAGTTCCCTGCGTAATGATTGTATGATAGGCTGAGAAATATGATGTATTCAAGCTGAATGTAAAAGCTTTGGGCAGTGATGTACCTAATTGGTATTGTGTTTAACATGATAAGCAGTTTTCATTGGATCCTGATCTACAGCAGTTGGTGATGTTTTCTCTCATCTCTGCGTTTATTTCCATTTCATTTCATGTTCTTCTGACTGGCATCTGAACGCATGACATAAGATTTACCCTTGTTATGTACCTTATGTCCCAGCTCTCTCAGTCTTTAATGTTTTCTGCTCATATGTGTATCTGAATATTGTTTTTTAATTGACTAAACCAGTGTAGTGGATGATTATTGCCTGCTCTCTGATGTGCAAGTTAATAGAATCAATGTTCAGATATTGTTGTTAAGATTTAATTGAAAGAGGTTAGGAACATTGGGAGGTTTAAAGCCTGTCTCTGCCTCTTCATAACCTACCCCTTCCATATAAACCTTTTCAAGATCCCTTGTGTTGCCTATGGTTTTGTCCAAGCAGGCCTAGAGTTAAATGACCTCTGGCCTGATCTATAGACGGAATCAGATGGTTCTCCATCCTTCATTCTCATTCCTTAATGTTCCATCCCACCAATCAGTCTTTGAGATCCAAATGCTCTAGATGACTAGCCCAACTGAAGCGTACACATTGAACATAAGTAAATCCTTTCTTGACTCCATTGCCAAATGGCCTTAATGTTCTCTGAGTTATCTATCCTTGCCTAGCTTCCTTCTTTACCCATCCTTGTCTTATGGTGAAACCTTCCTTCCTGATTCTCTACAACCAAACTCAAACAATCAAACAAACAACCTTGAGCCTATAACTAGCCTAAGATCACAATTGAGAGCTTCAAAGACATATATCCTTTGATAATCATAGAGAGATCCCTCTCTGGACCTAGGAGGGCTAGATCCTAAGGTCTGAAAGTGGCTCTATGTTGTCTCATCTTTTGGTATTGCCAACCTTGCCAAAACATGGGAACCCCAACATAATGGCGACTCCGCTGGGGAATTTTTGAGTACTTTCATCTTGTTGCATCTCCAAGCCTCAGAAAACCTAGAACCTCTGTTTAGGCTGGCAGTAAAACACTTATCCTTCCTATTCCACTTACCTCTAGTGTGTTTTACCCCTTACTCTCAGACAGAGCCTGGTAAGGGCCAGGTAGCCTCCGGATCTCATCCTCTTTAGGAGGTGACACATCTGGTAAATGCCCTTCCAGTCCATCTCTGGTTAGAGTTTGCTGTGTTTTGTGGGATATTCCTGAAAGGGAATATTGCCTCATCACTGTGGTGGATAGTGTACCCCCTAGAAACGTCCTAAACCTTCCACCTAGCGACTCCATTGTTCCCAAACTAAAGACTCCACTGGTGATCAGTAGGCCTGCTGATTACCTTGGTTTCACATAAGACTCCACTGGGAGACCAGATTCAAAACATAATGAAGGTTCCACTGGGAGACCAGCCCTGAGACAACATCAACCACAACAGAAATAACAAGTAGGGTTAAGCTGCTTGGCTAAAATAACACTCTGGCTCACAGAATCATTCATACAAGAGCTTTCCCTGATCCAGACCCACCTGAAATAGTTGATAATCCTGAAAAAATCCTTAAAAGAACACCTGCAAGTAGTAGATCGACCATTTCCAGCAACATTCATAGAGCCAATTCTGCACCAGAAGATCTTGCAGCTCTATTAGACCCTTTCTTCGACCTAGACCTTCAAAACAGATTACCTAGAATTAGGTCATTCAGTGTTTCAGACCAGCCGGACCCTAGGGACAGTGAAACCCCTCCTTCCACACCACCTGATCTCCACTTTCTCCAAAACTTGGGGCTTTCTCACCCGAGATCTGCTCAACAGACTTCTGCTGGTCCAAACATCCCTGTCATCCAAATACCAGCTGCTCAAGCCAACCCTATACCTCATCAGAACATCATCATGGCAGCCTAGTATGCACCTCTAGTTTTACCTCAGCCTCTGCTGCCCTTACCAAATGATTATCAATCAAAAATCCCACACTTCCCTGCTAAAGAGCCTACAACAGCACAACAACATGTAGATAAAATGGAGGACTCTTTTGACTATATGGAAATTGATGGTGAAACAATCAAAATGAGAATTTTTGCGCAAAGCTTGGGAGGTGAAGTAAAGAAATGGTTTAAAAACCTACCTGCTGGTAGTATCCAAGATCTCCCTGCTTTATACCAGACTTTCATCAACAAATGGGAAACTAGAGCAAACCCTCGCCAGCTCCTAGCAGAATACATGTCCCTTAAGAGAAACGTAGGAGAGAGTGTTCATGATTACACCACTAGATTCGACAGCGTTTACAATGCTCTTCCCCCACACATGAAACCTCCACAAGGTATGGCCCTTGCCAAATATCCTGATGGATTTGATGCTGACATGGCCTATGAGCTTAGAGATAAAGAGTACACCACCCTGGAGGATATGCAGAAAGGGGCATTAAACATAGAGGCAAATTTTATTGAGAAAAGGGCCAAACTGAGAGCTGAGAAGAGAGTAACATACAAGGATGACACTATAGCCTCCACTTCAGATCCAAATATTGACATATTGTCTAAGAATGTGGATAAGCTATACCAAATGATAGAAAAGATGGTTGTCACTCCAAATAGGAACCAAAATCAAAACTTTAGAAGAAACAACAACACTCCCAACAGACAGAAAGAGTCAGATCAAAAAATCATTCCCCCGTTTCAAAACTTTCTTGATGAGGATGAGGGAATCATTGAGGAGTCTGAAGGGAATACTATTAACATGTTTGAAACAGAGGACTCAATTCTGAACTGTGACTCAGAGGAAGATCAACCTTCATCTTCATATTGGGATGAGGAAAGATTAGAAACTGAAGAGTACAGACTTGGGTTCCAAAATGCCATGTTACAGGTCAGAGAGCAAGATGAGCTCAGGAGCAAAAAGAACCAAGACACTTCCAAAACCAAAACTCCCGAGGTTACCATCAAGAAAAGGCCTGAAAAATCTTCTAAAGTAACTGTTGTGAACAAAAATTCCATAGTCAAGAGTTCTGAGAGTAACAAAGAAAAGGACAACCAAAGCATGGAAAAACAGGGTCAAAAAACTAGTAGCACTAGCACCTCAGTTAGTGCTCCTGATAAAACTATTTCTACACATGTACACAATGAGAAAACACAAACTGATTCAACCACTAAAACAGTGGCAAATAAAACAGACTTAAGCGCTCCAAAGAGTCAGTTCACTTTCAATTTAGAAAGTGATATTGCAAAAATTAAAATCTCTGTACCATTATCTGAGCTGGCCTCTCAGGATGTATATAAAGTCCAAATTCTGAAAGCATTGAATTTAGGGGAAAACACTGATTCTGTAAACTTGAATGATGATTAGCCTGCCCTCTTGTTTGGTCTTAAGATTGAAGGTAAGTTTCAGGAAGGGGTAGTACCACCTTTCTATATTAGTCTCAACATTCATGATAAAATACTCCACAATGCAATGCATGATTCTGGAGCCTCACACAACCTGATGCCTAAGGTAGTTATGGAGAATTTAGGCCTCAAAATCACCAGACCCTATAAAGACTTGTATTCTTTTGACTCGAGTAGAGTAAAATGTCTTGGCCTGATCAAATACTTGTGTGTGAGTTTGACTCAAATTCCTGCGAAATGTATGGTCATGGATGTAGTGGTGGCAGACGTGCCACCCAAGTATGGCATGTTATTATCTAGATCATGGGGAGCCAAGCTGCAAGGCACCATGCAGATGGATGGCTCATATGCCACTATCCCTATATTTGGCCAATTAAGAAGACTATATAGAGAATCCCAAATGAAATTCCTAGTCAGCAGCCCCGAGAAACCTGAAAATTCACCATTATATTCTATACATACCGACCTTGACTCCTTCATCTTTTGTAACGATCAATCCTTAGAAGAGCCAGAGTCCCAGAATAGGTATACAAATGAGAACACCGAGCCTATGGACCTCCACATAATGGCCACTCTGGAAGAATATGACCAGGAAGACCATGGGCAGCACACTGAAAATGAAGAGGAAATCAGCAATGAAGCCTATAGGATCTGTGGTGGACCTCTCACTCCAAGTGAAATAGAAACAGAACAAGAACAGCAAGCTAACCACCTCCCTGACATCCATGGCCTCTATGAACAACAAGATAGTTTACAACCTAGTACAGACCTCCCAACTCAACCTAATGGTGAACCCAGTTGTAAGGGAGAAAGTAAAGTGGAAGTAAACAAAGAACCCCTGTGGGAAATGAAATTTGATGGGTCCTGTACTAGACAAAGCGCTGGAGCAGGAGTGTGGCTGCGTAACACCGAAAATGACCACGCAGAGAGCCACGCTGTCAATCTGCATTTCAAATGCACGAATAACATTGCAAAATATGAGGCTCTAATCTTGGGCTTAAATCTGTTGAAAAAATTAGGAGCCCGTAGGATATTCGTGAGAGGAGACTCTGAGTTAGTGATCAAACAGATGAATGGTGAGTATTCGGCAAAACACCCCAGGCTTAGGGCATATAGGAATGATACTCTAGATTTGTTGAAAACGTTTGTTGAATATGATTTAGTATCCATTCCTAGGGGTCAAAACGCTATTGCAAATGGACTAGCCTGCCTAGCTAGCTCATATCCTAAGGCCCCAGTTGACCAACAAATCATCATTCAGACTAAATTCAGGCCTGCAGTGCCAGACAATGAAAAATACTGGCAGGTCTTTGAAGGAGACAAACAAATTGAAGATTTCCTGATGGGCAGAAATGAGTTTGTATTTTCTGATTCAGACTCAAAATCTAATGCCAGCTGCCCAAGTGAGGATTCCCCAGATGAACTAGAAACACCTTGTAGTATAGAAATAAATTTTTTTTCTGAAGAAACTGGAGATTCAGCCATAAAACGTGAAAACGCAGATAGAGAAGAAATGGAGGTGCTGCAAGCCAAAGACAAGAACATACCAAGAGGCTTAGCACCCTTAGAGGACCTCTTTGATTTCGATGATGTTGCAAAGAAGCCCACAATAGAACATGCAGAATCAGATGTAGAAGAATGCAACATAGACACTGAAGACAAACCCAAAATGATAAAACTGGCTAAGTCTATACCTGCAGACATGAAGAAAAGATACATTGACTTGTTTAAGGAATTCATTGATGTGTTTGCATGGAGCTACGAAGACTTAAAGGCCTATGACACCAACATCATACAACACAAGATACCACTGAAGGAAAATCAGAAACCTTTCAGACAAAAACTTCGTAGGATTAATCCAAAACAATTGCCTGCAGTAGAGAAGGAAATTAAAAAGATGTATGAGGCATGCATAATTGTCCATGTAAGGTTTTCTTATTGGGTTTCAAACTTAGTGGCTGTAAGGAAGAAGACAGGGGAGATCAGACTATGCATAGATTTCAGAAACCTGAATAGAGCCTCCCTGAAAGACAACTACCCCTTGCCTAGAATGGAACATATCTTATAGAAGGTAGTAGGCTCTAAAATAATCTCCCTGCTTGATGGTTTTTAAGGATACAACCAAGTTCTGGTACTCCCAGAAGATCAACTCAAAACAGCTTTCACCACTCCATGGGGCACCTTCATGTATGTGAAAATGCCTTTTGGATTGATGAATGCTGGAGCTACCTTCCAGAAAGCAATGGATATTGCTTTCTTAGATGAGATTGGACACTTCATAGTTATCTACTTGGATGACTTAACTGTCTTTTCTAAAACAGAAGAAGAACACTTAAAACATCTGAGGAAAGTTTTTGAAAAATGTAGAAGGTATGGTCTTTCCCTAAATCCTAAGAAGACTGTTTTCGGGCTGCAAGAAGGTAAGCTTCTTGGCCACATTATATCTGAGAAAGGGATTAGGATAGACCCCCAGAGAGTTGAGGGAATACTTCAAATTACACATCCAAGAAATATCAAGGAGCTACAGTCCTTCATTGGGAAGATCAATTTCCTTAGAAGATTTATCCCCAACCTTGCTGAGCATCTTAGGAAAATGACTGAAATGCTGAAGAAAGATGCTGGAATTAAGTGGACTGTTGAAGCCAAGAAATCTTTTGAGTCAGTAAAGCTTGCACTCACACAGGCCCCTATCCTTATCAGCCCTGACTTTTCAAAAGATTTTATGATCTTTTCATTTGCTTCCCCACACACAATAGCTGCAGTTTTGCTGCAGAAAAATTCAAAAGGTAATGAACATCCTATAGCTTTCTTCAATAAAGCCTTAAGAGATGCACCCTTAAAGTACAACATCATGGAAAAGCAGGCCTATGCCCTGATTAAGGCCTTAAAAGACTTTAGGGTGTACATTCTACATTCTCACACCATTTCCTATGTGCCAAATATAGTGGTCAAAGATATCTTGTCCCAAGACCCAGATGGGAAAAGGGGAAAATGGATTGCTACGATTTTAGAATATGACATTGAAATCAAACCCACCAAGCTGATCAAAGGTCAAGGCCTGGCCCAATTGATGGCTGAATCTAATCTACAGGCCCTTGATATTAACATGATGAATGCCCTGGATGAGCAGGAAGGATTGCCCCATCCAACTGTTGAGGAGCAATTTCAGAACTCTCCTTGGTACACTGATATCCTTTACGTGCTCACACACCTCAATGCCCCTCCAGAACTGTCCAAAACAAAGTTCAGATTCATAAAACTCAAAGCTAGAAATTACTGCATTATGAATGAGAGTCTATATTGGAAAAATAAAAATGGTCTTTTGCTGAAATGTTTGCCTGAAACTGAAGCTGAAAGAATAAAACAAGAATTCCATGCTGGGGAGTGTGGAGGCCATCTGAGTTGGAAGGCCACTACAAATAAGATACTCAGGGCTGGGTACTATTGGCCTACACTCTTTAGTGATGTTCATAAAATGGTCCTTACCTGCCACAAATGCCAAATTTTCGAGGGCAAAAGAAAGCTCCTTCCCCTCCCTCTGCAACCTATCACCATAGAAGGTCCCTTCATGCAATGGGGCTTAGACTTCATTGGAGAAATCCACCCCTCTTCTTCTGGGAAACACAAATGGATCCTGACTGCTACTGATTACTTCACTAAGTGGATTGAAGCCATGCCCACTAGGAATGCCACTGATTCTGTCATCATTAGGTTCCTAGAAGACTTTATCTTATCTCGATTTGGCTGCCCAAAGAAAATAATCACTGACAATGCTACTGCTTTCGGATCCAAAAGAATGATTGATTTCTGTCACAGGTACGGAATTGCACTTGGACATTCAACTGCCTATTACCCCCAAGGTAATGGCCTAGTTGAATCATCAAATAAAAGCCTGGTTACAATCATTAAGAAGCTGTTGGAAGAGAACAAAAGGTCATGGCATAAAAAGCTGATACAAGCCTTGTGGGAAGACAGGCTCACTACAAAGAAATCCATTGGCATGTCACCTTTCCAGCTGGTTTATGGGACAGAAGCATTTTTTCCTACTAGCCTTGGGATACCAGTGGTAAAGCTTATCTAAGAAATCCAGTCAGAAGAGGGCAGCATGATAAGGAGAATTAATGAAACAATCCATCTTCAGCAAACAAGGGAGCAGGTTTATAACAGAGCTGTCAAAGTGCAGGAAAACATGAAGAGACAGTTTGACAAAAGAACCAAAGCAACAAATTTCAAAGTTGGGGACAAGGTCCTGAAGTGGGATTCAAGAAGAGAGGATAAAGGCAAACATGGAAAATTCGACAGCTTGTGGCAAGGTCCCTTCATCATTCAAGCCACTGTGGGTCCTAATGCATTTTTCTTGCAAGAACTTGATGGTTCCGAGTTGTTTGGGGGTCCTGTCAATGGCAGGATGCTCAAACACTATTTCTGCTAATTCTCCATTTCCAGTTTCATTTCCATTGTATATACCGTTGCAAATTTTCATTTTCGGCAAAAAGAGAAGAAATTGTTCCAAAAAACAGAAGGGAAAGAGAGGTTCAGACATGCTCAAAACATGAACCTCTGAGGCAAAAGGATTGGCTCTAATAAACTCAAAATCTGAGCCAAAAGGAAGCAGAATAGCTGATCCAAACAAGCTCAAAATCTGGATCAGCAGAGGAAAGAAAATTAGCTCTAACATGCCTAAAATCAGAGCTGAAACAAAGAAAGAAGGATATTTTCAAAACTGCAGATTTCATGCCTTCACAGTTTTGTTGCAGTTTGCTACAAAGTTTTCACTCCAACAAGTCAGACAGTCTAATCCTGGCTTGGCTGTGTTTAAATTTCCTGTCTTAGAATGTAGGTGAAGAAACCTGTTGGACAGTTTAATCCCAACAGGTAGTAGTTTAGGTAGAGAATTGTATGACACCAACAGTCTAATCTGGCCTCATGGGGCAATAAGGGTAGAATTAGAATAGGTTTGTTTTTTTTTTTCAAAATAAAATGTAAAGGGTCTGCTAGTTCAAATGCACCCAAGGGAAAATTGTTAGAGCTCTAGTTTGGGTAGGTAGATTGGTTGGGAAAATGTTTCTGCTGATTTGTGTATCCAATATATTGTGGCAGCTAATCTAAAGAAAGAAGAAAGATGGCTTATAGCAGCAGGCATATGGCCTACACCAAGAGATCATTTTCTGAATTCTTGACTCCTTCAAGAAGAAGCCATCCCCATGTGGAGCCACTGTTAGCCCCCCTATGAAATTCTTGACAAGTCAGCTGGGGGCTAGATTGTTTTGAGCCTTCGAGGAATGCCTTTCCCCTGAAAACCCATCCTCCTTGAAGGCTCTCAATTGCTGTGCCTAATACAAATCCCCTCTGCTAGTAAATTGCTAAAAAGGGCCTATTATTCCCTCCTTTACCCCTGCAACATACATCAATTCCCCTTCTTTCCCTTTGTCTGAATTCCCTTTCTTTTACCCTCATTTAGCCTATTTTTATCCCCCCTTATCTCCCCTTCTATTTCCCTGTTTACCCCTTAAATCCCCCCAAAATCTCCTTAAGTCCTTCCCTTACTCTTTATTCCCCATTTTTCCCCTTATCGTTTCCCTTTAAACCCCTTAAAATCCATTAAAAGGGGAAAAAAAACCCACTTTCCGACCATGTAATAGGGCTTAGCCCCTTTCCCGCCAGCCCCTCAACCACTTCCCACACATGCCCGTGCACTGGGACCAAGCGCTTAAGTCCCGAGCGCTAATCGCAATCGGAGCATCGGGCGGGTGCAATTCCTTTGCATCAGTGAAAATCCCCGATGCGATCATTTTATCACACAAAGTCTCGCGACATGTTTTGATCTGTTGATCTGTCGTAAAGATCGATGGCAGAGCGCTAATCGTAGGCCCCCCGCCCATCACAATCGCAAAGTTCATGCACGCCCCCCCTATCGGCCCATCGCAATCACTTGCGATGCGATTAATCGCAGGCCCTTTCCACCGTCCTCCGATTGAACGTGAACCGTTGATCTGTCCCACCGATCCAATGGCCCTGCGCTAATCGCTCCATCGCAATCGCAAAACTCAATCGCATGCCTTCTTCTCCGAGCTCTGATTGCGATCTCCCGATTTAATCCTAGCCATCCATCCTCCCGCAGATCCGACGGTCATCGCACCCTCCGCCCGATCGCGATCGCATCCCCTTCTCTCCGCCTTCTGATTTCATCTCCGTCGTCCATCCTCCCGCAGATCGGACGGCCCAGCGCTAATCGCACCCGCTGCTCCGATTGCAATCACAAGTCCTTCCTCTCATCTCCCGATTAAATCTCCACCGTCCATCCCCCCCTCGATCCAACGGTTAGCGCTTTCCCCGCCTAATTGCAATCGGAACTTTCAATGTATGTCACCCCTGTCCCCCTCCGATTGCGATTGCCCGATTCAATCTCGGCCGTCCATTCTTTCCAGATCTGACGGTTCAGGTTTAATCGCCTTCCGCTCTGCCGCCCCTCTCCATCTCCCTCTGATTAAATGTGGACCGTCGATCTGATCCCAGATCCGATGGTTGGTGTCTAATCACAACACCCCTCTAATCGCAATCGGAACTTTTTGAATATGTGTTGCGATTGACGCTCACTCCAACCTCCGATTGCGATGATGCCGATTGGATCCTAGCCGTAGATCTTCCCCGAATCCGACGATTCTGATCTAATCGCCCTCTGCCTCTGCTAGGTCCCACTCTTACATTCATCTCCGTCGCATTTCATGCGTTTTGTTTGTTTTTTGTTCGTTTCACATATTGTTACGCCGCTCAATCTCCACCGTTGATTTTCATCTCCAGGCCTGAATCCAACAGTCTGCGCTGCATGTTATCACCAAACTCCATTGTTCATAAGGTTTCATCATTTCATTGCATTTTGTTACCATTATGGTAAAAGGCCATCGCTCCACCACCACCGCACTACCATTTCGTCCACCCTGCATTCATCACTCCGTCCACTGTTTTTTTTCATAAGTTCGCTGTGTTGCAGAGTTTCTAGGATGAGACCTGCCGCTGTTTGGTGTACTACCTCGATGGCGAGCGGCGCAGTCAGGATCAAATCTAATGAGCCAGTACCACCAGGAAAGTCAAGGAATGGGGCCGTCAGGACTCACATTAATGGAAAGCAGAGTTCAAACGCTGAAAATCATGCCGGTGCCATTTAAAGCTCAAGCTAACTCGACAGAGGCAGTAATGAAGCAGCAAGGAGGGTCAGTACAGAGCAGAGGGATTAGTGCACATCAACGAAGATCTTGAGCTCTGAACCAGAGATTTAAAGAGGCAAAGCATCATTTTGAAGACCCCGAGGATCGATCTGGAGATCCTGAACATAAATAAGAGGTAATATCAAGGTTTACTTATCAGCAGAATGTTTTTTCATAAAGGACAGGTCTCCCATACAGTCTTTATTATGCACCGTGTCCCTGAAGGAGCTTTCCGCCCCAGCTACAGTTCAAAACAATCTAACTTCTATGAGGTAGACCTCTCAGCAGTTTCTTTCATTTTGTTCAAATCACCTGGAGTACTGCAGCCAAAGGTCAAATCATATCCGAAGTAGATCTCTATTGCACCAGGAAGATGACAAAGATTAAATATACATCATATCAAGCGGAATGGGCCTCGGCCCTGCATTCATTGTTGTATTTAAATGTAACATTTAAAATTCACCTACCTCCTCAGTCGGTCCTCTGTGTCTCTTCTGCTATAAAGCACAGAAGGATATCATTGTAATGGGGGTTGGTGCATTATCAGTGAATTGCAAGCATTTTTGTCCTGAGCCAAGTTCCCTATGTAATGATTGTATGATAGGCTGAGAAATATGATGTATTCAGGCTGAATGTAAAAGCTTTGGGCAGTGATGTACCTGATTGGTATTGTGTTTAACATGATAAGCAGTTTTCATTGGATCCTGATCTACAGCATTTGGTGATGTTTTCTCTCATCTCCGCGTTTATTTCCATTTCATTTCATGTTCTTCTGACTGGCATCTGAACGCATGACATAACATTTACCCTTGTTAGGTACCTTATGTCCCAGCTCTCTCAGTCTTTAATGTTTTCTACTCATATGTGTATCTGAATATTGTTTTTTAATTGACTAAACCAGTGTAGTGGATGATTATTGCCTGCTCTCTGATGTGCAAGTTAATAGAATCAATGTTCAGATATTGTTGTTAAGATTTAATTGAAAGAGGTTAGGAACATTGGGAGGTTTAAAGCCTGTCTCTGCCTCTTCATAACCTACCCCTTCCATATAAACCTTTTCAAGATCCCTTGTGTTGCCTATGGTTTTGTCCAAGCAGGCCTGGAGTTAAATGACCTCTGGCCTAATCTATAGACGGAATCAGATGGTTCTCCATCCTTCATTCTCATTCCTTAATGTTCCATCCCACCAATCATTCTTTGAGATCCAAATGCTCTAGATGACTAGCCCAACTAAAGCTTACACATTGAACATAAGTAAATCCTTTCGTGACTCCATTGCCCAATGGCCTTAATGTTCTCTGAGTTATCTATCCTTGCCTAGCTTCTTTCTTTACCCATCCTTGTCTTATGGTGAAACCTTCCTTCCTGATTCTCTACAACCAAACTCAAACAATCAAACAAACAACCTTGAGCCTATAACTAGCCTA
This sequence comes from Pinus albicaulis, assembly GCA_034641835.2. Taxonomy (NCBI): domain Eukaryota; kingdom Viridiplantae; phylum Streptophyta; class Pinopsida; order Pinales; family Pinaceae; genus Pinus; species Pinus albicaulis. The sequence goes on along the minus strand of CM076578.1, from coordinate 25,598,115 downwards.
AGATCACAATTGAGAGCTTCAAGGACATATATCCTTTGATATTCATAGAGAGATCCCTCTCTGGACCTAGGAGGGCTAGATCCTAAGGTCTGAAAGTGGCTCTATGTTGTCTCATCTTTTGGTATTGCCAACCTTGCCAAAACATGGGAACCCCGACACAAGTCATGGAGAAACAATATAGTAATGGACATGTGAGATTTCTCATCAGCATAATACAAACAAGCTCCCTTATGCCACATCATGTGAGAGTTATACTTTCTCCCAAACCCAAGTACATACATGAACATGAGATACATCCCCAAAAAAAAATACATGTAAAGACATGAGACATATCCCAAACAAGAGTAAATACATGGACATAAGATATAACATGTGATGTTCAAAATATCTCATCAACAACCAAATTAACCATGACTTTTTCTTTTTCATTCTTCCAGTGATGTATAAGGCATGAATCACAAAATTATGACTCCTTGAGTGGTAACCATACTCACCCAAGAGAAAACAGCGCAACAATTCTTCTTGCTACTGTTAGGGTCCCGTGATTTGGCCGATTGGCTAGCCAAATGACGATGTAACATCAAACCAAGCTTTGGAGCCCAAGGACCTAGCCTTCCTGGACTCAAAGAGGGCTCTCTCTATAAGTGCAAAAGATGTCGGTGTGTTTACTTGCGATGTTCTGATATTAGGCTAGTTATGAAGTGTGTTTTTTGGTTTTTTAGTTTTTAAGTTTGTGAGGGATGAAACTGATCGAATACATAAACTGGATAACAAGATGTAGATAAATTGGGCTATGGGGTCAAACAGGTCAAGGAAGCTATGAAGTGATGATGTAAAGCTGTTGTAGGGCCGATTTGATTCACAGTAGAAGGGATCTCTGGGCAAAATGGATTAAATGGACAGTAAGTTGGTGAAAGACAAGGGATTTCAAGTGCAAACTAGTTAATAGCATACATAAACATGTAATAGCAAGCCATTAATCATGCTAGGGATACTATAAGCTAATCAATACATAGAAATCAAACATTCCACCCATACATAGAGGTATATGACCCTCTAACTTCGGGAAAAGGCTATCAGACTTTGGGGAAAACACATGAGACAAACTAACAACTCATAAACTATGCCGGAACGCCTAAACATAGTCTCTAAGTCATTGGGCACTTGGACAAATAAGTTTTCATATTTTTAGGCAAAGGGCTAGATCGGGACTAGGCCTCCTTGGTTCAACAAAATGATCAACAAATCAGTCAAAGAGAAAGTTTTATGGACAGAACTATGGGCAGCTGATAGGTAGGTAGGGCAAACCATACATCCTACTCAACATACATGGAACTCATGAATAAAACTTAGCAACAATACCTTAGATTACTAAAGAGCAGCTAAGAATTCTTTAGCATAACTAAGGGAGAAGAAAACATCAAGCTATGAAGATTCAGGGATTTTGAGGTGCCTCCATGGGCATGTCTCAAAATCAATCTTTACTGATCTATAGCAGTAAGAAAATGAAATATGAGTGAAAACTAGAAGACAAAACAACATTAAGAAGCACTATACCATTCTACCATGTCAAGGAATCCATCAACAAGCCTTCAACATTCCTCAAAAGCATCCAAGAGGCAATCCAAACATCATAACTCAAGTGTATTTTTCAAAGCTCATATGACCAATGCATTAATTCTTCTCTCAAGTTCAGCCTCTGATTTACAATGAGAACCATGGGATAAATAGGCTTGAGGGAGGAAAACCTCATGGAGCAACTAGCTATCCCATTGGCCAAGTCAAAATATCTAAACTTGTCCTTGAGGCTTTGCAAAGCCCAAGGCACAAAATATCCCATAAAATATCTAAAAACTGCTAAAAACGGAAATTATATTGACTTTACATGATTTTCCCATGATAAAAATAGCCTAACGCACATTTGGGAAAAGCAGATTTTTGGAGTTCAAAAATTGCAAAAATACTTCATATTTATGCCTGAAAAAGGTCCCCTGATTTGCTGGATGCAAATGGAAGCCTTCCCGATGTCGAAATGAGGCTCATGATGGCTCGTTGGAAAGCTCTCTGTGTCTTCTTTTCAATGCAAGTGGAATCATCTCAATCTGATCTCTGAAAGTCCCTCAAAACTGTACCTGTGTGCAAAAACCCAGAAAATAGCAGACTGCTGATATGGCGGGCAGAATGTGCAAAATGAGGCTGTTTTTCGCCAATTTGAGGGGGCGAATGATCTTCAAATTCCCTGAAAATCGCTGGAGAGCTGCTCATGAAATTATGGAATCCATTGGTATCACCCTCCTCCCTTGACGACTCATCAAACTGAAATGGCGCATTTATGAGTTTTTGGCCAAAAACTCAAAAAATGCCAAAAAACAAAAAATTTTCGAAACGGGCCCAAAATTGGCATGCATGGCCTTCAAAGGTCCATAGAGACATGCTCCGAAGCTGAAGCCAAAATATCGAGGTCTGATGTGCTTTTTGCTTCTTTCCGTGCTAGGCGCCTCTCCTTCAATTTCTTCAATTTTTCTTGTGCCACCTTCAATTTGCGCCTGGCAAATTGATTTAGCTTCTGAAAGTGAAGAGTTCTCTTTCTCTGTAGCTCAAGATCCTTGTTTGCCTTCTCAAGCTTTGTTTCCAAATGCTGGTTGGCCCTCTCAAGCCATACTTCCTTGTTTTCCTCAATTTCCTGTTCAAAGAGGGCAGTGAGAGGAAAGGCATCGAACTGAGCTTGTTCTTCTGCTCTCTATTTCTCCAAGGCTTTTCTAAGCCCGATGGTCCTAGGCCTCTTTCGCCTAGGTTGGTCCTCTTCCTCTTCATCATCAAATTCGCCAATGAGCTCTTCAATTCTTACTTGTGCCTTTTCTGCCTCCTTTTTATACTTGATCGCCCTTGCCTCATGAATGACTGCGTGATACTTCATTTGTTTGTTTTCAACCTCCAAGAAATGGTTGAAATTCCTCGCCCTTTGAAGATCTTCTTGTAACACCTCAATTTTCCCTTCTTTGTGAATGAGGAGGTTTTCAAGGATGCGTGCCTCATTATCACTGTCATCGCTTGGGATAGGGATGACAGCTGATTTACCTCCATGCGTGGCACTTCCTCCAACTGCACCTTTGCCTTTGAAGGCCAATCTAGCGCTCTTTCTCCTTGGCAAGCTAGAAGTTGTCTTTTTGGGAAATTTCCTCTTTTTAGGAACAGTTTTGGTCACTGTCAAGGAGGCAGCTTCAGCTTGCTGTCCTTCCTCAACATCCTGTCCAGCTTGTGGCTCAAAAGATGCTTCAATTGTTTGTTCAACCTGCTGCTCTTCAAACTCTGTCTGTTGCTATTCTTCTTCCTGTTCTTGCTGCTGTTCATCAACCTCAAGTTGCTGTCCCTCTTCCTGAATTTGCTGCTGTTCATCAACCTCTAGCTGCTGTCCACTGATTTCCAACTGTTACTGTCCCTCAAAATCTGGCTGCTGCTGTCCCTCAAAATCTGGCTGCTGCTGCTCATCATCCTCCTTTTCTCCCTGTGGCTCACTGCCCTTTCCTTCTCCTTGTTTACTTGGCTGCCCAGTGATCATCTTGAAATTTTTAGGGGTAGGCCTACTAGATAAAGGCACTGGGCGATGGGCAGGCTGAGTAGGAGACACATGAACAGGAGGGACAGTGGCGAAATCGGCATGGGTAATGAATGAATCCCATGAAACCCCTTTCTTCTCCAGCTGGTGTAAGAAGATGATTTTGATCAAGGAATGGTGAAAGAGAGAAGGGATTTGCTGAGGTGGAGCTTTCTTTTGGACAGTGGCTGCCATTTTCTCTATGCTTTGGGACAAAAAGTATGGAAGGTTTAAATGCCTGCTCCTGGTAAAATGCATCAACAAGCGAACATGATAGGCAAAAATTTGGCTAAACCTCCCTTCACAAGTGAAATATCTCATTATGGCTTTCATCAGCGGAGCATAACTGTCAAGAAGGTAGGAGAAAGGGAAAATAGCAGTGATGGTTTCTCTATGTTCCAGCTTGATGAAAGGTTTATAATCCTCCAGATCAAGATGCGCTTGTTTAAACCACTTTTCACCATGATACGGGATCTTAGTAGCCTTGGATACATACCTTGGGGAGATTTTGAAGTCAAGACCTGCAAGCTGGAAGTGTTTGTCCTTGAATCTCAAAGCACACAAATGTGTAAGTGGTGAGAAACTCTTGACTTCTACTATCCTCTGACAGAAATCAAGACAGCCTACTTCATGGAAATTGAAAAGCACTAATGGGTGAGCATTGATTTCTTCTATGGAGATAGGCTCATATCTCTTATGTGGTCCGCCTTTGTGATCTTGTTTTGGAGGCATTCAGACTTTGAAACAAGCTTTGGAAGAGGCAAACTGCCTTCACTATATGAGAAATGCTCTGCTGGATTGAAACAGGCCACCAGACTGTTTGGACAGATATGGACACTGTGGTTTGGATGAAATGCAACAATGCTTCCTTGAATAAGCCCCCTCTACACTTCCTAAGAACAGTTCTTCAATTCTGGATACACTTCAGCTATGTCACCCTTTTAACAATGGGACCATGTGTAAGAAACTGTTTTGTAGATTCTCTGTGCACAGTCTTGAATAATCACCCCTCTTGTGACTTTGTTAGAGGCCAGCTTACACTTGTATTTGTGTCTTCAAAACCAAACTTCACAAATTAAAACCCTACTCTTCAGATCATTTACCTTGAAAAATACCTCTGTTAGCAGATTTCTGTGAAGACCACACAGTGGAAAGAAAGGAGAACTTTTGGTAAGGTGAAGTGTTAAGGAAAACACCTTTTACTTGTGACTTTTGAGAAGTCAATCACCACCTTTAAACCTCTGCCTTTGATGTCAAAATCCAACATTAACAACCTCTGTCTTTCACTATGCTTAACAACCTCTGTCTTTCACTATGTTGTTTACCCTTGAAAATCTCTGTCAACCAATTCTCAACATGATACAATATGGTTTCTAGGAAAGGCAGACTCAAGTTGGATGTTCAACCAATGCACAGTGGTTTTTAGGAAATATACTCTCTGTTTGTGAGTTTAAGAGATCAACATAATACCTACACCTCTGTTTTAATATCAAATGCAATCACCAAGCACTCTGACTTTTAGACAGTGGCCATTTTCACTTGTGAAGTTTTGAGAAACCAACACCACTTTGGTACCTCTGCCTTTAATATCAAAATCTAACCCTCAATAATCTCTGCTCCTCAGTGTACTGTGTACTTCTGGCTTCAAATGTTAAACTTGATCATCAACAACCGTGCCTTCTAGAACATGGCCTTATTTCACCCTCAAAATTACTCTGTTCAACAATCTTCAGAATGATACAATGTAGTGTAATGAACAAGCAAACTTAGTTTAGGTGTAAGATAAGTGCAACAGTGGTTTAGAGAACACACTCTCTGCTTCAGCCAAGAACTATTTTCAAATTTGTGAGTTTAAATAATCCATCAACACCTATATACCCCTGTTTCCAATATTAATTTCAAATCCTAACAAATCTGTTCTTCCGAAAAAAGGCCCCTATCCACCCTTAGAAACTCTCTGTCAACAATTCTTCACAATGATATAATACAGTGCAAGGGAGGAGCAGACTTAGCTTGGGTGAAAGAATCAGTGCAACAGTAGTTTAGACAATACATTCTATACCCCTGCCTCCAAGGTTTAAACTCTCATTAAAAACTTCGGCCTTTTTAAATTACCTCATCTCACTGTGTGGGAAAACTGCTTTTGTTTTTAGAAAAAATAGCAAGATCCGGGGTTTTCAAACATTTTTGTCACTTGTCAACACTTTGCAATCGATGGGATTTCATAAAAATACCTCGAACTTGATGGATGCTCGCTTGAAAGGCTGTAAGAAATCTTGGATAGCTTGGAAAAGTTGCGCGGCAACCTCTGGAGCAAAACCCGTCGCACAGGAGAAAGGTTGTCGGGTCGACTTGTCGTGCGGTCGGGCGGCCACCTACAGGCACGTCGCGCCCACCTACAGGCATGTCGCGCCGACGAAGAGGCCCCGTGTATTTTGTTGCCCAGGCACGTCGCGCCAAATCCCAGGCACGTCGCGCCGCCTCAGAGTGCAAATTTTTGAATTTTCGCCCAGTTTTCTTGCTTGTTTGATGCTGTGGAGGCACGGGATTTGATCCTAGTTTTTGAAAACGAATTTCCACTCTCACATCTCAACCTTATATCATTTTCAAAAGAACATTCTCAACGGTCATTCTTTTTTGAAGAAAAAATAGAACTTTGGTTTGGTTCCTTTTCGTGGAGTTTTTGTTTGAATAACCTTTGATTTTTTAACTTCGGTACATGCAAAACTTGCCTTGGAGAGTTGCCATACTTTTGACCATCTGCAGTTCACGGACTTTTAGCACCGGTGTTTAGGAGGAGGACCTCCAGCTTTGTTCTTTGGGAGACATCTCATCACCAACCTTTAAACCCTAAACAAATGTTTCCATAATCTTGTGGCTATTTTTGCCACTGTGTTTAATGGGACAGGTACAAGTTGCTGCATTTTCTTTTATGACCTGAAATGTTCTTCAAAGAGGGGCATTCTTACTATAATCCTCTGCTTGACAAATCACTATGCCACATCTCTGCCACTGCTTCTTCTATACTGTATCTTTGTGCTGAATCTGTCTTTTGGAATGATGACCATTGTGTCTGTTTTAGGATATATAAACAGTGATAATTCATCAAAACAAATTCCTTCTGCCTAATCATATATACCCATTTGCCTCCTCATTTGAAAAGACAAGCTTGTAAAATATGAAAACAGGGCTTTTTGGCACACAGTCTTTATTTTGTTCTGATCAGTGTATTAAACCCCTTTTTGTCAATAGCACCATTTCATGACTGAACTATGTTCATTGCTTCCCTCTCTTGGTGATTGTTAGCAAAGAAGGGCTATTTCATAATGCACCAAAAATATTTGAAAAACTGTAAACACCCCTTCTTGAAAGGCGCCTCTTTGGACCTTTGATATATGATATTGTTTTGCTGCTTGACCCTTTCCTCAAGGAGAAAGTCTTCTTTTTGATATCAGTGGCACACATATGTTCAATATTGTCTCTTTCCTACTGTAGGTATAGTCAGACAGATAGCTCTTTGAAACAGGAGTACCAAAATCTTTGCATCACCAGCACTAGCATTCATCTGTGAAATGACCTTTATTCATTTTTGGTAACCTTCCACTGCTTTCTTGTATCAATCAGTTTCAGCACCCTGCAGTAGCTTTGGCCCTCTACTCATGCATGGAGGAGGCTCTTCATCAGATAAGGTGTCCGGAGACTTTTTGACCACTAGGTTCGACACAGCCTTTTTCTGAATGTAGTGGTAAGAAAACCTCTTGACAAGCATCAGTCTTAGCATCTTCACTTGCAAGCATCATTGTGTGTCAGCAGAAAACCTAGCCAGAGTAATACTGTTTCCCTGTACTGTCCTAAGGCTGATTTTAGATATTTGGCTTGTTCTTCTCATGATTGATTACTTTGACAAATAGCCTTTGTGACTATGAAGGTTAGTGCTTTCTTGAAAAACCAAGACCTTTCTCCTGCTTGTGTAATGGCATTGGTTACCATCTGTTCTATTTGATTTTGAACAAAACAGGCCTCTTATGATTTGGATGTTTACTGATGACAGGTCCTTCTAGAGTTCAACAATCCATATGGTTTGTAAGTTTGAAATGAGCTCTCTTATCAGGCCAAACTTCCCTTTCCTTTGAGCTTATCATATTTCCACTATATTCCTGTTATGGTCATCAATTACATTCATGAAACCTGAAGATATTGTTTCATTGTTTCAGCAAAGACAAACCTGGACTTCTGCAACCTTCCGAGTCAACACTGGCCTGCGCCCTCTGCTTATGGATGAAGGAGGCGCCCTAACCCTCTGCTTGTAAATGAAGGAGGTTCTGGGCCTTGACAATTTACCATTTTGCTGAGACAGTGGCGACCCTTTCTTACTGTGATTTTCATGTTGGAAAGAGCTGTAAGGTCCTGATGAGTGACTTTTGTTTTGCAGCTTCATCTCAGGCTCATAATACGCTTAGAAGCAGCTGTTCCTCTAACTGTAAACTCAAACATTAACTCCATGAGATGAAATATATTTCCTGTCTTTGTAGAACCATAGATCACTGTGAAAAACCTAATAGTCAGCTTGAGATTGGATTTTATGCAGTGCTGAGATCTAGGGGGTATGAGTGGCGCGACTTAAGGCTGTTTGTCAACTTCTTTTGCAAATTAAGGGATCAGTCATGGTAGGTCTGCTGCAGATGGAGGCTTTTTTGGCTTTTTGATGATTGCCAAAGGTGAAATGTCCTAAACGCCACTTCCTAACATAGGGTAGACTTTTAAAACAGATGTGGATTTGCCTTTTAAGGCTGCTGGGCAGGTCAATAAGGCTGAAGCTAGATAGGATCATGATATGAGGTTTTTGATGTTGCCAGGGGTGGACTGAATAGGTAGAAAGGCGAAAAAAGTTTTGGGAGGGTTTTCTGGATGACATATTGACATAAGGAAATCAGTTTCTAGAAAACTTAGCTGAAGATATAGTCATCACTAACATGTAAAAAATACTGATGGCTAACAGCTACCCTGTATCATAGATCTGAAAGTGGTTTGGCAACCCCTTGCTCCATATCATCAACCATTCATTCCAATGTGGATGATGGATCTCTTTCTGCAAATACTTGGCATCATCCCATTGTAGGACACCAACCTACTCAAACTGTTGAAGAACTTTTCACTCCATGATATGTTGAAGTGAACCTCCAATGAGATCTCTCCATGAGATTCTCTTCTCATCAATGGCCCTCCAAGACAAATAAGGTTCTGGATCTGCTGCAGGTATAAGTTTCTCTTTGAGCTGTGAGATACTCATTGACAAAGTGTCATCTAGAAAGGAGAAAATATTTCTCATCTCAATATTTCTACCATCTATCATCTTTTCCTCCATTTCTTCATGAATGAAGCTGCCATATGATAGCTCCCATAAGGAATGGGTCCTCTTCTTCTCACTGCTACTCATGGATAGTGTTGTAGATCTACAAGGTGATACATGTGTTGTCTCAAAGAAAGGCACAATGTTTAACTCATAGCCAACCATTGTACATAGGATCATACTCATTCAATGTTCAGAAATTATACAGTTCAACTCAAAGGGTTGAATTTATTCCATAAATGATAAAATAGGATGGTTCTTCATCACTTCCTTGATTATATCAAGGGTCCTTTGTGCAGTGATATAATGCTGCTCCAAATCAGCATGATGTTCTAAACCTTGGTCATGTAATAGCCTTGATGGTCTGTCCTCATAAGTTTCAATAAGAGGTAATGAAACAATATGTGATGAAAATGGATGCATACCTTGGATCAACTGAGATTCAAAAACATCTTGCAAGAACACAAGAGTTTCCTCTTATCTATTCTGTCTCACATAAGAGTTTCCTCTTATGTGAGACAGAATAGATGAGCCATTTTATTATATAGGAGAATATTCAGTTACATAATGTACAAAATATGAGTAGATCTAGCCAAAGAGATGGCCTAGAATCACCTTGGAAACATGCCAAAGTAGGCACTATGTAACTGGAGAGCTGCTGGAAGAAAATACTGCACGGTCCCTCAAGCAGAATATGAATATATAACTGCAGGATGAAAAGGAAAATGCAGATATATGTAAATATGGAGCTCTGATGATGCCAATATTCAATATCTGGGCTCTATGATGGATACCCAGGATAACCCAGAAAGGATTTTCCAGATCTACAACTTTGGAAAATCACCCTCCTAGAGTTTGATCCTTTGACTACTAGGTTATATAGATTTGAAGCTAGATATAAAAAATAGATGGCTGAAATATGTTGCAATATCAGATCTAATATTTAAGGGTTGTTCCCTTCTCTAGATCCACAAGCTAGAAGCTCAAGATCTAGCTCCTCAATCCTCTAAAGAAGGTTGCTGCTGCTGCTACACAACTGCTCATAAAAACTGTGTTGTAAAGGAAGGAGGATCTATGGCCTACCTCTAAGATGTGAAATATAGCTTAGGAATAATGTAAATAATTTATACAATGTGAAGGAATGGCCCTCCACTGATTACAAGCAGAAATGCTAGCAACTTCCCTTCTCCCTTGGACCTACAAGAATGGACTACACAATTCCTGATGGGATTGCTGCTGCTGGGAGATGAATAATAGATATCCTGATGATTGATATAGATCTAAAGCACTGGAAGGCTGATCTTGAAGCTTAAGGTGATAGGATGAATCCTCCACCAGTTCCTCAACTAAAATATTGAAGGACAACCTCCTCCTCTCAAACTGATCTTCAACAAAAATGTGTTATTTCTGAATATGAATGTTCTGCAGAAAGTAGGAATAATATGGCACCAATGCCTAATGATGAATCAAGTACAATCATCTCCCAAGAGATCACTCAAGGAAAGAGGTGGGATTCTCGACCAGGAACACGTAGTGCTAAACAACACTTGCAATCTTAGCTAAACAGCCAAAGAAAGCATGGAATGTCACATGACAATTCCAGATCTAAACAGATCATACATCAACAATAATCTTCAACATATCTTCTATTGTGCCTTCATATTCTTTATATATATTATGATCCTCCTCATGCCTTGGCCCTCCTCATAACTGTGTTGTACATGTGAACATAGGTCTCCATGTTGACTGCGCTATCATTTCATGATCTCCATCATGTGTGAATGAAATGATCACCCTCTCCATCATGTGTGAATTAAATGCACCACCCCTCCATCATCTCATCATAAATTCTATATGATCTTATGTTTGATCCCTTCCAAGATCTTAGTCGATTGTATCAACCTCCATGATCTATCTCATTAATGAGACATGATCTCCACTCCTTTCACATTAAGTAGTTTCTCTACTACCCCCATTATGTAGATCTAGATCTGAAATATCCACATACACAAATCAAAGTTGGATTGTATTCATCTTTTAGGATTATGGGTCCCTCCACCCTTTTATTTACTTAATTAATTAATTTTATTAAGAACTCTAATATTCCAAATATCATGTGAAAATTTGGGAATATTACAGCACACCAGTCATCTGGAGACATCTAGCTTGTCAGTGGGCCATCCCAACAGAGAGTCATTACTGTTACGGATCTGTAATTTTAGCAGACTGGTGAGACTAAAACTGTAGAAACAACATCGTTTCAACCAACTTTGGGATTCTAGGATCTAGCCCTCCTGAATCCGGAGAGGGATCTCTCCAATAAGTGCAAAGATGGATTTGTCTTTGAAGTTTGGGGTAATGATATTAGGCTAGTTATGAAGGCCAAGGGTTTTGTTTGTTTTTGGATGGTTAAGCATGAATACTGTTTTGAGGGGAAAGTTCTAAGTACAAAGAGTTTCAAAGGTGAGAAGTTGTTGGGGCCCTTGTTTTTGTTTAAGTTTTGAATTCGTGGCCAAGACATTTTGAACTTTGACTCTTTTTGAGTTGCGGAATAAATACACATGGCAACCGCGACCGCGCCGCAGCGACCAGGAGTTGCGGAGCTACCAAGGTGGCGCGGAAGCACTCGATAGCTGGAGATCGAACAGAGATAAGTGCAGATGAAAGAAACACAGCAGAAAACGGAAAGTGGAACACGCTGACATCAGAAGAGAAGCTGGGAAAAGCCAAAGTGAAGACACAGAGAAGCTGCCAGTCGCGAGGAGCGGGTGAATAAATGGCGATCACCCGGATGAAAAGAAAAGGGGGTTGAAGGTTGAATGGATACGAGAGAAGTCGCGAGGATCAAGACCTGAGGAAGGACGCGCAGAGCAGCTGCGAAAGGATCATGCTTGTTCTTCCTATGGGTTCTTACTTTCTATGTTCTTCCTTTCTGTTCTAAAATCTATCTGTATCAGACTTGTGAGCCATCAGGGAAAAAGCTATGTAATCATGTGCACGGCCAGGAGAATAATATAAGAAAATATTGCTGTCTCAATCAGTTGTTCATGTGTTGTAATGTGTTTACACAGATTTAAAATTTTAGTTGTAACTGTCTGAATACTTAGTAAGTAATCTTGCATGAGTAATTTGGTATATGTAATGGATGCGCTTTCTTTCTTTGGTTGCGGATTTATTCCTTACCAGTGATCTCATCCCCTTATGCATGTGGTCGCGGCACGCCTCGGGTGAGACACACTGCTCCAAGAGCAGGGTGAAAATGCCGGCGTGTTCCTAGACTACTCCGGACCCCTTGTTGGCCACAACCCTTTGAACCTGGGTCTTGCCCGCAAGACCTGACTTTTCGCCAACAAATGGTTCCGTTGCCGGGACTTGCATGTTCTGAGGGGATCTAGATCATGGTCTCGAGGATTTTTGAAGGAGAAATACGGCGATGGTGGGATGATCATCTTGACCAGTTCATTGCTCAACAAGCAAAACTGACCAAGAAAAAGGAGGCGGCGATCAGGGAGCTTGTTCTTTTCTCTGACTCAGCTAGTGATACGTACGAAACTTTCTGGGGAAGGTTCCCTACGGACCTTTACAACTGGTTGCGGAGGTTACGAGCGACGGTGCCCCAAGAAGGCTTGCGGAAGATAAACCGCAGGTGGGCGCACGAAGACCTGGTAGCACTGCATCGGGTAGATACTGAACTAACCCGCGCAGTAGACTTTTGGGTGAGAACCACGTTGGAAGGATACGCTGTGGAGTTTGCCGCTGAGTGTTACCAATCCTTCTCGAAGGCCGAGGCTGTTTTTCACTCAGGGCTGAGGGGAAAGCTGTTGAAGGAGATTCCGCTGTGGATCAAAGCCCTGATGGTGGACGAAGGGTTGATTGAATTCCACAAAACGAGTATGGAAGCGTAAACCACCCGTACTGGGGGAAGGATTGAGGGGACCGATGCTGTGTAGACTGTAAGAGTGGGGAGCGGGGGATGGACGTTGAAGCCGCATGCAAGTTGCGGGAGTCACGTGCGCATCGGCGAGCACAAATCGCCGATAGGTGGCGAAGAAGGGTAATGAGAGATTTGAAGAGAAGGGAAATCGAGAGGAGAAATCAGAAGGAGGCGCCTCAGAAGACAAGAACCATGGGTTTGGATACCCGGACAGGAGACGGGACGGCAGCAGACGTACAGTGGGTGCGTGGGAGCCCAACGACGCGAGAAAGAGAAGTAATGACTAGCAAAGATAATGGAAAGATGCAGCCCGAAGAAAGCTCCGATGACGAATGGAACGGCGTGATGCAGTAGATGTTCCAGGATCAGACGGCACCCACCCCTCCAGGCAGCCCTACGTCCCGCTTTCCGCATGGCCAGGATCCCGACCTTCCCCTGGTACTTTATCAACCTTTAAGAAATATTTTTATTCAGTTACAAGCATTAAGTCAGTCATATAGTAGTTCAGCGGCGTCGGTAACGCCCGGTAGCAGCAGCGTTACTAGTAGTAGTATTTTCCCTAGTGGGACCGTTACGCAACCAGGACCCGGAGGTTTTATCCTGGTTAATTCTCCGCAAGTACACATGGCTGGATCTTTCACCCGGTACCCAGAGTTCTCTGGCCGGGGAAATGACGACGTAGAACAACACTGGTATCTGTGCGAAGCCATCTGGAGGGCTCGACAGACGCCGAATGCAGGGAAGTTAATAGAGTTTCAAACCACGCTCAGAGAGAGAGCTCTGCGGTGGTTCATCAAGTGGTCTGAGGCGCACCCTAATCCTGTAATTGCGGACGTAAAGCGGGATTTTGTCCGCGAATTCAAGCTCCCCCAGACGGACCAGCAGGGTCTGTCCGAGCTATGGGAAATTAAGCAGAAGGAAGGCAAAACCGCATGGGAGTTGATGCGGCGATTCAAGGACGCGATCGGGAAACTGAGCTACCCGATCGATCCAAACCACCAGAGGGACTGGTTCATCAAGGCTCTGCTCCCCTTGACACGAACCCCTCTCACACAACAGAAGATTGATAATCTGTAGGACGCTTTGGAGCAGGCCATGAAGATTGAAGCCATGGCGGGATACCCCCAGGAATACAGGGGGGGGCTGGCCCCGCAAGACCCTTCTCTGATAGGGTTGCCAAACAGTTCTTCTAGAGGGGCCAAACTCTTGGGCAGACTATCATTATCAGAATGCAGAGTTTCTATTTCTTGTGTTTCAGATTTCGGACTTAATTCTGCTTGGCGTGTGGATGTGATAGTCTGAAGGTTTATATCTACCAGCTGTGGAGATGGCTCTTCTTCACCAAGAAAATTTTCTTCACTGCAGTCTGTCTCATAGTCTGAATCTGAACTATGGAGTTCAAACTCATTCCTGAATTGCATGAAGTCTTCTATTTGTTTATCTCCATCAAATACCTTCCAATACTTCTTGTTATCTGGGATAGCTGGTCTGAATTTTATCTGAGAGGTGTCATCATACAGCATTGGGCAGGTTCTAGCAGCAAAGGCTAAATTGTGGGCTGCAATGTTTTTCTTCCTTGGGACAAAAGATAAGGTGTACTCCTCAAATGTTTTCAAAAGATCAATGACATCATTCCTATAGGCCCTAAGTCTGGGGTGATTTGCATTGTACTCCCCATTGACTTGCCTAATGATTAACTCAGAATCCCCATATACATCTATTCTCTTGGCACCTAATTTTTTCAAAAGATGCAAGCCTAAGAGAAGGGATTCATATTCTGCTATGTTGTTGGAACACTGAAAGTTTAATTTGCATGAGATACATTCGGTATGATTTTTTTCAGTGTTAGTGATCCAGACACCTGCACCAGCATTTGTCTTGGTGCAAGACCCGTCAAAATACATAGTCCAGAGGGGCAGATTTTCAGTTTGGTGAATGGACGCTGTATCATTTGATTCCTCAAGTTTTCCATCGGGTTGAGGACTGTCTTTCTGACTGTCAAGTTTTGAGCTCACAGGATTGATAACTTGGATTTCCAGGTCTGTGTTAAGTTTGCTAGGATCTTCAGACATAATAGACCGTTTCGGCATTTCAACATTGTGTTCCCCCTCTTTTATTTTAATCATCGATTCTATTGAAGAAATTTGTTCTGTGAGTGCTTCATCGTTGAACATGATAAAAGAATCAAGGCTTGTGTTTATAGCATAGAGAGGGGAGTTTTGGGGCCGATCCTGGCTTGTTACTGTGTATTGCATGTGACATTCCCTATAAAGCCTCCTAGTTTGATTGAAGACAGGGATGGTTGCATAGGCCATGTCCATTTGCATAGTCCCTTGTAACTTAGCCCCCCAAGATCTTGACAAAAGCATTCCATACTTTGGGGGAAAATCAGCCACAACAACATCCATGACTAAACATTTGGCTGGAATTTGGGCTAGATTAACACAGAGATCTTTAATCAATCCTAGACACTTAACCCTACTTGAGTCAAAGGAGTACAGGTCTTTGTAAGGTCTGGTGATTTCAAGACCCAGGCTTTCCATTACAGCTTTTGGCATTAAATTATGGGAAGCGCCTGAGTCATGCATAGCATTATGGAGAATTTTGTCATGAATGTTTAAGCTTACATAAAAGGGAGGGACGGGACCCTCTTGGAACTTTCCTTCAATCTTTGGACCAAAAATAAGCTCTGGTTGGTCATCACTAAGATTGAGAGTATCTTCGTTATCCTCTAAGTTTAAAGCCTTCAAAATTTTGGACCTATATACATGTTGGGCAGCTAACTCAGTCAAAGGAACAGAGATTTTGATCTTTGAGATTTCCTGTTCCAGGCTGAAAAGGTTTTGATTCTTCAGAACATTGACTTCAGCCTTGTTTACTGCCACTTTATCAGCAAAAACAGCTTGCTGATTTGGTTTATCTATAATTAAAATAGTTGTCTTTGCAGGAGTACTAACTGAGGTGCTAGTACTACTAATGTTTGCACTCTGTTTTTCGATGTTTTGAGTGTCTTTCCCTTTATCATTACTAGAATCAACAGCCACCGTTTTGTCCCTTTGTTTGATTGTTTTAGACTTGGTTGCAGTGCTGTTTTGAGAAGGTTTGCCAGAGGTTTTATTGTTGGGTGTTTGTTGATTAGATTTACTTCTGAGTTCATATTCCCTTAAAGGTTCTATGACAGCGTTCTCCATGTTTTGGTAGCTGTTTTCAGCATCATCTCTTCTGTCATCATAAGGTGTATAAAGACCTTGTTTATTATCATAATGAACCTCAAAGTCATCATCATCTACCCCAAATAAGTTTATATCATCTTCCTCTGTTATTTGATATGTTTGCTCAACCTCACTTAAAAAGTTCTGATGGAAGGGAGGGATGATCTGCTGATCATCTTCCCTGGGTCTGTTAGGAGGCTGATTTCGTCTAAGATTCTGATTCTGGTTTTGATTTCTGTTTTGAGGAGCATTTTGATTTAGACTCGCTTGAGCTCTCTCTAGAATGCTCATTTTCTTCATCATTTCTTCCATCATTCTTTCCATCTTTGAGCTTGAAGTGGAAGGGGTGGATTCCTCTCTAAAAGATACTTTCTTTTCAGCTTTCATCCTTGCTCTTTTCTCCATAAGGTTCACCTCTACAGAAAGGGAACCTCTTTGCATGTCTTCAAGGGTTGCAAAGACTCTTTCTCTGAGTGAATATGTCATGTCTGAATCAAACCCTTCAGGAAATTTGTTCAAGGCTGATCCTTGAGGAGGTTTCAGTTCAGGGGAGAGTGCGTTATACACACTGTTGAATCTGGTACAATAAGCTTGTACACTTTCCCCAGGGTTCCTATGGAGATTGTTATAGTCAGCAAGGACTTGGAGAGGGTTTTTCCTTACTTCCCACTTGTTTAACAAAGTTTGATGGAAGGCTTGAAGGTCGTTAATACTATGGGGGGTTAAACCTTTAAACCATTTTCTCACATCTCCCCCCAAACTTTGAGCAAACAACCTGATTTTGACAGATTCATTATCAATTTCATTTCTGTCAAAGTAGTCATTCATCTTGTCCACGTGTTGAGATGCTGTTATGGTATTATTAGCATCATATAATGGAATTTTGGACTGATAGTCCTGTGGAAGATTGACTAATGGTACAGGAAGGACTAAGGGAGCATACCACGCTGCCATGATATGTGGTGGGTTTATAAGTGGAGGTGTGGGTCGAAGTGGAGTGGTTTGAACAGTGGATGAAGGATGAACAGAAGTGGATGGAACAGCAGTAGATCTCTGAGTTGACCTGGGGTGAGAGGCACCTAGATTATGTATGAAATGTAAATCAGGAGGTGTTGATTCTCTATTCCCAAGAATCCCACTGGTTTCGGGAGATGAAAGGGTAGGCTCAGAATCTAACTGACCTAAATCACCAAATGACCTAGTCCTGAATGGGTTTAACAAGTCAATTCGTGATTCATGAAGAGCTGAAAGGTTTTCAGGGACTGAATTGGCTCTTATGAGGGATCTGAAGATAGTTGAGGATTGTATCCTAGGAGACTTCCTAAGAATTCTTTCAGGGTTGTCAACTATTTCAGGAGGATCCGGGTCAGGATGGGCTCTAGTATGAATCTTTTTAGGAGCCACAATGTTTATGGGATTAGACCCAATCTAAACAAGAAAAGTTCAACCAGATATGACAATCTTTAGACGGTTAACTAATCTGTTTTCTCAATTCGAATCCTACAGTCCTTCAACTGAATTTGAATGATTTTTATAATGATAAGGGTTCTTTCCAGTGGAGTCTTAAGGTCTGTTCAGGATGGTGGAGTCGCCAGGTGGAAGGTTCAGAGTGTTTTCAAAGGCATGCACTGTCCACCACAGTGTTCGTGAAACATTCTTCTTCAAGGATATCTCGAAACACAACAAACTCTAACCAGAGATTGACTGGGAGGGCATTCACTAGATGTGTCACCCCCTAAAAGAGGATGAGATCCAGAGGCTACCTGGCCCTTTCCAGACTCTGTCTAAGAGTATAGGGTAAAACACATGAAAGACGTATACAAGATATCAAAACTAGTGTTTTACTACCAATCTGAAATGTTTTTGGTATTTTCTGAATTGTTTATATTTGTGGTTTAAAAGAATGTCCTAACTTTGCCTCAAAACTTAGCTACGGTTATGAAACAAAGACAGTCTATCCTTATGGCTAAGCTAGCTGATTTTCAAAGGTTAGATAAAAACTTAAAAGAATCCTAGGATTGACCTAGTTTGTCACTGATTCAATTGATCTTCATCTTAATTACCATTTTCTTGGTAGTGCTTGGAAAGGCTGCTTTTTACTCTCAAGATGTTGTATGAAGATTCTGGGTAAGGAGTTCCCCAGCGGAGTCGCCAGAAATGTTATTTCCTGGTGGCTCAGCTGCAAAATAGAACAATTGTCATGGAACCAGAGATTTTGAGTTAAAGTACTTCCCCAGCGGAGTCGCCAGAAATGTTATTTCCTGGTGGCTCAGCTGCAAAATAGAACAATTGTCATGGAACCAGAGATTTTGAGTTAAAGTACTTCCCCAGTGGAGTCGCCAGAAATGTTAGGTCTCTGTAACAAGCAATATTGGCAAAGTCCGATCACAGAGTTAACATCATTTCAACCAACTTTGGGATTCTAGGATCTAGCCCTCCTGAATCCGGAGAGGGATCTCTCCAATATGTACAAAGATGGATATTGTCTTTGAAGTTTAGGGTGATGATATTAGGCTAGTTATGAAGGCCGAGGGTTTTGTTTGGTTTTCTTGGATGGTTGAACATAGTTGCTGTCTGAGACGGAAAGATCTATATGCAAATAGGTTCAAAGGTGAGAAGTTTCAAGTAAACGAAATAAGCTTCGATTCTAAAGAGAGATGATGACAAGTTTTCAATCCATTGGGCTATGGAGTCATAAGGGAATTTAATTGAAACATCCTGGTTCAAGAGTAATCTATGGGGCAAGTCATCTAGGCCTAAGGATCTCTTTGAAGTTTGATTTATGGAATGGGGTGATACAACAAGAAAGGGAATCAACAGATGCAGAACAAAGAGTAGCCTAGGATCTGGTAAGTACTTTGAAACTAGCCAGCCTTTGACCAGGCACTTTAAGAAAACATAGAAGCAACCTAGGATCTGGTAAGTACTTTGAAACTATCCAGCCTTTGATATACTTCTGCTAGAAAACAGATTAAAAACAAAGGGAAACTTGAAGGCAACCTTTGGAGCAGAAACTAGTGGGCAGGGCTCACCTTTCTCCTCATCTTAGTTCTCCTTTACTTAGTTACTTCCAAGACAATCACCAAGATAACAAAGAATGGCCCAAGATCTGATAAGTACTTTGAAACTAGTCAGCTTTTGACACATCCTAAGGGAAACAGACAAATAGTTGAGCAAACAAGAAAGGGACTCGGGGCTAACCTTTGATTTCCTCAATTCATTCCTTACACAACATATATGAAAGTAACATTTAAAAACAACATTCGGCAGTGACGAAAAGATGAGGGAACGCCAGCATCTCTGTACTTAGACCGAATTAAATCATTCCTAAATAACACAATAAGAAGAAAACATTGGGATAAAGATTTTTCAGCCAGAGAAGGTCACTGGTGTACAGCAAACTCTAACACTGTTTAAACTGTTCTTTATAGTAGAAAATGAAACAAATTGAAAACAGAAATAAAATAACAAGTTACAGTGAGAATAACATCACCATCAGCATAGACCAGGATCCCATAAATCAACTTGTATTGATTGCTTCAAACCGGTTACAATCTTCAAATCCAGTGTTTTAGTCCATCTCTTTTCACACTCTAACCTATCTGTTACAAGCAGAGCTCTAAGAGCCCATGAAACCACTATTTACAGTCAAGAGTTTTCCACTCAGAAATAGCTACAGCGCTTCAGCAATTATATTGACAACCAACTAATCCAACCCCTCACTCATCTTCTACTGAAGTATTTATAGAAGGATGAGGAGGTGAAATCTGTTTTAAAAGATCTCAAACACAATCAATGCAGAATTAATGTCTTCCTGACCCCGAGAGGTTCAATGAAGAAATTCTACAGGTGTTACATTGCATTAATGTGTTTATACTTAAGCAGTAAGCTCGAAGAGAGCTTATATTGACCTTTGAGGCTCTGCGTACTGTTAGGGTTACTCTGCAGACATTCTGTCGTTGAAATCCGGTGCAGTAATAACTTCTTTGGTTGTTCGAGGCATAATATCTGATCCTGTTCAATAAATTCATCCTCTGATTGAGCTTTCTGAGGCAATAGGTGGCACTGTGGTGGTTGAGAAATCAATTCGCCTCAAAGTATGGCGGTGGAGGCGATCTGTATGCCGAACACTTTTAGGTTTTGCTTTAATCCGTGTTCTGAGCCGGGGATTAGGCTTTTGATAACCGTCTTAGCCGTGATCCCCGCCAATCTTCTCACAAAACCACTGCTCTGGTTCATTCTACCTTTAATCTGCTACTCTTTCTCCGCTCTGATATTGGCGGCCTTCTTCAAGCTTTGCAGGGACATGCGGCAACCAAAGCTCATGAAGCTTTGTAAATATCTTTGTTCTTCTCCGTATGATCAATTATTTGGAAAAATCGGGAGGATTGGAGTCGTCACTCTCATCCTTCAGATTTCGTAGAATACGAAGGAAAAACCTTTGAAAACCTGCAAAAAACAAGAAAAAATGAGGAAATCTTGCGTTTATATGGATAGACTGCATCGGAGGGCGTGCGGGTGGACGGAGAAATCGGGACCGTTGATCGTATTGCGATCAACGGTTGGGAGCAAATCACACGGTCAACGCAGAGGAAAGTGGACCGTATAATGGAATCGGGAGAGGAGATGCAGACCGTCGATCTACAGAGATCGACGGCGGGGATTGGATTTTAAACGCGCCGGGGCAAAATTAACGGGCGAGCGAATCGGTTAAAGGACGAGCGGGAAAGATGATCGGGGACCGTCGGATGGGAGGGCCCAGATCCGACGGCAGGGGTGAATCCCGCTGCGGGGCCATGGGACCATGTTTAACGCGCGGGAGAAGGCACGGAACAGCGGTTTTGGGGGTGAGGTGGAGAACACGCGTCGGCCAGCGTGTGGGATCGTTGGCCGACGGCACAAAACCGATGTCCGGAGACGAAGGGTGGTGCGGGTGCAAACGGTGGGAAAGAGACGAGCGCGGCGACGGAAAGGGGGGAGGGTCCACCGAGATGACGGGACACTCACATTCGTTGATCAGATGAGACGGCACCTCGGCGAATTTTAATATTTTCTTTGGTGGAAAAATAAAACAAACCCGTCTTTGCATTTTACAAAGGTTTTCAATGTTTTTCGGGCAATAAATTATTTCCGAGGTTAAGCGCCTGGTGGGTTTAGCACACGGTTCCGGCGTGGGGACATATGGGAGGAGAAACAGAAAGGGGCTTAGCCTGAGGGGCTAAAGCTTAACGCATAGAAACGCATGTTTTTCTATGGTTTTTGAATGATTTTTGTAAGAGGAGAAAAGGTTCCGATAGATCAAAAAGTGGGTGTTTGACCTTAGGAAATGAGATTAATGGGGGAATAAGGGGAATAAGAGGGTTTAATGGGTTATTTTATGGATGAAAGAATGCTCAAAGAAATGAGGCAAAAGTGGAAGAAGGGGAAGAGGAAAGGGGGAAGATACATCAATTTTTGTTCAGGATTTTTCATGGTATGCCAGAGGCAGAGGGGGTGGAGAGAATGTAGAACCAACCAGTGGTTTATAACCTTGCCAACAGACTTCAAGTACCAACAATTTTTAGGCCTGAACTTGTTTCTTGAAGGCTGCAAAAAAAATTTAGCCACCAGCTGATATGATTGAAAAATATAGGTGGCTAACAGTGGCTCCACTTGGGGATGGTGCCTTCTTGAAGGTATCAAGAATTCAGACTTGATTTCTCTGGGATATTGACTGGTGTCCGACCCATCACATGCTCTTGCTTTCCTTTTGGACAAAAATCATGTCAGTTATGAAAGAGAGATGAATCTCATCAATACAGCTTCTACCTACCCCAATCCTACTGATCTAGCATTTTTTCTTCATCAGAGTGCACTTGGATTGGCAAACTCTTAACACAACATTTTATTCTTTTGAAAGCAATAAACCTAATCTGTTTCTACTCCTTATCTCTCCCTGAACTCAGATTAAACAGTTGGGTTCAGATGTTTCTCTATCTATTCTACTGTCTGTTGGGATTAAACAGTCCAACAAACTTTCATTCTCTAAATTCTACAACAGAAATTTAAAAATAGCCAAGTCAAGATTGAGCTGTTTGACTTGCTATGATCTATGGCATAAAGACGAGCTGCACATAGATTATTATTTGCAGAAAAATTTAAATCAAAACAGAAGGCTTAAGATCTGAAAATTTTCTCATTATGGCCTTCTCTCATATTCACAGCTCTGTTTTTTCTTTTCGGTGAGTTATCTTTGCTTCTCTTCTGGTTCAAGTTTTGAGTGAATTAGAACCAGGTCTTTTCTCTTTGACTCAGAAATTGGAGTAGTTTTGAGTCAGTTCTTTGGAAACTTTGGTTCAGATTTTGAGTTTGTTTGAACCTTCATCTCTACCCTACTCTATCTACTGATAAGCCAGATTAAACAGTTTGGCAAATCAAATTTGCTACCCTATCAGCAGAAATTGAAAGCTAATTAGTCAAGATTAAACAGTTTGACCAATTAGAAGTGTGTTTCAAGGAGTGGCATTTAAGCTTGCACACTTTCAGATTCATTTCTCTTTTTGGCATGGGGCCTTGCCTTTCTTGTTTTTCATTTCTGCCCTCTTTTCTTTCTTTCTTTGTTTTTTGTATTTTTTGATTTTTCATAACTTTAAATGCAATTATGGATGAAGTATTTACAATGGAAAAGGTGAAAAGGCTTCAGAACATGAAATAATTTTAAGAAAGATAATGCTTGAGCATCCTGCCATTGACAGGACCCCCAAACAATTCTGCTCCATTCAGTTCTTGTAAGAAAAATGCATTGTTTCCAGCAACTGAATGAATGGAGTAAGGGCCAAGCCACAGATTGTCAAATTTACCATGCTTTCCCTTGTCTTCCCTCTTTGAGTCCCACTTTAAGACTTTGTCCCCAATTTTGAAATTGCTGGCCTTTGTTCTTCTGTCAAATATCTTCTTGATATTGTCTTGTTTCTGTAATGCTTTGTTGTATACCTCCTCTCTGGTTTGCTGAAGATGAATGGTCTGATTTATTCTTCTTATTATGTCATCCTCTTCAGTTTGGAGCTCTTGAATTATCTTCATAACTGGTACACCAAGACTGTTGGGAAAAATTGCCTCTGTACCATACACAAGCTGGAAGGGTGACATACCAATAGATTTCTTCAGAGTCAATCTGTCAGCCCAAAGTGCATGAATCAGCTTTGTGTGCCAAGACTTCTTGTTGCCTTCCAACAGTTTCTTTATTATGTTCACTAAGCTCTTGTTGGAAGACTCTGCAAGTCCATTACCTTGAGGGTAATAAGCTGTGGAGTGCTCCAATGTTATTTGATACTTATGACAGAATTCAACCATTTTCTTTTATCCAAATGCTGCTGCATTATCTGTAATGATCTTGGTAGGACAGCCAAATCTGGAAAGGATATTGGTTTCTATGAATTTTATGATAACTGAATCATTGGCCTGTCTACAAGGAATGGCTTCTATCCACTTAGTGAAATAGTCTGTGGCAGTGAGGATCCACCGGTGTTGGGCAGAGGATGAAGGGTGGATTTCTCCTATAAAGTCAAGTCCCCACTGTTGAAAAGGGGCTTCAACAGTAATTGGATGCAGAGGAAGGGGTAGTAATTTTCTCTTGCCTTCAAACAATTGGCATTTATGGAAAGTGGTTGTCAGTTTATGTACATCAGGAAAAAGAGTAGGCCAATAGAAACCAGCCCTCAAAATTTTGTTGGCTGTTGACTTCCAGTATAAATGGCCTCCACACTCTCCTTCATGGAATTCCTGCTTAATCTTTTCTGCATCAAACTCAGGCAAACATTTAAGCAATATACCACTAGCATTTTTCCAATAAATACATTCATCAATAATGCAATAGTTTACAGCTTTTAACTTTAGGAATCTTGCCTTTGTTTTGGATAAAGCAGGAGGTGTGTTTAAATTAAGCAAAACATAAACAATATCAGTATACCAGGGAGAATTCGCAAAATAATCTTCAACAATGGGGGTTGAGAATTCGTCTTGGTCATCCAAAGCATTAATCATATTAATATCAAGGACTTCACAATTTGATTCAGCCATTAACCTAGCTAGACCCTGGCCTTTGATAAGCTTAGTGGGTTTGATCTCTAAATCATATTCAAGAATAACAGCAATCCACTTACCTCTCTTACCATCTGGATCCTGGGTTAAAATGTCTTTTACTACTGAATTTGGGACAAAGGCAATAATGTGTGAGTGAAGGATGTATACCCTGAAGTCTTTTAAAGCTTTCACCAAAGCAAAAGCTTGCTTTTCCATAATATTATACTTCAAAGGGGCATCCCTCAATGCCTTGCTGAAGAACGCAATGGTTTGCTCTTGTCCTTGTGGATTTTTCTGTAAAAGGACAGCAGCTATAGTATGTTCTGATGCAAATGAGAAGATATAAAAATCTTTCGAGAAATCGGGGCTTATGAGAACTGGTGTTTTGGTTAACGCTTGTTTAACCAGTTCAAAGGATGTCTTTGCTTCTGCGGTCCATTTTACCCCTTGCTCCCTTTTCAACATGTTTGTGATATTCCTAAGGAGCTCAGCCAAGTTTGGGATAAACCTTCTTAAAAAGTTAATCTTTCCTATGAAAGACTGCAATTCTTTGATATTTCGAGGATGGGAGATTTGCAAAATGGCCTCTATCCTTATGGGATCTATCTTTATACCCTCTTCTGAAATGATATGTCCAAGAAGCTTACCTTCTTGGAGTCCGAATAAGGTTTTCTTGGGGTTCAAAGATATCCCAAACCTTCTGCACTTCTCGAAAACTTTTCTTAAATGTTCTAAGTGTTCTTCATCTGTTTTTGAAAACACAGTTACATCATCAAGATAGATAATGATGAAGGAGCCTAATTCTTCCGAGAATGCTATGTCCATGGCTCTCTGAAAGGTTTCTCCAGCATTCATTAAACCAAAAGGCATTTTCACGTACATGAAAGTTCCCCAGGGTGTAGTAAAAGTTGTCTTTAATTGATCATCAGGGTGGACTAGGACTTGATTATACCCTGAATAGCCATCTAGCAAAGAAATTCTTTTAGACCCTACCACCCTTTGCAAAATATGATCCATCTTGGGCAAAGGGTAGTTATCCTTTAATGAAGCTTTGTTTAAATTCTTGAAGTCTATACAAAGCCTGATTTCTCCAGTCTTTTTCCTAACTGACACCAGATTAGATACCCACTCAGAATATCTAATAGGGACAATAATACCCGCATCATGCATTTTCATAATTTCCTTCTTAACCAATGGCAACTGGACAGGGTTGATTCTGCGCAGTTTTTGTTTGAATGGTTTTTGGTTTTCTTTAAGAGGGATTTTGTGCTGTATTATTTCGGTGTCATAGGACTTAAGATCTTCGTAACTCCATGCAAAAACATCAGAAAATTCTTTAAACAGCTCCAAATATTTAAGTTTAATGTGAGCTGGTAAAGTTTTAGACAGTTTAATCAATCTCGGTTTTTCCTTACTGCCTATATTACATTCTTCCACTTCAGTTTCCACAGGTTCCAGTTTTGGTTTTTTGGCCACATCATCAAAATCAAACAGTTCTTCTAGAGGGGCCAAACCCTTGGGCAGACTATCATTATCAGAATGCAGAGTTTCTATTTCTTGTGTTTCAAATTTCGGACTTAATTCTGCTTGGCGTGTGGATGTGATAGTCTGAAGGTTTATATCTACCAGTTGTGGAGATGGCTCTTCTTCACCAAGAAAATTTTCTTCACTGCAGTCTGTCTCATAGTCTGAATCTGAACTATGGAGTTCAAACTCATTTCTGAATTGCATGAGGTCTCCTATTTGTTTATCTCCATCAAATACCTGCCAATACTTCTTGTTATCTGGGATAGCTGGTCTGAATTTTATCTGAGAGGTGTCATCATACAGCATTGGGCAGGTTCTAGCAGCAAAGGCTAAATTGTGGGCTGCAATGTTTTTCTTCCTTGGGACAAAAGATAAGGTGTACTCCTCAAATGTTTTCAAAATATCAATGACATCATTCCTATAGGCCCTAAGTCTGGGGTGATTTGCATTGTACTCCCCATTGACTTGCCTAATGATTAATTCAGAATCCCCATATACATCTATTCTCTTGGCACCTAATTTTTTCAAAAGATGCAAGCCTAAGAGAAGGGATTCATATTCTGCTATGTTGTTGGAACACTGAAAGTTTAATTTACATGAGATACATTCTGTATGATTATTTTCATTGTTAGTGATCCAGACACCTGCACCAGCATTTGTCTTGGTGCATGACCCGTCAAAATACATAGTCGAGAGGGGCAGATTTTCAGTTTGGTGAATGGACGTTGTATCATTTGATTCCTCAAGTTTTCCATCGGGTTGAGGACTGTCTTTCTGACTGTCAAGTTTTGAGCTCACAGGATTGATAACTTGGATTTCCAGATCTGTGGTAAGTTTGCTAGGACCTTCAGACACAATAGACTGTTTCGGCATTTCAACATTGTGTTCCCCCTCTTTAACTCCAGCCATGGATTCTTTCGAAACAATTTGTTCAGTGAGTGTTTCATTGTTGAACATGATAAAGGAATCAAGGTTCGTGTTTATAGCATAGAGTGGGGAGTTTTGAGGCCGCTCCTGGCTTGTTA
The DNA here is from genome assembly GCA_034641835.2 of Pinus albicaulis. NCBI lineage: Eukaryota > Viridiplantae > Streptophyta > Pinopsida > Pinales > Pinaceae > Pinus > Pinus albicaulis. The sequence continues at coordinate 25,571,411 of CM076578.1, read as the reverse complement.
CTGTGTATTGCATGTGAGATTCCCTATAAAGCCTCCTAGTTTGATTGAAGACAGGGATGGTTGCATAGGCCATGTCCATTTGCATAGTCCCCTGTAACTTAGCCCCCCAAGATCTTGATAAAAGCATTCCATACTTTGGGGGAACATCAGCCACAACAACATCCATGACTAAACATTTGGCTGGAACTTGGGCTAGATTAACACAGAGATCTTTAATCAATCCTAGACACTTAACTCTACTTGAGTCAAAGGAGTACAGGTCTTTGTAAGGTCTGGTAATTTCAAGACCCAGGCTTTCCATTACAGCTTTTGGCATTAAATTATGGGAAGCGCCTGAGTCATGCATAACATTATGGAGAATTTTGTCATGAATGTTTAAGCTTACATAAAAGGGAGGGACAGGACCCTCTTGGAACTTTCCTTCAATCTTTGGACCAAAAATAAGCTCTGGTTGGTCATCACTAAGATTGAGAGTATCTTCGTTATCCTCTAAGTTTAAAGCCTTCAAAATTTTGGACCTATATACATGCTGGGCAGCTAACTAAGTCAAAGGAACAGAGATTTTGATCTTTGAGATTTCCTGTTCCAGGCTGAAAAGGTTTTGATTCTTCAGAACATTGACTTCAGCCTTGTTTACTGCCACTTTATCAGCAAAAACAGCTTTCTGATTTGGTTTATCTACAATTAAAATAGTTGTCTTTGCAGGAGTACTAACTGAGGTGCTAGTACTACTAATGTTTGCACTCTGTTTTTCGATGTTTTGAGCGTCTTTCCCTTTATCATCACCAGAATCAACAACCACCGTTTTGTCCTTTTGTTTGATTGTTTTAGACTTGGTTGCAGTGCTGTTTTGAGAAGGTTTGTCAGAGGTTTTATTGTTGGGTGTTTGTTGATTAGATTTACTTCTGAGCTCATATTCCCTTAAAGGTTCTATGACAGCGTTCTCCATGTTTTGGTAGCTGTTTTCAGAATCATCTCTTCTGTCATCATAAGGTGTATAAAGACCTTGTTTATTATCATAATGAGCCTCAAAGTCATCATCATCTACCCCAAATAAGTTTATATCATCTTCCTCTGTTATTTGATCTGTTTGCTCAACCTCACTTAAAAAGTTCTGATGGAAGGGAGGGATGATCTGCTGATCATCTTCCCTGGGTCTGTTAGGAGGCTGATTTCGTCTAAGATTCTGATTCTGGTTTTGATTTATGTTTTGAGGGGCATTTTGATTTAGACTCGCTTGTGCTCTCTCTAGAATGCTCATCTTCTTCATCATTTCTTCCATCATTCTTTCCATCTTTGAGCTTGAAGTGGAAGGGGTGGATTCCTCTCTAAAAGATACTTTCTTTTCAGCTTTCATCCTTTCTCTTTTCTCCATAAGGTTCACCTCTACAGAAAGGGCACCTCTTTGCATGTCTTCAAGGGTTGCAAAGACTCTTTCTCTGAGTGAATATGTCATATCTGGATCAAACCCTTCAGGAAATTTGTTTAAGGCTGATCCTTGAGGAGGTTTCAGTTCAGGGGAAAGTGCGTTATACACACTGTTGAATCTGGTACAATAAGCTTGTACACTTTCCCCAGGGTTCCTATGGAGATTGTTATAGTCAGCAAGGACTTGGAGAGGGTTTTTCCTTACTTCCCACTTGTTTAAAAATGTTTGATGGAAGGCTTGAAGGTCGTTAATACTATGGGGGGTTAAACCTTTAAACCATTTTCTCACATCTCCCCCCAAACTTTGAGCAAACAATCTGATTTTGACAGATTCATTATCAATTTCATTTCTGTCAAAGTAGTCATTCATCTTGTCCACATGCTGAGATGCTGATATGGTATTATTAGCATCATATAATGGAATTTTGGACTGATAGTCCTGTGGAAGATTGACTAATGGTACAGGAAGGACTAAGGGAGCATACCATGCTGCCATGATATGTGGTGGGTTTATAAGTGGAGGTGTGGGTTGAAGTGGAGTGGTTTGAACAGTGGATGAAGGATGAAAAGAAGTGGATGGAACAACAGTAGATCTCTGAGTTGACCTGGGATGAGAGGCACCTAGATTATGTATGAAATGTAAATCAGGAGGTGTTGATTCTCTATTCCCAAGAATCCCACTGGTTTCGGGAGATGAAAGGGTAGGCTCAGAATCTAACTAACCTAAATCACCAAATGACCTAGTCCTGAATGGGTTTAACAAGTCAATTTGTGATTCATGAAGAGCTAAAAGGTTTTCAGGGACTGAATTGGCTCTTATGAGGGATCTGAAGATAGTTGAGGATTGTATCCTAGGAGACTTCCTAAGAATTCTTTCAGGTTGTCAATTATTTCAGGAGGATCCGGGTCAGGATGGGCTCTAGTATGAATCTTTTTAGGAGCCACAATGTTTATGGGATTAGACCCAATCTAAACAAGAAAATTTCAACCAGATATGACAATCTTTAGATGGTTAACTAATCTGTTTTCTCAATTCGAATCCTACAGTCCTTTAACTGAATTTGAATGATTTTTATAATGATAAGGGTTCTTTCCAGTGGAGTCTTAAGGTCTGTTCAGGATGGTGGAGTCGCCAGGTGGAAGGTTCAGAGTGTCTTCAAAGGAATGCACTGTCCACCATAGTGTTCGTGAAACATTCTTCTTCAAGGATATCTCGAAACACAACAAACTCTAACCAGAGATTGACTGGGAGGGCATTCACTAGATGTGTCACCCCCTAAAAGAGGATGAGATCCAGAGGCTACCTGGCCCTTTCCAGACTCTGTATAAGAGTATAGAGTAAAACACATCAAAGACGTATACGGGTATCAAAACTTATGTTTTACTACCAATCTGAAATGTTTTTGGTATTTTCTGAATTGTTTATATTTGTGGTTTTTTGAAAGAATGTCCTAGCTTTGCCTCAAAACTTAGCTACGGTTAAGAAACAAAGACAGTCTATCCTTGTGGCTAAGCTAGCTGATTTTCCAAGGTTAGATAAAGACTTAAAAGAACCCTAGGATTGACCTAGTTTGTCACTGATTCAAACGAGTTTTATCATGATTACCATTCTTTGGTAGTGCTTGGAAAGGCTGCTTTTTACTCTCAAAATGTTTATATGAGGATTCTGAGGTAAGAGTCCCCAGCGGAGTCGCCAGAAATGTTAGTTCCTGGTGGCTCAGCTGCAAAATAGAACAATTGTCATGGGACCAGAGATTTTGGGTTAAACTTCCCCAGCGGAGTCGCCAGAAATGTTAGTTCTTGGTGGCTCAACTGTAAAATAGAACAATTGTCATGGGACCAGAGATTTTGGGTTAAACTTCCCCAGTGGAGTCGCCAGAAATGTTAGGTCTCTGTAACAAGCAAGATTGGCAAAGTCCGATCACAGAGTTAACATCATTTCAACCAACTTTGGGATTCTAGGATATAGCCCTCCTGAATCCGGAGAGGGATCTCTCCAATATGTACAAAGATGGATATTGTCTTTGAAGTTTAGGGTGATGATATTAGGCTAGTTATGAAGGCCAAGGGTTTTGTTTGGTTTTCTTGGATGGTTGAACATAGTTGTTGTCTGAGACGGAAAGATCTATATGCAAATAGGTTCAAAGGTGAGAAGTTGCAAGTAAACGAAATAAGCTTCGATTCTAAAGAGAGATGATGGCAAGTTTTCAATCCATTGGGCTATGGAGTCATAAGGGAATTTAATTGAAACATCCAGGTTCAAGAGTAATCTATGGAGCAAGTCATCTAGGCCTAAGGATCTCTTTGAAGTTTGATTTATGGAATGGGGTGATACAACAAGAAAGGGAATCAACAGATGCAGAACGAAGAGCAGCCCAGGATCTGGTAAGTACTTTGAAACTAGCCAGCCTTTGACGAGGCACTTAAGAAAAACATAGAAGCAAACTAGGATCTGGTAAGTACTTTGAAACTAGCCAGCCTTTGATACACTTCTAATAGAAAACAGATTAAAAACAAAGGGAAACTTGAAGGCAACCTTTGGAGCAGAAACTAGCGGGCAGGGCTCACCTTTCTCCTCATCTTAGTTCTCCTTTACTTAGTTACTTTCCAAGACAATCACCAAGATAACACAGAATGGCCCAAGATCTGATAAGTACTTTGAAACTAGTCAGCTTTTGACACATCCTAAGGGAAACAGACAAATAGTTGAGCAAGCAAGAAAGGGACTCAGGGCTAACCTTTGATTTCCTCAATTCATTCCTTACACAACGTATATGAAAGTAACTTTTAAAAATAACATTCAATGATGAAACGAAAAAGATGAAACCTTCGGCATCTCACATTGCTTAGACTGAATTAAATCATTTCAAAATAACACAATAAGAAGAAAACATTGGGATAAAGATTTTTCAGCCAGAGAAGGTCACTGGTGTACAACAAACTCTAACACTGTTTAAACTGTTCTTTATAGTAGAAAATGAAACAAATTGAAAACAGAAATAAAATAACAAGTTACAGTGAGAATAACATCACCATCGGCATAGACCAGGATCCCATAAATCAGCTTGTATTGATTGCTTCAAACCGGTTACAATCTTCAAATCCAGTGTTTTAATCCATCTCTTTTCACAATCTAACCTATCTGTTACAAGCAGAGCTCCAAGAGCCCATGAAACCACTATTTACAGTCAAGAGTTTTCCACTCGGAAATAGCTACGGCGCTTCAGCAATTACATTAACAACCAACTAATCCAACCCCTCACTCATCTTCTATTGAGGTATTTATAGAAGGATGAGGAGGTGAGATCCAATTAAAAGATCTCAAACACAATCAATGCAGAATTAATGTATTCCTGACCCTGAGAGGTTCGATGAAGAAATTCTACAGGTGTTACATTGCATTAATGTGTTTATACTTAAGAAGTAAGCTCGAAGAGAGCTTATATTGACCTTTGAGGCTCTGCGTACTGTTAGGGTTACTCTGCAGACATTCTGTCGTTGAAATCCGGTGCAATAATAACTTCTTTGGTTGTTCGAGGCATAATATCTGATCCTGTTCAATAAATTCATCCTCTGATTGAGCTTTCTGAGGCAATAGGTGGCACTGTGGTGGTTGAGGAATCAATTCGCCTCGAAGTATGGCGGTGGAGGCGATCTGTATGCTGAACACTTTTAGGTTTTGCTTTAATCCATGTTCTGAGCCGGGGATTAGGCTTTTGATAACCGTATTAGCCGTGATCCCCGCCAATCTTCTCACAAAACCACTGCTCTGGTTCATTCTACTTTTAATCTGCTACTCTTTCTCTGCTCTGATATTGGCGGCCTTCTTCGAGATTTGCAGGGACATGCGGCAACCAAAGCCCATGAAGCTTTGTAAATATCTTTGTTCTTCTCCGTATGATCAATTCCTTGGACAAATCGGGAGGATTGGAGTCGTCACTCTCATCCTTCAGATTTCGTAGAATACGAAGGAAAAACCTTTGAAAACCTGCAAAAAACAAGAAAAATGAGGAAATCCTGCGTTTATATGGGTAGACTGCATCGGAGGGCGTGCGGGTGGACGGAGAAATCGGGACCGTTGATCGTATTGCGATCGACGGTTGGGAGCAAATCAAACGGTCAACGCAGAGGAAAGCGGACCGTATAACGGAATCGGGAGAGGAGATGCAGACCATCGATCTACAGAGATCGACTGCGGGGATTTGATTTTAAACGCGCCGGGGCAAATTTATCGGACGAGCGGATTGGTTAAAGGGTGAGCGGGAAGAGTGATCGGGGACCGTCGGATGGGAGGGCCCAGATCCGACGGCGGGGACGAATCCCGCTGCGGGGCCATAGGACAATGTTTAACGCGCGGGGAGAAGGCACGGAACGACGGTTTTGGGGGTGAGGTGGAGAACACGTGTCGGCCGGCGCGTGGAATCGCTGGCCGACGGCACAAAACCGTGTCCGGACGAAGGGTGGTGCGGGCGCAAACCGGTGGGAAAGGAAAACAGCGCAGCGGAAAGGGGGGAGGGGTCCACCAGATGACGGGACACTCCGTACCGTTGATCCGTGGGACAGATCAACGGCGGAGTTTTAATATTATTTTCTTTGGTGAAAAAATAAAACAAACCCGTCTTTGCATTTTACAAAGGTTTTCAATGTTTTTCGGGCCATAAATTATTTCCGAGGTTAAGCGCCTGGCGGGGTTAGCACGCGGTTCCGGCGTGGGGACATATGGAAGGAGAAACAGAAAGGGGCTTAGCTTGAGGGGCTGAAGCTTAACACATAGAAACGCATGTTTTCTATGGTTTTTAACTGTTTTTTGCAAAAGGAGAAAAGTTCCGATATGTCAAAAAGTGGGGTTTTCGACCTTAGGAAATGAGATTAATGGAGGAAAAAGGGAAATAAAAGGGTTTGATGGGGGGTTTTTATGGATGAAAGGAGAGTTAAAGAAATGAGGAAAAAGGAGGAAGGGGAGAAGAAAAAGGAGGAGGATGCAGCAACACTTTGATTAGGATTTTCATGGTATATCAGAGGCAGAGGGGATGGAGAGTATGTAGAACCAATCAGTAGTTTATAACCTTGCCAACAGACTTCAAGTACCAACAATTTTAGGCCTGAATTTGTTTCTTGAAGGCTGCAAAGAAAATTTAGCCACCAGCTTATATGATTGAAAAATATAGGTGGCTAACAAGTCTCATTGTCATCCAGAACAAGAAGGACAAAGCAGAAATCCGTGTCTGTGTAGACTATCGGAGTTTGAATAATGCTTGTATCCACGATCCGTTTCCCACTCCCTTCAGCGACGAAGTTCTCGATCATGTCGCGGGAAACGAAGCTTATTCCTTCACCGATGGGTTTCCGGGCTACCATCAGGTGCGCATCGCCGAGGAAGACAAAGCAAAGACGACATTCACCACTGAGTGGGGATCATTCGCATACCACGTTATGCCGTTTGGTCTGAAGAACGCACCGGCTGTGTTTTCCCGGATTGTCATTGCTGATTTCCGGGAATACATTCACAAGTTCCTGGAAGTCTATATGGACGTTTGGGCTGTTTACAGCCTGCTGAACAAACACGCCTCCCTGTTGCGTGTTATGTTCGACCGGTGTCGCCAGCTGCAGATTTCCTTGAACTTGAAGAAATGTATTTTTGCAGTACCATTCAGCACACTCTTGGGCCACGTGGTGTGCAAGCAAGGGGTCTGCGTTGATCCTGCCAAGGTCGTGGTCATCGTCCACATGGAGGCCCCCGAGACCGTGAAGCAGTTGCGGGCACTGCTCGAGCACACAGGATAATACAGGCAGTTTATCCGCAACTACGCCAAAATCACGGCCCCTCTGGAGAAGCTGTTGCGGAAGTCAGAAGTGTTTGAGTGGACGGCAGAGTGCAAGAAGGCACTCGACACATTGAAGGAGAAGTTGGCGACGGCACCCATACTTGTTCATCCCGACTTGGATAAGCAGTTCCATGTGCACATTGATGCGTCCGAAATTGCACTTGGAGCTGTATTGGCGCAACCCGGGGAAACAACAGTTGACCACCCCGTCTACTTCGCCAGCCGACGGCTATCAAATGCGGAGAAGAACTACACCACGACCGAGCGGGAGGCGTTGGCGATGGTGTACTCTCTCCAGAAGTTCTGCCACTATCTTCTTGGCGGCAAATTTACATTTTTCACGGACCATTCGGCGTTGAAATATCTGGTCAATAAGCCTGTGTTGGAAGGAAGAATCTGTCAATGGCTTCTACTTTTTCAGGAGTTTACGTTTGAAGTGATTGTCAAGCCTGGCAGGTTGAATGTTGGTCCCGATCACTTATCCAGGTTGGAGACGGGAGAGAATGAAGGCCCGTTGGACGATCAGCTTCCAGATGATGACCTCTTCCGCGTTGAAGCAGTACCAGATTACCTGGCTGACATTGCCACGTATCTGACCACGGGACAATGCCCGAAGGATTACACCCCGCTTCAGAAACGCCACTTGGTTTTCCGGGCTGCCGACTATCAATTGATCGCGGGGCAGCTATACAAACTGGGCCTGGATGAGGTGTTGCGCAGGTGTGTCCTTGACCACGAGCGGGAAGCAGTGATGTGGGAATGTCACAGCGGTGTTGCGGGAGGACACGTGGGTGCGAAACCTACCGCAAGGAAGGTGCTTCAAGCTGGTCTATGGTGGCTGACGGTACATGCAGACTGTAAGGCCTATGTGAAACGTTGCGATGTTTGTCAGAGGACGGGAAGGCCTTCGCATAGGGACGAGCTTCCGCTACACCCAGTGCATGTGTTGCGGTCGTTTGAGAAGTGGGCTGTTGATTTTGAGGCCCCATCGCACCAATCGCTCGCCATTCCAAAGCCCGGTACATCATTACCGCGACGGATTACCTCACACGGTGGGCTGAGGTAGCAGCGGTACGCGACTGCTCGGCAGAGACCGCTGCTCGGTTCATCTTTGAACACATCATCAGCCGCTTTGGCTGCCCACGGAGCTTGACAAGCGATTAGGGTACGCATTTCATCAATGCCACGGTCAAGTCGCTACTGGACACATTTATGATTCAGCATCATAAAAGCAGCCCATACCACCCGCAGGCCAATGGTACGGTGGAAGCCTTCAATAAGATTCTTGAAAAGGGCTTGACTAAAATTTGCAACGCTCAGCGGGACGATTGGGATGAGCGGCTGCCAGCGACATTATGGGCTTACCGGACCACGGTAAAACGTTTGACCAACCAGACGCCTTTCCAGTTGGTGTATGGCCGGGAAGCGGTGATTCCCGCTGAGTTCACCGTGCCCAGCCTTTTGATCGCAACGTCCCTTCACTTCTCAGAAGAGGCGTCACTAAGGGAACGCCTCCAGGAGCTACAGGAGCTGGATGAGGCTTGATTCCTCGCAGAATTCCATCATAGGGTTGAGAAGGCCCGGCAGAAAGCGTGGCACGACCGCCACATCAGAACTAAAGCTTTCCAAGTTGGCGGCAAGGTTCTTTTGTACGACAGCCGGTTCCAGAAGTTTCCAGGCAAGCTCCAGATGCACTGGTTGGGACCGTACTTTGTCATCGAGATCCGCGACTCAGGCGCCGTTCGGTTGGCACAGCTGGACGGTACAGTTCTTCCTGGGTGGGTGAATGGCGCACGCCTGAAGCCCTACCAGGAGTAGGTACTTCTCAATTTTCATTAATAACTCTTGCAACCGAGAGAACCCGTAGAGTAGCGTAGTTGAATAACTCTCCCGCAACCGGGATGAGCGTAGGCATTTTTTTCCGGTCATATGTAGTCAGTCAAATAACCAGTCAGTTGCGGGAACCTCACCGCAACCGACTGTGGTCGGGGCGGGCCAGTCCAGCGTGTCGCAGCGCCAGTCCAGTGTGTCGTTCACGTAGGATCCATCCTCGTGCCAGTGTCAGTCCAGGTCATTTCCGTCAGTCCTTTTGTCAGTCCGTAGGATCGCTCAGATTTGGTCATAAATTCCCTTAATAGACAGTAATCATACCGTAATCATTTGCCATCACTCGCAGTTCCCTCAGCCGTCGAGTCAGCCCATCTCCCCATGACGCCGTCAGCAACTGTCAGATTACACACAGGCCTGCGATTGATCGCACGATTATCGCAGGCAAGAAAGATAGCAAGAATTAATTGCCGTTATGGAGTCTCATCAACTCCACGCGTGCCAGCAGATGGCTCAATTTGCATGAAGGCTATCAGCACAAGGATGACGAACCAGTTCAATTTGGAAGTTGCAGTGACTCCGGAGCATTCGCAGTATCAGAGCACACAGCACCTCGCAGGAAGGTACAGAAGAATCGTCCAAGTCTATCAGCGGCGCGCCAAGATGCCGAGAGCTCTCCTCTCAGTCCCTGAACCAGCGTTAGATAGCAGAATTCACCGAGTAGAGTCGCTGGTCGGCAAGTATGACAATGCACCATGTATGGACGCCAACTTGTCCGACCCGGCTGAGTTTCCTCACCTCCATTGGCAGACGTTCATGGAGCACCATTATACGCCAGGTAACAGCGCCAACAGTCGGATGCGGGAAGAATTCAGGGGCCTACAGCAGTCGACTTTGATGAATTTGAGGAGTCTTCCCGTCTTCGGCACCACGGGACCAGCTCTGCAATGTACCCGGTTCCTCCTCAGTCGGGTACAGAACGGGTCCCTCTGGCTTAATCAAGAAATTCCGATACATGCCGCAGACATTAATCGGCTTACAGGGCTATCTCAAACTGGTGCAGATGTCTCGACTGCGGGCCAGACATCCTCCAAGCGCGCCCGGAAGTCGGCTGACGCGGACCTCTACACCAAGTATGGCACTCGCCGGGGTGGTAAAGGTGCCAAAATGGATTTGATAAATGTACCAGAAATCCGGTTCGCTTGCTACCTGATCGCTAGCAAGACCATGCGCCACTACACGAAGGGAGAGTGCACTCTGGACACAATTTCCATTGCCGAGCATTGCGTCCGGGGAGCCAGGTTGAATTGGAGCTCGTTTGTGTTGAAGGAACTCTTCGCGGCTTGCGAAGACAACTACAAGCGGACTACCAGTTTCATCTATGGGTACTTGATCATAGCGTTTTCCATGTGGAAATGGCACCTTCCTCCTATCCGGACACCGGCGGAGATCACCGTGAGCCAGCCGCTCGCGATGACATATTCCCCCTGGCAGGTGTCTACGGACCCTAGCAGCAAGTAGGTGAACGCAGAGGCGTTCCGGGTGTGGTATGGGATGATGACCGATGTGGTCACTTCCCAGCAACGGGTGCCCCGGCACCTGTTGGATGAATACAGTGAACAGGTGTGGTTTGGAGTCAGCCACAACCACACTTTCATTCGGCCAACTTGCGTACCGCACCACACTTTTCATATGGCACCCCTTCACTTCCAGTTGAATGACAATGTTTTCCACAGGGAGGTCTCTGCGTGGCCGGGGGTTGTCCAGCACGTCCGCGACGGGGTCATCCGCTACAATTTTGAGGGGATGAGGGCCGCACAGCAGCCTGCCGCGACCGGCGCAGGGGGATCTTCACAAGTTGTGGCGGAGACAACACCAGATGCAGCTGGGACCGCATCGGACCTACCTGAATCGCTGGTCCCCATCGTCGAGCATTTCAACGACCAGGCACGGCGACTCAACGTGGCAACCCAGGTTGTTTCCAGTGGTGCCCCTATATTTCCTTCTTTTACTGAATTTCGTATTAATCGGTCCCGTGGTCTCTCCAATACCGCCCCCCTCATTTCCCCCATTCCCACTAACCTATTCACTTCTGCCACCCCCCTCATCACACCAATGGGTGAACCGGGCCCCGAACCCGATTCCGCCGACCCACCTCCATCCAAGAGGGCCCGCACTACGGCCACAGAACCAGTGGTGGATCTTACGGAGGATGATCCACCAGCCACTCCGCCCACAGCAACTTTGATTCCGGAGGAACCGCTGATTGATCCGGAAAATTTCCTCAACATTCGCCTCCCTCACACCTCTTTCACTCCATCTACCGCCCCCTCCACCAGCCGACCACCTGCCACCTCCCCCAATCCATCCAATTCCTCAGCCACTGTGTCAGATTCTTTGATCCAGGAACTTTTCGGCGGTGACCACGGGGCGGAGGTCACCTCCAGTACTGCAGCTGTGGTACCACCGGTTGACCCCGTGGCCACATCCCGGGATCCTCTTCCCACTATATCTGTCCAGCCAGCCACAGTTGGGGCTGATTCGGCCGCCCCTTCCACAGAGCAAACCACGCAACAGGACCGGCCGGAGCCTGATATGGCCACTTCGATGCAGCAGCAGACGTCGGTCCATCCTCTAGAGACTTCAGGCCGGGCAGCGGCCATGGGTATCTTGTGGAGGCAGACGCCGAAACGAGTGCCCAGCTGTAATCTGAAACAGTGCGTCGACCTGTTTATGTCTCTGCTCCTTCGACGGGGGCGACCCTCAAGGCCAAGCCGAGATTCACACGAACTACGACGGCGGTGCCGCAGCGACGGAATCGGATCACGAGCGCTTCTTGAGGCAGAGCAATCCAGTTCTTTGTGGGAGAAGACCCACCTCAGGAGGCGAGCCAACATTGTTATTCGAGCTCTCCGGCATGGCCGGAGGCACGGGCTCACCATGCCCCACTCCCTGCTCGCATAGAGGAGGACAGTATAGCTTTACAGGCTCACCATCTCAGGGAAGTTTTCACTATTGTTTGCAGAGAGAACCAGGAGCTACAAGCGGCGTTGGCCGCACGGCCTACCCTTCCAGATCCACCCAGTGACCATTCAGGACAGGTAACTGCCAAACAGACGCAGGCAGTTAGTCTACAAGCAACTCTCCATTCCACTGCAGCCGCGGCTTCTGCCCTTCTACGTAGTTTGCAAGAGTTCTCACTCGCGTTAACTGTCAAGACGCAGCCCATTGCTGCCCAGCTGCAACAGATCACCCGGGACATTCAGGCGACCACGGACCCTGCAAGGTTGGATCAGCTCTACGCCCAGTCGGACGAGCTGGAACTTCACATGCAGCAGACTGAGGCCGAATCAGCAGCGGCCAAGCACGTCATCCGGGAGATTCGTCCGCCCCTTCGCACCCATGCTGACGCTATGCACCAGCTGGATGCCAAGGCCGAAACTCAGCTCGCCACCCTGTTCAGGGCTGCCCCGATGCCCATAGACGAAGCCGCCGCTAACCGAATCTCTCAAGACGCCGACCTGCTTATGCAGGAATGGCAGCAAGCAGTGGTGACCTTCACAGAGCTTAGAGATTCAGCACTCCGCCGGGTCCCGGAGTTGGGGCCCTTGTTTGAACCAGCAAGTGGCAGAACACAGCAGGAAAAGGGGGCGGAAGAAGGAACAGCAGAGCAGGGCACGGAAGCCAGCGGGGGAATGGAAATAGAAACTGTTATTTGTGATTGACTCGCGGACGAGTCAAGGAATTGTGGTCGGGGCCTGTTGGGGCCCTTGTTTTTGTTTAAGTTTTGAATTCGTGGCCAAGACATTTTGAACTTTGACTCTTTTTGAGTTGCGGAATAAATACACATGGCAACCGCGACCGCGCCGCAGCGACCAGGAGTTGCGGAGCTACCAAGGTGGCGCGGAAGCACTCGATAGCTGGAGATCGAACAGAGATAAGTGCAGATGAAAGAAACACAGCAGAAAATAGAAAGTGGAACACGCTGACATCAGAAGAGAAGCTGGGAAAAGCCAAAGTGAAGACACAGAGAAGCTGCCAGTCGCGAGGAGCGGGTGAATAAATGGCGATCACCCGGCTGAAAAGAAAAGGGGGTTGAAGGTTGAATGGATACGAGAGAAGTCGTGAGGATCAAGACCTGAGGAAGGACGCGCAGAGCAGCTGCGAAAGGATCATGCTTGTTCTTCCTATGGGTTCTTACTTTCTATGTTCTTCCTTTCTGTTCTAAAATCTATCTGTATCAGACTTGTGAGCCATCAGGGAAAAAGCTATGTAATCATGTGCACGGCCAGGAGAATAATATAAGAAAATATTGCTGTCTCAATCATTTGTTCATGTGTTGTAATGTGTTTACACAGATTTAAAATTTTAGTTGTAACTGTCTGAATACTTAGTAAGTAATCTTGCATGAGTAATTTGGTATATGTAATGGATGTGCTTTCTTTCTTTGGTTGCGGATTTATTCCTTACCAGTGATCTCATCCCCTTATGCATGTGGTCGCGGCACGCCTCGGGTGAGACGCACTGCTCCAAGAGCAGGGTGAAAATGTCGGCGTGTTCCTAGACTACTCCGGACCCCTTGTTGGCGACAACCCTTTGAACCTGGGTCTTGCCCGCGAGACCTGACTTTTCGCCAACAGAAGTTGCAAGCAGATAGAACAGCCAGGTTAAAAGATAGATATAACGATGGTTTTTAGTCCATTGGACTATGGAGTCATATCAAGGATTTAATTGAACAACAACATCAAGAGTGATCCAAGGGGCAAGTCATCTATGTCACAAGATCATTGAGATTGAAATGATGGAATGGAAACAATAAAGTGTTGGAGGGGTGGAAACTGATAATAATTTCACAAGGGATTTATAGTTAGTCCAAACAAGAAAAATCCTCTTAAGTAACTGTTTAAAACCAACCAAGTGCAGGGTCAACCATTGAATTCTTGGGCAAGTTTGTATTAAAGCAACTTAATTGACAAACAATCCAGCAATCCACATAATTACCTTCAAAAAGTATGAAAACACATAAGAGAAAACAAAGTGCAACTTAAGATCAGATAAAGTACTTTTAAACCTAGTCTACTTTCAGCCAACACCAAGGGAAAATTTCATAATCTGCCTTTGGAGAATAGAACCTAGAAACAGGGCAAACCATCACTTTCTAGTCTAACTTTAATAAGCAAATAAGGAAAATAACTTTCAAGAACAATGTTTAAAGAAAACAGTAGGATGAGGGAAATCCAGCATTCCTAACTGCTTGAACTGTACTAAATCATTCTTGAATGAACAAATAAGAGGAAAACATTAAGATAAATATTTTCAGTTAGAGAAGGGAACTGATAAACAATAAATCCTAACTCTATAAATGTTGCTCTTTATCAGAGAATAGTGAACAAAATGGCATACATAGAAGGAAAAAACAATAACAAATAAAGGGGCACTTCACCAGTAATATAGACCAGGATCCCAAGAAACAGCTTGTTATTGATGTCAAACCAGTTACAATCTTCAAGTCCAGTGTTTCAGTTCAGCAATCATCTTCACTATTCAGCCTAACTTATCTATTACAAACAGAGCTTCAAGGGCTAGTGAATAATATTTACAATCAGAAGTTTCCAGCTCAATTACATAACAATGCTCAGCAATGTAGTCAACCAACAGTTTCTCATCTTCTACTGAGGTATTTATAGAAGAATGAGGAGGTGAGAACTAACAAAAGATCTCAAAGATCATTAATACAGACTAAATGACTTCTCTGCCCTTTGAGGGGTTCGATGGAGAAGTGTACAGGTGGACTACTGTATTAATGTTTACAATTATGAATTTTAAACTCGGTGGGAGCCCTATTTGACTTTGAGGCTCTGCGTGCTGTGTGGATTAACTCTGTAGATATTTCTACATTTATTCCCTTGCAGAAGTAACTTCCCAGCTACGTTGGAGGCGAATATCTTCATCTGATCAATAACTTCAGCCTCTGTGTTGAAAACTGAGGAACAGGTGGTGTTTAGGGTAGTTGAGGAATCAATTGGCCTCAAATACAGCGGTGGAGGTCTTTTCTGCCTTTAAAACACTTATGATTCTCTTTAATGGTGTTTTAATCCAGGGAATTAGGCTTTTGATAATCATTCTTAGCCGTAATTCTCCAGATTTGTCTTTAATCTTCATCAGTTGTGCTTTGTCTTCAAACTTATACTCTTTAACTGTTCTTTTGAATAAAACAGTGTCTTGTCGATGTGTAGGGCCGCACAGGGATTTTATGGTATTGGCGCCCATGGAGCATTCGATAAAACGTGAAAATAGAGCTTGGTGGGTGGTTCCCTTTTGATAACTCAAAGGCACGGAAAATGTCTTTCCCGGCCCTCGGCTTTCCTTCATTATACAATGGAAAACCATTAAAACACCTGCAAAACACAAAAGCAATTAAGAAATCCTGCATTTTTTGGTATAACTGCTTCAGGAGGTGAGGAAGGAGCATAGCCGTTGGATCTGGACATGTGGACGGTCCAGATCTAATCGGGAGTTTGCAATCGGTGGGAGGAAAAAAAAGGGTGCGATGAAAATCTCCGATGCGATTTCGCGATCAGGAGGGCAGAGGCGATTAAGTGATGGCCATTGATCTTAGAATGAGATCAACGGTGGAGAATGAATCGGGGGAGTCGCAATCGGAGGTCAGGGATATAATGCAGCAATTGAGAAAATGCGATGCGATTTAGAAATGGAATGCGACGAAGCGCAGGCCGTTGATCTAAAGATTAGATCAATGGTGGAGAATAGATCGGGTGATCGGTGATCGGGAGTTGGAACATGACACAGCAATTTAAACTTTGCGGTGCGATTGAAGCCTCCGATGCGATGGAGCGATGGCCATTTGATCAGCTTTCGATCAACGGCGGGGATTAGTTCTAAGAATGAAACGCCAGAAAACCCTTTTAATATATGAAAACTCAAACTTTGGAAAAAACAAAGGTTTTCTGATTTGGGGGGCGAAAAATATATAAAAGGTGGATAGGTGCCTGACTGCGGGGCCTTTGGAATTTACAAAATATAATATGCCTCGGGGCATATATAATACAAAGGGGCTATTCGCAATCGGGCCATCAGGCTCAGTCTTTTTAATCTACCCATTCTGAAAACTTGCGATGCGATTCAGCGCCTAGGGTCTTTAACACTTGGTCCTGGGCGAAGGTTATATGGAACAAATGGAGGGAGCGGGGTTTACACATATATGACCCAATCGCATAGGAAGTTTGATGTGGGTATTTTCAATCTACCCATTTGATTTCTCCGATTGCGATTGCGTGATCGGTTCTTTTCAATCAACCCATTGAAATATCTAACATGTGACTTAAGTTTTTAAAGTTAAAACTTTGGAAAAGTGGGTTTTTGGGTTTTACAAAGAAAAAAGCAGATCGAGAATAAAATATTAGAAGGTCTTAACACCCGAGGGCGGGCTCAAGGTTATATGAAATGATAATATGATTGGGGTTTCAAATATGAAAAAGGCTATTCGCATCAGAACTTATATGATGCAAAGCCAATCGCATCGGAACTTTTGAATATGGAAAAGACTACGTTCTTTGGATTTTTGCGATTGCGATTAGTGCCGAAAAGGTTCAAGCATTTGGTTTTAACTCGTGGGCATGTGGGGGAAAGTGGTTGGGCCTTGGCCCAAGGGGCTTAGGTCCATAGTAAAAGACTTGTATTTTTTATGAATTTTTCATGGTTTTTCAAAGGAATGGGGGGTTTCGAAATAGTTAAAAAATGAGTTTTTAACTATGGAAGGGTGATTTTTATGAAGGGAAGAACTGAAAACATGGAAAAATATAGGAAATTCATGGGAAAAAGGGAGCAAATGAAGGTCAAATTTTGAAAGAAGGGAAAGGGAAAATATGATGATTTTGCAGCAGTTTCTTCTCATGATTTCAGCAGAATTTCTGAGTATGAAAATGGGAACAACAAAGAAGATTTTGGATAGAGGCATGAGGCCTTCAAGGAGTCTTCAAGAGCCAACAATTTTTAGTGATAAAATTTGTTCTTTAGAGGCTCAAAAAGTTTTAGCCACCTTTTGGTACAACAAATATTATAGGTGGCTAACAGTGGCTCCACTTGGGGATGACGCCTTCTTGAAGGCATCAAGAACTTCAAACCTGATTTCTCTAGGAGGCTGATCAGTTGCCTCATCCATTGGGCTGCTTTCCTTTGCTGGGATGATCTTTCTCTAAAAAACAATTGAATAGCCATAAAAACAATGGATCTTTCATCTACAAGCTCTCTACCTACCCAATCCTACTGATCTAACATTTTTTCTTCATTAGAGTGCACTTGGATTGGAAAACTCTTTTCACAACATTTTATTCTTTTGAAAGTAGGAAAATATAATCTATTTCTAGTCCTTATTTCTCCCTGAACTCATATTAAACAGTTGATTTCAAATGCTTCTCTACCTAATCTATCATCTGTCGGGATTAAACTGTCCAACAGATTTTTATTCTCTAATTTTCTACAGCATAAAATTAAAAAGTATTCAAGCGAGGATTAAACAGACTTACTTGATGCTGGTCCATGGCATAAAAGACAAGCTACACATATACATTTATTTTTCAGAAAAATTAAATCAAAATGGAAGGCTTTAAGATCTGAAAATTTGAAGTATTGCCTTCTCTTTTACAACTCTGTTTTAACTTTGTTTGAGTTGTTACTTCTTCTTTCTTTGGTTCAGATTTTGAGGTAATAAGAACCAGATTTACATCTCTTGACTCAGAAAATAAAACAGATTTGATTCATCTCTTACTCGGAAACTTAGGTTCAGGTTTTGAACATGTTTGAACCTTTCATTTCTATCCTAATCTACCTACTGATAAACCAAGATTAAACAATTTGGAAAATCGATTTCACTATCCTATCAGCAGTAAATTCAAAAGCTAATTAGTCAAGATTAGGTTGTTTGACTAACTAGAAGTGTGTTTTCTAGTAGTGGCATTTACGCTTGCACACTTTCAGGTTTGTTTCTCTTTTTGGTATGGGGCTGTACCTTTACTGTTTTATCAATCTGCCCTCTTTTCTTTCTTTCACTGTTTTTGTATTTTAATTTTTCTAACTTTGAATGCAATGGTGGATGAGATATTTATAATGGAAAAAAGATAAAAATAAGGCTTCAAAACATAATAGCATGGACTAATAGAAGTAATTTTTGCGCATTCTTCCATTGACAGGACCCCAAAACAATTCTGCTCCATTCAACTCTTGCAAGAAAAATGCATTGTTACCAGCAGCTGAATCAATAGAGTAAGGGCCAAGCCATAAGTTGTCGAACTTCCCATGCTTTCCCTTGTCTTCCCTCCTTGAGTCCCACTTTAAAACTTTGTCCCCAATTTTGAAATTGCTGGCCTTTGTTCTTTTGTCAAAAAGCTTTTTAATGCTATCTTGTTTCTGCAATGCATTGTTGTAAACTTCCTCTCTGGTTTGCTGAAGATGAATGGTCTGATTTATCCTTTTGATCATGTCATTATCTTCAGTTTTCAACTCTTGAATCAACTTCATGACTAGTACACCAAGGCTATTAGGAAAAATTGCATCAGTACCATACACAAGCTAGAAAGGTGACATACCAATAGATTTCTTCAAAGTTAATCTGTCAGCCCAAAGTGCATGAACAAGCTTTGTGTGCCAAGACTTCTTGTTATCTTCCAACAGTTTCTTGATTATGTTCACTAGAATTTTTTTTGAGGACTCTGCAAGTCCATTACCTTGAGGGTAATAGGTCGTGGAATGCCCCAAATTTATCTAATATCTATGACAGAACTCAACCATCTTCTTTGATCCAAATGCTGCTGCATTATCAGTGATGATCTTGGTAGGACAGCCAAATCTGGAGAGAATGTTAGTCTCCATAAATTTTATAACAACTGAATCATTGGCCTGTCTACAAGGTATGGCTTCTATCCACTTACTGAAATAGTCTGTGGCAGTGAGAATCCATCTATGCTAGGCAGAAGATGGGGGGTGGATTTCTCCTATGAAGTCAAGTCCTCACTGTTGAAATGGGGCTTCAACAGTGATTGGATGCAGAGGCAGGGGCAGGAGTTTTATTTTGCCTTCAAAAAGTTGACATTTATGACAGGCAATAATCATCTTGTGGATATCAGTAAAAAGAGTAGGCCAATAGAAACCAGCCCTCAAAATTTTGTTGGTTGTGGTCTTCCAGTACAAATGACCTCCACACTCTCCTTCATGGAACTCGCGCTTAACCTTCTCTGCATCAAACTCAGGCAAGCATTTAAGCAATAGACCACATGCATTTTTCCCTTAAAGACATCTATCTATAATGCAATAGTTTACAGCTTTCATTATAAGGAATCTTGCCTTTGTTTTTGTCAAACCAGGAGGTGTATTCAATTTAAGCAGAACATAAATAATATCAGCATACCAAGGAGAATTCATAAAATGATCTTCAACTATAGGAGTTGAGAATTCTTCTTGGTATTCCAAAGCATTAATCATATTAATATCAAGAACTTCAAAGTTGGATTCAGCCATTAATCTAGCCAGACCTTGGCCTTTGATGAGTTTAGTGGGTTTTATCTCTAAATCATACTCAAGAATAACAACAATCCACTTACCTCTCTTACCATCTGGGTCCTGTGTTAGGATGTCTTTAACAATTGAATTTGGGACGAAGGCAATGATGTGTGAGTGAAGGATGTACACTCTGAAGTCTTTCAAAGTCTTAACCAAAGTAAAAGCTTGCTTTTCCATAATGTTATACTTCAAAGGGGCATCCCTCAATGCCTTGCTAAAAAATGCAATAGGCTGCTCTTGTCCTTGTGGATTTTTCTGTAAAAGGATAGCAGCTATGGTATGCTCTAATGCAAATGAAAAGATACAAAAATCTTTTGAAAAATCAGGACTTATTAGAACCGGTGTTTTGGTTAATGCTTGTTTCACCAGCTCAAAGGACTTCCTTGCTTCCAAGGTCCATTTTACCCCTTGCTCCTTCTTCAACATGTTTGTGATATTCCTAAGGAGCTCGGCCAAGTTGGGGATAAACCTTCTTAAAAAGTTAATCTTTCCGATGAAAGACTGCAACTCTTTAATGTTTCGAGGATGAGAGATTTGCAATATGGCCTCAATCCTCTTGGGATCTATCTTTATACCCTCCTCCAAAATAATGTTCCCGAGAAGTTTACCTTCTTGGAGACCAAATAGTGTCTTCTTAGGGTTTAAAGATATCCCAAATTTCCTGCATTTCTTGAAAAAATTTCTTAAATGTTCTAAATGCTCTTCATATGTTTTTGAAAATACAGTAAGATCATCGAGATAGATAATGATGAAGTAGCCCAGTTCTTCCGAGAAAGCTATGTCCATGGCTCTTTGGAAAGTTGCTCCAGCATTCATTAGACCAAAAGGCATTTTCACATACATGAAAGTGCCCCATGGTGTAGTAAAGGTTGTCTTTAATTGATCATCAGGGTGAACTAAGATCTGATTGTACCCTGAATAGCCATCCAGCAAAGAAATTCTTTTAGAACCTACCACCCTTTGTAAAATATGATCCATCTTGGGCAAAGGGTAGTTGTCTTTTAATGAAGCTTTGTTTAAGTCTCTAAAGTCTATACAAAGCCTGATTTCTCCAGTTTTCTTCCTAACAGACACCATATTAGATACCCATTCAGAATATCTAATAGGGACAATAATACCAGCATCATTCATTTTCATGATCTCCTTCTGAACCAGTGGTAACTGAACAGGGTTTATTCTGCGCAGTTTCTGTTTGAATGGTTTTTGGTTCTCCTTGAGGGGAATTTTGTGTTGTATTATTTCAGTGTCATAGGATTTAAGATCTTCGTAACTCCAGGCAAAAACATCGGAAAACTCTTTAAACAACTCAATATATTTAAGTTTAATGTGAGCTGGTAAAGTCTTAGATAGTTTAATCATCATAGGTTTAATTTCACTGCCTATATTGCACTCTTCTACCTCAGTCTCTACAAGTTCTAGTTTTGGTTTATTTGCCACATCATTAAAATCGAACAACTCTTCTAAAGGAACCAGACCTTTAGGCAAACTTTCATCTTTAGAATGCAAAGTTTCTAACTCCTCTGTTCTGGATTCTGCATTCATTTCTGTTTTGCTTTTAAGTTTGCTTAACAACAGATTTATATTAGAAATTTCAGGAGACAGTTCTTCTTCATAAAGAAAATTTTCTTCCTTGCAGTCTGTTTCATAGTCTGAGTCCGAGCTGTTTAGTTCGAATTCATTTTTGAATTGCATGAAGTCTTCTATTTGTTTGTCATTGTCAAACACCTGCCAATATTTCTCATTATCAGGCACAGCTGGTCTGAATTTTATCTGAGTTGTGCAGTCTTCGGTGTTATGTGGCGTCAAGCATGTTCTAGCTGCGTAGGCTAAGCTGTGGGCTGCAATGTTTTTCTTTCTTGGGACAAAAATCAATTGGGACTCTTCAAAAGTTTCCAAAAGGTCCACGACATCGTTTCGGTAGGCCCGAAGCCTGGGATGATGAGCGTTATACTCCCCGTTGACTTGCCTAATGATTAACTCTGAATCCCCGTGAACTTTAATTCTTTTGGCTCCTATCTTTTTTAACAAACGTAAGCCTAAAAGCAGGGACTCATATTCTGCTATGTTATTGGAACACTGAAAGTTTAGTTTACAGGAAATGTTTTCTACGTGATTTTTTTCAGTATTAGCAATCCAAACACCTGTGCCTGCGTTAGTTTTAGTGCAGGATCCATCAAAAAACATACTCCATATAGGACAATTTTTGGTTTCGACTGTTCGGTTACCGTCCTCTTCAACTAACGTGCTCAACAGTTGTGGGATGTCAGCACTTAGTCGCATTTGTTTTGATTCACTAGGATTTGCGTTCATTTGAGGGTCATTTTCTTTAGTGTCCAGGTTCAAAAGTGAAGGACGTATGACCTGTAATTCAAGACTCTTGTTTAGTTTGCTAACGTCTTCCAACGCAGCAAACTGTTTTGTCAGTTTTGTGGAATTTACCTCCTCCTCTCTATCAGCCTTTAACTCTGCTAAAGTTATTTGTTCATCTAATGTTTCTTCGTTAAAAAGGATAAATGAATCAAGGCCGGTATCTACAGAGTATAAAGGGGAGTTCTGCGGTCTGTCTTGACTTGTAACCGTGTATTGCATATGAGAATCCCTGTAAAGTCTTCTATTCTGATTGAAAACAGGGATAGTCGCGTAGGTCATGTCCATTTGCATAGTCCCCTGTAACTTAGCTCCCCAAGACCTTGATAGTAACATTCCATACTTGGGGGGGACATCAGCCACAACAATATCCATAACAAGGCATTTGGCTGGAATCTGGGCTAAGTTAACACAGAGGTCTTTGATTAATCCTAAACACCTTACTCTGCTGGAATCAAAGGAGTACAGGTCTTTATATGGTCTGGTAATTTCTAAACCAAGGCTCTCCATCACAGCTTTAGGCATTAAATTCTGAGAAGCCCCAGAATCATGCATAACATTGTGTAAAAAATTTTCATGAACGTTTAAGCTTACATAAAAGGGAGGAACAGGTCCTTCTTGATATTTACCTTCAATATTTGGACCAAAAATAAGTTTTGGTTGGTCATCATTAAGATTGACTGTATCCCCATTTTCCTCTATATTTAAAGCCTTCAAAATTTGGGTTCTATATACATGTTGGGAAGCTAACTCAGTCAAGGGAACAGAGATTTTGATTTTGGAAATTTCCTGCTCCAGGTTGAAAGGAATTTGGCTTTTAAAAGTGCTGGTTTCAGCCTTATTAGCTGTCACTTTATCAGCAATATCGGTTTGCTGATTTGTTTTATTTACACTTGACACAGTTGTTTTCACAGGAGTACTAGCTGAAGTTTTAGTACTACTAGTGTCTGCACTCTATTTTTCATTGTTTTGAGTGCTTTTCCCTTTACCTTTATCAGAATTTAAAACTACTATTTCATCCTTCTGTTTGAAAACTTTAGGCTTGGTTATAGTGTTGTTTTGTGAATATTGGTCAGAGGTTTTGGTGTTGGGAGTTTGTTGACTAGTTTTTCTCCTAAGGTCATATTCTCTTTGAGACTCAATGATGAAATTTTCCATGTCTTGATAATAATTTCCATCTTTATCTCTTTTGTCATCAAAAGGTGTATATATACCTTTTTTTTTATCATAATGAATCTCAAAATCATCATCCTCCACCCTGGACATGTTCATATCATCTCCCTCCGTTATCTCATCCATTTCCTCAACCTCACTTACATAGTTTTGATGAAAGGGAGGAGAGATCTGTTGATCATCTTCCCTAGGTCTGTTCGGAGGTTGGTTGCTTCTAACATTCTGACTTTGGTTCTGGTTTCTATTTTGACGAGCAGTTTGGTTTTGATTTGCTTGTGCTCTCTTAATTATGCTCATATTTTTCATCATTTCTTCCATCATTTTCTCCATCTTTGAGTTTGAAGTAGAAGGTGTGTTTTCCTCTCTAAAAGACACTCTCTTTTCATTTTTCATTCTTTC
Source organism: Pinus albicaulis (assembly GCA_034641835.2). Classification (NCBI taxonomy): domain Eukaryota; kingdom Viridiplantae; phylum Streptophyta; class Pinopsida; order Pinales; family Pinaceae; genus Pinus; species Pinus albicaulis. Next base: position 25,547,817 of record CM076578.1, on the reverse strand, counting down.
TCTCTTCTCCATTAAGTTGACTTCCACAGAAAGAGCACCCCTTTGCATATCTTCAAGAGTTGCAAAATCTCTTTCTCTCAGCTGATAGGTCATGTCAAAGTCAAACCCTTCAGGAAACTTGTTTAAATCTTAGCCTTGTGGAGGTTTTAGTTCTGGGGAAAGTGCATTGTACACACTATTGAATCTAGTGCAGTAAGCTTGCACACTTTCCCCAGTGTTTCTATGGAGGTTCTTGTAATCATAAAGGACTTAGAGAGGATTCTTTTTTACTTCCCATTTGTTTAAGAACGTTTGATGGAAGCCTTGGAGATCATTAATACTATGGGGGGCTAGAATTTTGAACCATTTTCTTACTTCTCCCCCTAGACTTTGAGCAGATAATCTAATCTTGATAGAATCATCATCAATTTCATTTCTGTCAAAGTAGTCATTCATCTTATCCACATGTTGTGATGCAGTTGTAGCATTGTTAGCATCACATAATGGAATTTTGGACTGATAGTCTTGTGGAAGATTGACTAATGGTACAGGGAGGACTAAGGGAGCATACCATGCCGCCATGATAGGTGGTGGGGGTGGGTTTACAAGGAGCGGATTAATAACAGGAACAGTGGGCTGAGGTGTAGTGGTTTGAACAGTGGATGAAGGGTGAGCAGAAGTGGATGGACCGGGAATAGACTGCTGAGTTGATCTAAGATGAGAGACACCTAAGTTGTGAAGGAAATATAAATCAGGAGGTGTTGTTTCTCTATTACCAGGATGCTCACTTGTTTTAGGGGATGAAAGTGAAAATTCAGAGTCTAGCTGAGTTATATCATCGAATGACCTAGTTCTAAATGGATTTACTAAGTCAGGTTGTGATTTTTGTAGAGCTGTAAGATTTTCGGGAACTGAATTAGCTCTCAAGGGTGATCTGAAAAAAGTTGATAATTTAATCCTAGGAGACTTCCAAAGGATGCTTTCTGGGTCATCAACTATCTCAGGTGGATCCGAGTCAGGATGGGCTCTAGTGTGAATCTTTCTAGAAGCCACTATGTTATGTTTTCTAGACCTAAATAAACAAGAAAAGTTCAACCAGATATGACAATCTTTGAGAGGTTAACTAATCTGTTTGAAATTCAATCCTACAGTCCTCTAACTGAGTTTGAAAGATGTTATAATGATAAGGTTTCTTCCCAATGGAGTCTTAAGGTCTGTTAAGGATTGTGGAGTAGCCAAGAGGAAGTTTTTAGCTCCTAAGGAGGTAAAACGTTTTATGGTCCACCACCATGTTTATTAAGAACCAGTTTGAAATATTTTTAGGTTTTTCTAAGTTATTTTTCAGTTGTATGGTTTTTAAGAATATCCTAACTTTTCTTCAAAACTTAGTTACGGTTATGAGACAAAAATAGTTTACTCTTATTGCTAAACCAACTAATCTTTCAAGGTTAGATAAAGTCTTAAGAGAATCCTAGGTCTTGCCTAGTTTGTCACTGATTCAAACAAGTTTTACCATGATTACCATGACTTGGTAGTGCTTGAAAAGGTTGCTTTTTACTCTCACCCTCTCAGGTTTTGTAAGGGTGTTTAAGGAAATTCTCCCGGTAGTCATACATAAGTATTGAAGTCTTGTGGTGACTCAGTTAATAAACAGAATAATTTTCATAAAACCAGGGTTATCTAGAGTTTTAATGTGGTTTTGAACTTTTATTAACTCAGTAAGATGTTGTCCCCAGCAGAGTTGCCAGAAATGTTAGGGATCTGTAATTTTAGCAGATTGGTGAGACTAAAACTGCAGAAACAACATCGTTTCAACCAACTTTGGGATTCTAGCATCTAGCCCTCCTGAATCCGGAGAGGGATCTCTCCAATAAGTGCAAAGATGGATTTGTCTTTGAAGTTTGGGGTAATGATATTAGGCTAGTTATGAAGGCCAAGGGTTTTGTTTGTTTTTGGATGGTTGAGCATGAATATTGTTTTGAGGGGAAAGTTCTAAGTGAAAAGAGTTTCAAAGCTGAGAAGTTGCAAGTGGATAGAGTAGCTAGGTTAAAAGATAGATATAACGCTAGTTTTTAGTCCATTGGGCTATGGAGTCATAACAAGGCTTTAATTGAACAGCAACATCAAGAGTGATCCAAGGGGAAAGTCATCTATATCACAAGATCATTGAGATTGAAATGATGGAATGGAAACAATAAAGTGTTGGAGGGGTGGAAACTGATAATAATTTCACAATGGATTTATAGTCAGTCCAAACAAGAAAAATCCTCTTAAGTAACTGTTTAAAACCAACCAAGTGCAGGGCCAACCATTGAATTCTTGGGCAAGTTTGTATTAAAGCAGCTTAATTGACAAACAATCCAGTAATCCACATAATTACCTTCAGAAAGTATGAAAACAGATAAGAGAAAAAAAAGTGCAACTTAAGATCAGATAAAGTACTTTTAAACCTAGTCTGATTTCAGCCAACACCAAGGGAAACTTTCAAAATCAGCCTTTAGAGAATAGAAGCTAGAAGGAAGCGTCATCACTTTCAATTAAGTTAATGAAAATAAAAATAACAAAACGTTTAAAAAGCGACAAGATGGGGGACACTCCTAACTACATTAAAACAATATTAAGTCGATAAGTTTATCCTAAACAAAAAGCAACATTAAGTTTTAGTTAGAAGGCTGGTAAGCAGGTAAATCCTAACTGTAAATGTTGTTCTTTATCAAAATAATGAACAATATGCTTGTACTATATAGAAAAGCAATAACAAAGAAATGGCACTTCACATTAGCCTGGGCCAGGATCCCAAGAAAGCAACTTTATTATTGATGTCAAACCGATTCTGAGTCTTCAGTCAGGTGTTTTAGTTCGGCTTAATCATCTTCACTATTGACCTAACTTATCTATTACATTAGCTTCAAAGGGCATTGAATAATATTTACAATCAAGTTTCAATCTCATTACATATTGCACCGACCCAAAACGCGATCAATATGATTTCTCATCTTCTACTGAGGTATTTATAGAAGAATGAGGAGGTGAGAACTAACAAAAGATCTCAAAGATCATTAATACAGACTAAATGACTTCTCTGCCCTTTGAGGGGTTCGATGGAGAAGTGTACAGGTGGACTACTGTATTAATGTTTACAATTATGAATTTTAAACTCGGTGGGAGCCCTATTTGACTTTGAGGCTCTGCGTGCTGTGTGGATTAACTCTGTAGATATTTCTACATTTATTCCCTTGCAGAAGTAACT